>JAFMSR010000003.1:46922778-47214889 GCA_022818135.1 Saxidomus purpurata | reverse complement strand
ACTCATCACTGCATGCATGAGCAGCACCATATAATACAACATGTCACATTAACTGTATTATCATGTCATTTGAACCTTGTTCAGTATGAGCATGCACAGTGCATGCAATACCATGCAAACTGGCTGCAGAATGTTATACACAATAAGCCATTGCAGCAGATCATTACTAATGGATTCAAGCTCATTGTAAATTTACAGCAATCGGGGAAGAGACTTTAAATTAGATACCATAGTATCATAGCTATTGGTTTTCAGGGGCGGATATGTGAAAAAGAGTGCATCCCAAATGCAAACAGCTGACCTTGATAAATACTGGTTATGAAACCCAAACACAATATTCTTACAGGGCAGAACTTACTTCACAATCAAGAAGAAAATTAATTATATCGGGACCTTTGATTTGAACCTAGATGACCCAGGTTCAAAAATGACCTCACTTCTTAAAGACAGAAATTCTGATCAAGTTTCATGTAGATGTGGTCAGATTGTTACAAAAAGTTTCCATGATATACCCTTGTGACCTACAGTAGTCTTTGTGACGAGGAGGTTCTCGAGGACAAACAGACAGACAGACACCTGACAAATGTTGATCACAATCATCCTTAAGCACTTCATGCTCAGGAAAGCTAAAAAGACCAGCAATCTAATATATTTGATGTATATTTTTTATTTAACGGCATGTGAAAAACGATGTTATTACTCTGTTATTACTCTGACAGGGTATGAAGTAATATGATTAGCTATTTCTGCTACTGATGTAGATTACAGCAATCTATCAGTGGATGTTTTTGACTGTAGCCACATGATCTTACAGCAATTAATTATAAGACTATTGATTGACATGTAACCCGTGGTTACATGCTGTCTATATTGAATGACATCTAGCAATAATGAAGAAAGTCAATGCAATCTGTAAAAGGATTGTTATAGTACACTGCAGTGAACATGTGTGCAGCAGCTTACATGATTATAGACCTGGAAAATGCCGACAGTTCACACTAAAAATCTATACTAGACAGTACGCTGTACCCTGAATCAACATTGCAATTACTGCTGGTCATTAAATTATCTTAAATACAAATAATCAAGATAGCTGTTCAGGGTATGTGCCCCATTCCCAAAGTTAATTATAACCTTGAGGTAATACAACATACACAGGTGAACCATGTGTTCACTGATATTGAAAGTTAATCAAAATGTATGTACAGCTTATTGTTTAGTGAAATCCCCACTGATAGCAAGAAAACTATGATTTCTTGAAGAAACAACTTAATTCAAACTGGGCATTGTTTTGTCCGCACTCAGCTTGGTCGAGAAAGCTGCCTCTCTGATCTGGACTATTACTGGTAATGACTTGTGCCGCATCAGCAGTAGCTGCAGTCATGCCGCACGACAGAACATGACACAATATGATAGAACAGATATGATCATATGAAACAGGACTGGACAATTTCATGTGTGTGAAAAAAGTTACAAAAGTGGTGTGAGAATGTGGAACATACCCACTGGTATACTTACTGTGATGATGGTGCAGCATGCATACTCTTGCTGCTGTATTTGAACATTCCATCTCCTCTAGGGGACAACAATGATCCTTTCTGGGCCCCTTTCCCATATAGGCTTGGCATTACTAGGGGTTTCCTGGCACACACAAGGGCATGAAAAGACGATACTGTAAATATTCCAAGCTTGCTCAATGCACTCTTTGATGTCTTGGAAACATTTGACAGTAAAACCTGTAAAATAAGGTTGATTTGATACATAATTAACAGTGTTTCTCATGAATAAAATAAATGACAAATCACAAACATGTGAAAAATCATCAATGTGATGTTTGCAGTCCCAGTTAGTTTGTGATAGGTCTATTTACACATAATACACTTATTATCAATGAAAGAATAAAAATTATTTGTCTGATATCTTTAACCCTGTAGTCAGAGACTACCCCAGTAATCAGTGATACTCAGGTTTGACTACACTTAACACAAAAATGCATTAGATAAACCATCTCACATCGTAGACTTCTAAATTATATCACAAGATTGCCCATAGCTACTGATATGTCTGTTTGAGTTACCTTTGGGTTCGGCAGTTCAGATCCTTGTATTGAGGCAGAATAACAGCGAAGGCGGTACTGTTCTATATATAGCTTCTCTATATTCTCCTCCCACTGTCGGATCTGTTTGATGATTGCTTGTCGGCTCCGTGGGTCAGATACCACCGTCAACTGTAATTCGGCCATCTTTCGCATCTTAACATCCTGTGATAAAATCAATACTGGCATCAACAGACTGACAGTGAAAACAGTTCTTATTTGCTATAAATACTCGTAAGATACTTATATTGCCAGTTTTACTTAAGATTAAGAAACCCTAGAATCTACCATGTCATTTATTACATTGTAAGAAATGTATTGTTAACTTTTACTACTCTGATTTTTCTCTTCTCTTTCTTGTCATCTTTGAGGTTACCATGGTGATCCTTCTCATCCTGGAAGCCCGGTCTTTTGGTCTTAGCAGATCATGATCATAGTCTACACACCCAAGCAGTCTGAACCTGATCTAGCCTGGTTATGGTTTTCATTGTCCCATAGTTAGCTCTGAAGCTTCACTGAACAATCCTACAGACTAACCTTTTGGTACTGTTCATACTGTGAGGCAGCAATTTGGGGAGTTTTCATAGTTAAATAGTTCCTTGAGTTATTTTGAGAACTTGCAACATTCATTTCCCAGTACTGCCGGCAGTAGTCACTATCCTTCCTTCTGTGTTCAATTTTCCGAAGAAATTAACAAAATGTATAAATCAGCCTAAAGCTGTTTGGATATGGTATGTCAATTATTAATAAATAACTCACTATATCAATATTTGTGTCTAGTTTATGCAGCTCTGATCTCAGAAGTCGTACAATGTTATCCTTCCCATGTTGCCGAGCAAATGATCCCGCACATGCTGAGTGTATTGCACAAACCCATGAATCTAATTCCGTCTGACTAGATGCCTAAAGTACAGAAGAAATATTTCAGATGTTCTTCTCATAATTAATATTTCAAATTTCAAATGTGAAAACTAAAATTTTTGAACTAAAGCAACTTAACAACTGTAGGCTGATTCTGTGTGTATCTTTGAGAAATATACAATTGAAGGTTGACTGCAAAACTGTTGCAAGTCCTTCTTTATTTCATATAAGTTACGACAGTTTTGCGGTCAATCCTCGCACTGTGTCTGAAAACAGAATGATTATACATGTTGTTTCATATACAAATGTATATATACCTAAATTTTCTATGACTTAGTAGTTTCTGTAACTGCAATGGACAGCCAATCTGGTAGAATACATAGGTACCAGAGAGAGTTTATGATTGACTTCGTAAACTTATTAGTTTCTTTAAGTTGTTTTCATGAGTTTAATCAACCATATTGTGTTTAGTTCACAAAGATACATGTTTCATTTAATCATTCTTTGGAAACTGTCTATCATGTTGCCCTCTGTAGTCTTTCATTCATGAATAAATCATCAGTTATTATCAATCCATCATGCAGTTCATTTGCATGTAGCATTTATTCACCATAAACAGTACTTCAATTGGAATTGTTCACACACTGAATATATAGAAATGACCAAATCATGCCTCAACAAACATCCATATTAAAGTTGTTAAATAAAATAATCTACATTTATTTATCAAGACAAGTTACAACTCTTAAGCTGTTCATAACCTCATAAGTCTGAAATTTTCTAACAGAAAAAAGTAGAAACTTATGTTCAGTGAAATGCCAATACTGTATCCTAGAATAGTTTGACCTTCAATATTGACAGAATAGATAACTTAGGCACACAACCTATCTCCATCTGTGATAACAATTCTTCACAGACTTTCTATTTCATTACTCCATTCTAGGTGTAATGATTCAAAAATTGAACCTTTAATGTAAAGTTCTTGATTTAACAGACAAACAATCACAAAATTAATATGTCTTGAAAAAAGAAATTTTCTAGAAAATTGGAAGTGACTCTAATTATCTCTGGATAAGCTGAAGACATTTCTAGACATTTCCCCTTTATTACTGATTTTACTATTGTACTTTACTGTAAAATCAATTAAAGCAGACAACAATATGTTTTGGATACTCTATTCTCCATAATTCCAGCAAGAAAATTAAAGTGACTGAATTTCCCCACAAGGAATATTATAAATTCTGCCATGAAACAAGAACTTTGAGACAACTAACTTGGCGTCACAAAACGCATGCTATAAACTTTACATGCAAACTCATACCTGAAACAGGTAAGCGTCTCCAAATGCCGTGCTTAGTGAGAAGATGTTGTCACGTTTTGGATGTTCCGGAACTGCCTGTGATATTCCACCCTCTATCACTGTACCAAAACAAGATATTTATTACTACAAACAGAATTATAGACAGACATTCAGTCTAGGTTGTGTCCCAGGATGACTACATTCTAGATTTATGTCATAAAACTACTGCTGTACTGAATAAATGTACCGTTAGAAAATAATAACTGTCTCAGATTACAGACACAATCATGTTATTCAGCAGAACAAACACATCTTTTGTTCCTTTATGCAGCTTTATTATTACATATTTCAATTTACAATTTTTACAAAAAACCTCTGTACAAGAGGTTTTGACCACTGTGACCTTGACCTTTAAGTGTTAAGCATGATAGGTCTTCCCTGATGGTGCTCTACAATTCTGTACAATTTTATTGAAAAACAAGAAACAGTTACGAAGTTAAGCCTGACAAGATCTGGAAGGATGAGCAGTAAGTTGGGTAAGTATATGTCTGCATTTAGGGCTATATGAAGCATGATGAAAGTTACCATTCCACTGTGGGCTGGGATCTAGTCCCCTCTTCATCAACAGTACTAGCTGTACTGCCAATCAATGTTATCAAATATCATGGTCATCAGTGTGTTATACTGAAGCATCATAATCATCCTTGCTTATCAAAGCTTCTATCTCTCAGACTGTGACAGCAAGCAATTAGGTCAAGAGTTGAGTTTGTTTCTAAAACTAGTACCAAAAGAAGGATTTGGGCAATTTCTATAATGGATGAGTCCAACACTTATTCCTACAGCACTGTGTGTGTATGCAGGTTACAATCAGATTCTGGCCGAACTTTTAATTATGTTAAGATGAGTTCACTTGCATATCCTTCAATAATACAATCATACATACCAAGCATATGTCTGGGAACAGTTTCCTCAACATTAACACTGTCAAGGTCTCCGTCGTAAAACAGTAATATCGTTCCCTTCAGACACACCCAGTATCTCTTCCAGGTTCGACGTGGGGCCAGCTCCAGTTTCTTTTTCTTCTGAACTAACCAATTCTTCACTACCAGCCACCTGAAAAAGCAAAATGTGACATCAAAAAAATGTGACATCAACAAAAACATACAAACTTAACCTCTTACATGAGGTCAAACACTGACAGTGCTGCTTTAGGAAAAGTAAAAGTACATGTCTATAATCAACATATACAAAACGGCACTGAATATGCATTAGCATCTATGCTTTGAAAACACCTGAGAATACATTTGTCCTTTAAGGTCACTAAGTACATTGTAGAGTACCACTTAAAAATATTCATGATTTTTGTTTGAGATTTGGGACCCATGATAATACTGTGGATTTGTGGACACTAATGTGAGTAAGAAATACATGTGAACTAGCCTGCAACCAAAAGAAACCAAGTGTATAAATCCTTCTTATTTAATAGAATACATTTCCCTGACAGTCGGAGGTTATACGGCATTGCGTAATGGAGATATTTCCTTTTCCAGACAATTCAATTTCATTTTCTATTTACTAACTCAGTATGTCCACCAAGTTTCTCTCACAGACATATCAATTACACTCCCTATGGATATATACAGAACCCAGATATACAGCCTTACCAGCATGTGAATGAGTGATAGAACAAGTTTTATTGACAATACAGGGTGTTTGCCTGTTTATCAATGGCTATACAAAACTATATACCATCTGTTGCCTGGAGATTGTATGACAGAAATGAAAATTACCCTGTCCTGTTTACCAAGAAATGACTTTTCACTTGAAGCTGTTACTCTGCTTGTCATAATTTTACTTCTTTATTTCAGTCTTTCTAACATTTACTCCTCGGGAGGGAAGTGGTGTTCCCTGACAGTAATGCTTAGTCTATAAGCTCTATAGTATGGTAAGGCCAAAAATAAGGTATGAATGTGTTTCTAGTCTCCCTTAACTTTGACTGCTGAACTCAAACTATTTTTAAAAGAAAATGAAAAAAGGACCAAATTTCAAATGTTTTAAAGTAGCAAAAAGCCAAATACATGTACAATAGAAATAAAATTTAAAACCTGCCCGAAAAAATTCCAAAACAGAAGCTTATTGATCCTATCTTTGCTGTTGTCTACTTTTTGTCAAGGGAAAAATGAATGCTTACTTATTGCACAACCTTAGTTCATAGTTGTAAGTCAAAAACCGCCGTATTTCAAATAAAATCCTTGACAAAGTTACCTTCTCCTGCCTATGTTTGGGAATCATGATGGTTAACAAGTATTCCAACTTTCAAAGTTCAGTTAAAAAGTGGACTGGTAAGAAAACTTTACCGCAATTCTAAGTTGATAAAGGGACTTAATTTTTTTCTTTTATCCTTGACGTAGTTACCTTCTCTTGTCTACAGATGGGGCTTAAGATGCAAACAAGTATTCCAACTTTCAAAGCCATATCTCAAAGGGTTAAGTCAATAAGTGGATTTTACCCTTATTCAATGTATTTTCTAAGTAAAAATGTCAGTAAGTGAATTTTACCCTTATTCAATGAAGTAAAAAAGGGGCATAACTCTAACAAAAACCTTCACAGAGTTAGGTACTCTTGTCTGTTGATGGAGATAATGATGGTAAATAAGTATTGTAAGTTTCAAAGCAAAACCTCTAATGGTTTTGAAGTAAAGTGGGGTGGTACCAAAAACTTAACCAAGCTCAATGCACTTTCTTAGTTGAAAAAGGACCATAATTCTGACAAAAACCTTGAAAGAGTTATGTACTCTTGTCTGTTGATGAAGGTTATGATAAACAAGTATGGTAAGTTTTAAAGCAATACCTCTAATGGTTTTAAAATAAAGTGAGGTGGAAAAACTTAACCAAGGTGTGACACCATGCAGACGCTGACACTGATGCCAAGGTGAGAAGGATAGCTCCCCTTTTCTCGATAAGTCGAGCTAAAGACTTATCCATGCTCTACACTCACTTTTGTTTAACGTCTACCAGTATAAGCAAAAGGATAGAAAATAGCAGAAACTCTTGCTCAGTCTAAGCCACAATGTTTTAAAGTAGTTTATTTTTGTACTATTAATATCCTATAATATATGGATAAGCTCTGTTTAGAGCTTTGATACTGGTAATAACATTCAACCTAGCATGTAATGAAAGGGAAAAAATGATATAGATTAATGGTAAGACGAGAGTGTGTCACTGACACTTTACTACATCTCCAATTTGCGTATGTCCTCCAGATATTGGCACAACTTCTTGAAACAAACTATCACTTTCTATACTAGTATTTCTTACAAACTTGCTCCTTTAACTCTGTGCATGATAGTATTACAGATGTAAGTGTTCTACACTTGTCACTTTACTTCAGGATTTCTACATCTCAGTCTCTTGGGAACAAACATGAAACAATCAGCTTGAAGACTTACTCAAAATGACATGATGTGATATTCATATAACTGAAGTATTTGATAAATTACACAAAATCATGACAAGATTTTACATGAGTGATAGTGGAACTTCAAAGTAAACAGTCTAAAAATGACTTGATATGGAAACAACATGACTTTCCCAATATATCACTTTTTGACCTTCCTTTCTGAAAGTTTGCAACATACTTGACAGTGGATTTATTACAGGGTAAGTTAAAGAGTGAGGCTCAGGTGCACTAGTATAATGTCACTAGGAGTGGGCTATAAATGATGTTATCTAGCCATCTAGATGAAATACGTATCATTAATTATAGGTTCAAAATCATGATTAAAATAGTTTTTATTTTCAGTTTAATACAATTTAAACATTCCTGAAATAGTAGGATTGTCTTCTGAAGTTGCTCAGCAACAACAGTAAACTGTTACTAACATCAAAACATACATGCCATGATGTATTGGGTATTCTATCATGATGTCATTTCCTCAGCAGTTTCTAACATAGCTATATGGTAAATGCTTGGAACAGACAGTTATCTGAATTAGCAAAAAGTGCCCATTTGAAAGTATACAAGAAGTTTACAGTTTATTTCACAGACTTTTTGTTGCAGACCAACACTTATATCTAAATACTTTTTTAAATCACATAATGGCACATTACACACACCCAAGTCTAACACAACTGTATCAAGTGTCGAGAAAGTCTGTGACTTCTTTACTGCATCTCTACTAGCACACCAGAAAACCGAACAAACACAACACACATTAAGATAAAAACAGGCTGACACTTCTGCCAATAATCAAGTTAAGTCCAGAAACTCTAGTACAATCACATTATGGTGCAAGCCAAGAAACTTTGGGCTATAATAAAAGTTAAGGAAAGTAAAAGGACATCAATTTGCCACTAATAAATCAGCCAGACAGGAAAGCAGCCATCAGGGAAATTCCAGTCTATTGTCCGAGTTAGTTATTAACAGGGTTTCTATTGGAAAATCTATAAAACTCAATGCCTTAATGCATGCCCCTTGTATTGAATTTGTAACATCCAAGAAAATTCTGTTCCCTTGCACATTGCTTCAGTGCCACTAGGATCACATTTTTTGGATTTTCTGTGATATTTCTATTGATTTGAGACTGCGTTTATGGCCAGTCATATTCTCATTTATAAGGTTGAATTAACAGACAATCCTTAGGGTGTCCATGTTTAACGGCAGAAGTAGAAACATAGAAAAAATGGCTGTAAATGTAAATATTTTATAGAGGTACCAACATGTGATAGAATTTGGACTTACATCACTTATGCACCAACACCCTGATTTGCTACCTAAAATAGATTCAACCTAGATACCCTGCTTTACCAAGAATACCTTATCCCATTTTGTGTCAACATTATACTTTTTTTATGATACACAGTATCTCACCCAGAATGCATGATATGGTGGTGCTATTGACTGACATTGTACAGTATCTTACCTAGGATTTTTGACATTATGGTTCTGCTATTATACAGTATCTTAGTCATGATCTATGACATTATGTTTCTGCTATTGATTGATATTGTACAGTATCTTAGCCAGGATTTATCATACTGTGCTGCTATTGACTAAAATTTTACATAAATGACAACAATGTGCTGCTATTGACTGATATTTTATATCTATGACATTACTGCGCTTCTATTTATTGATGTTTTACAGTTTCTTAGCCAGGATTGCTATTGACTGTTATTACAGTATCTTAGCCAGGATTTATCATACTGTGCTGCTATTGATTGATATTGTACATCTATGACATTACTGTGCTGCTATTTATGATGTTTTACAGTTTCTTAGCCAGGATTGCTATTGACTGATATTACAGTATCTTAGACAGGATTTATCATACTGTGCTGCTATTGACTGATATTTTACATGTATGAAATTACTGTGCTGCTATTTATAGATGTTTTACAGTATCTTAGCCAGGATTTATCATACTGTGCTGCTACTGATTGATATTGTACATCTATGACATAACTGCGCTGCTATTTATTGATGTTTTACAGTTTCTTAGCCAGGATTGCTATTGACTATTATTACAGTATCTTAGCCAGGATTTAACATACTGTGCTGCTACTGATTGATATTGTACATCTATGACACTATTATGCTGCTATTAAGGTATGAGATGCCTAAATACATTTCCATAGACTTACATTATAAGGTTTTCTTCTGGTGCGACTACCTAAAATCTCACTGACTACTGAAATGAGCTTTATTTTGTAGAATCATCCTAGTCCCACATAAAAATAACAAAATTTATACATGTGATCCAATACTTTATGCCAGTAATTTGGAGCTGCATGACACCACCCCCATTTTTGTGGCAGCTTTAGTGGTCACCGACCAAATATGTCAGTATTTTCAAATACCAAATATTTTGAATATAATTTATATCCAGATTTTTCTCTTCATATTTCATTTGTGTTATATCATCCAGCTATTAATTCAAAATATTTTTTCTTGTATGCATCCACTTAGTTTCAGCCAATCAGCAATCAAACACATAGTGTAGGTCCAAGTTCCCTACACAAAATAACCTGCTTCCGGTTTTCACGGATTTAGGCTTCTCATACCTTTAACTGTTGTTTACCAGGATTGCTATTGAGTGATATTACAGAATCTTACCCAGCTTTTCTGATAGCACCCTGCTGTTTAGCATAAGAGAACTGACTTTCTGCCTCAGTGACTGTATGTATACTGTCATCACTTTCTGCTTCATCATCTGAGATCTGAAAACAATGACATTTTGAAATGTTACATTAAAAATATGCTGAGTAATGAAGTTTGATATAATTCTGCAGAAAACTTCCTGTTCAAATATTAACTGTATTTTCAGTATGGTTACTGCAATGTATGGTTATCAATTGTTAGCTGCTGCATACATCATCTGTCCCACTGTTTGATAAGATACTTATACACTACCATTGTAATACTGGTCATGCAACCCTATCTCCATACAAACATAAATCATACTGTCTCCCTGGGTTTATTGCTTAGGCATTTTCCGTGGTAATGTGAGGCTGGAGGTTCAAATCCCAGAAGGGAACCAAATCATGTAAATGAGTTTTGTTCAATGATGACAGTGAAGAGCATAATATTCTCAGAGAAGATTTGCATGTGTTTATGTGTCACTTGGTACACAAGTTTACCTCAGCAGACAAGAACTGTCCCTCTGTAAGCTGACTGATCAAGTCACTCTGACTGAGATGACTACATGAGCTGCTCCCATCATTGCTACTGGCCCCTGTGGACCCACCACCCTTCAAATCTTGTCTTGTCACATCTAGTCCTGAAATATTCAATTAATAGGTCAATAACATTCATTAAATTGTGACAAGTGTTTCATTATCAATTACCCATGCAAACCATGATAAACAAGTAAAACATTGCCGCCAAAGACAATAATATATGACATCTCATTAAAGGGGGGGGGGGGGGGGTTTGTGATCATGGTTGACTTTTAAAACAAATGTTAGTTTTTAGTTTATCACTGGAAAGCTAATAAATTAACTTTAATTACCATTTTTGTTAAACAAGAAAATAAACAAGCCCTTAACAATTCAACACACTTTCACATGGATAGACAAAGGGGGGGGGAAAAGGGGGGGGGGGGGAAAAAATTTTTTTTTTAAAAAGAGAAATTTTTTTGTGAAAATATGAGTAAAAAGAGCATTTTTTAACTTTTTGAATTTTAAAACTTTCAGCCAAAAATTAACCTTCCGAAATTGCCAAACACACAATATTTTTCTCCCCCCCAGCTTTTTTAAAAAAATTCTTTTGGGGTTCCGGGGATTTCTCCTATACCTCTAGATATACAACAAGATCTGAGGTGAATCACTACACTGTGGTCAGACATCAGTGTCTCCAGGTGACTAGAAGACCAAAACAAACCTCATTGAATATATTTACATGAAAAAGGAAGCACATTGTAGTAAATATAGGCTTTGTTCAGACACTTGCACTATATCATTGCAAAAGTTTTTTGCCTGGTTCATCTTTTACGAAAAATTGTTCAACTTCCTCATGCAAGTTGTTCTCTAGGACAACTATAAACTGAAGTAAATGGAAATGTATTACACTTTAGTCAGAGAAGCAGCAACACCTCTTGATGAAATCATCAGAGAAATGATCAGCATTAGAGAAGAACAAAAGCTGTACACTTAATTCAGGTGACCTCTGTATCTATATGTCACATAAGAAACAATAATCTATTTCACATTATTACTTTAACTACATGTACTTCAAACTATGACTTCTCTTTCTCCACTGTGTTATACCAACAGCAGTAACTCTTTGCAGACTTTTAGGTGCAAAACAAGGTGTCAAAACTCTCTCTCACAGGCTATTTTAGTCTCTTTTGCTATTTTAGTCTCTTTTTCTAATGGAGACTTTTTCGTCTTGATTTAACTATCTTTAAGATCACCTCACAAAATGAGGCACTTAAGGAACTTTATTGTGTGTACATTCTACCATAAAACAGTACTAAAGAGGCAATAAAACAGTGCACAACTGCCACAAGGCATTCCTTAGAGAAATGTTTTATTTCTCAGACTGTGTGACAGTCCAGATGTGCATACTGTAACATTTATTCTCTAAAATCAATCATACTACAACATGCACCATAACAAAACATAAATGAATTAATTGATTGATGTCACAGTGACATCTCCATATTTTATCATAATTTGTATAAAAAATATCCTAGTGCATGGCGCAGTGGTAGTGCATTTTCCTCAGGGTCCGGGGTTCAATCCCTACCACTGCCATGTCATTAGTCTCCTTGGGCAACACACAAATAATTCCAAATTGTCCCTCTCTCTCTTCAAGGTTGATTCCATCTGGAGTACCGATTTATCTAAGTTATAAGAACTTGTTTTACAATCGAAAATAAATAAAATAGTATAAAACAAGTACAAGTATATCTTTTACTTTAATACTCCTGACTGTAAACTTGAAGAACTTACTTCCCTTTACAATTAATTTATTCTAATTTATTTAATCTCAATTGCAAAAAAAGTTCTTACAATCGCTCTAGAGACTTACTCCAGAACACACTTCCAGTGCGCTAAGGCGGCTCTACCCTTTACAATTAAAAGACAGCGCCATTGGTATCAAAATGGCAGCTAAGAAAATTGGGTTTCCAAGACTTCTAAATTTCAGCGTTCTTTTGGTCTCAAAAACCAAGCACTGTAACTCACCACAACAGTAGAAAGGTTTTAAGCAGTGGTAACATGTTATGTGTCAGTTAAGCTTATGCCTGGACTGTACTGACCACTTGGGACAATTATATTTTACTGTTATAGTTATTTAGCACACCATGTACTACAATTCATTTGGTATGAGAGGTGACCTTATGATACAGTAACAAGCAGATTACCAACTACAGATAACTGTCCGACAACATAGAATAGCTTGAAGTATTTGTTTAATATGAAAGTTCTAGCTGCAACATCCTTGATTGACTGTCAGGAATGTGACATTATAAGTTGTTTTATGATACTCCAGCATTGTTTCATGATAAGCCAGCATTATTTTATAATACTCCAGCATATGCATGAAATGCAAACTATTTCTTCACCATCTCTGCAAGGTCAATATAAGCAAAATGGGAATATACCAAAAATCTGCTCTGTAAAGGTATAAACGGCAATTTTCTGCAGAGAAACGGACCAAGATGAAACAAGCAGAAATGATGAAAGTGCTCAGCCTGTCACTGATGCCTGTAGAACAGCTTTTAGTTCTTTAGAATAATGTTCTCATAAAACAGGAAATGGCTGATGAATCAAATTTGGTGAAAAGCCATCCCTGGAGAAGAAGTCATTTATATACATGTATGTTTGCTTTCTGATAAAATTTTGCAATATATAGTTAACATTGATTTTTGATTTACAGTTCAACTAAAATGAAAATTCTTCCTGGAGTGATTTATCTTTTGTTTTGAAAATAAAATAAATCAACAATACAACCATCGTAACACGATAGCTAGGATAATATTCAATTATATATAATGCTTACTTTAATTGGTGTCCATGCATTAATAACTTTGACAAAAATCACTCAATAAAGACAAAGGTTATCTGATTTGTAGTAAGATTGGAATCTATAATCTGACCTTAAATGCCTCAGACAATCTTCAAAGGAAAGAACAATACCCAAATGTATTACAGCATTTTATAACTCTTCTCCCCTGTCCTGAAGACCCCCCTAATTAATACTGACATAATAATAACAAAACATTTATTGTTAAAGTAATTTTCTGTAGAAATTGACTATAACTATAATAGGTAAATTGATACACTATGTATATATGGGATCTGACTGGGCTAATACACTGGTAAAAGAGAAGAACTATTTCTAGACACATTTAAGACACCACAATTTTTTTTAAGCAAATGAAGTTCCCTAAACTGTCCTGAAAGAGGTAATTCTTATTTGAATTTCAGCCGCACTCTTAAAGAAGTTGCAAATATAAATGTGATAGTAAATTATTCAAATCTGTACAGTAATATGATCTAGTTGACAGAAACTTGCACATTAATTTTGTCAAACATCCACATTGTAGTAAAATAATACAATATAATATTTATAAAGACCTACACTTTGTGTGCATAAAATATGTAATAAACCCTGGCTGAATAATAATATAATGTTGAGATTTTCTCTGAAAGTGAAATCTTATCTGTGCTGATCTTTGTTTTAAAACCTGCATATTTTCTGATACATGAGGAGATTTGCACTTGATAGCAATGCCTTCAGATGCTGATTGCTTCTTTTAATCTGAGAGATTTATACCTATGTCTCAGTGATGGAAGCACTCTAAATAATTAAAATACTGGATGATATTGCAACAATGAAATATGCAAATAGTAGTTAAGTATAAGATTTGGTTATTGGTATTCATCAACAAGCCTTAACAATAATGACTTCACTCAGACATGAGCCGACACTCAGTTGCTGTGACAAATAGAAGAGAGAAAGAGCTTGAATAATCCCACTGTGCACATGATATAATGGAATGACTGGAGGTGACCTCTGATTTTAACTGAATTGTGCAACTCATCTTCTTAGGATAGAAATTTTGTAGTCTTATGTCAAAGTTCAGAAAGAAGCCTAATTCATAAAACATATAAGACAACCTTATGTATCCTTCATAATACAGTCAACTTATGCAGATGACTCAGCATTGAAAGTATCAAAGCTGTATATTTATGATACTAAAGGGAAAAGGGGACAGGCCTCAATAGCTGTGAGGGCTTCGATATAGCTCAGTGGTTAAGGTGTTTCACCTCCAAAATTGGAGGTCCCTGGCTGAATCGGTTGCCCGAGCTTGAAGTGTGTCCTTGGGCAAAGACACAGTAGACATGCCTCAGCCCACCCAGCTGTAAATGGGTAGCAGTGATGAAAAACTGACTTCTTCTCTTGTGCATGTGTGATGACATAATGGAATTAGTGTGTGAGAGAGATTCAATAAGCCACAGAGCTTTCTTTATAAATGAAGTAAAACAAGTTTGTATAAACTAAAGGGGAAAAGCACACAACTTTCTTACAATGGTGATTCCATGTTCCAACTGTCAAACTGCAAATCCATAGTTGCTCTCACAGTGATGATGGCAATATCTCTTTCATTTAAAACGAGGCAGTTTTTTTAAAGGACTTTCCACAGTGCCTTAAAATGTAACATTGACCAAAATTTCTCCAGGATTATCAACACAAAAATATAGGTTATGTCTACAAACAGAATGAGGATTTATAGCACAGTAGTCTGATTCCTGAGAATAACCATAGAAACTATTATACAGTTCTCCAGAAAACAATATCAAATATATTACTACTAAATTGACTCTATGGGCTTTTTTAAGAGAAGTGTATTGTCTTTGTTATTGCTTAGAACAAATTGTTATGACCATGCTGTTGTACATTTGAATATTATAGTATAAAACGTACATTTGTATTTGAATATTATAGCATAAAACATCATTTCACAAACTTTTGTTATACTGCAGTGCATTACCTCAGATTGAATACAATAGATGATTTTTCAGGCCTTTAAATTTCAACAGCAAAAGAAATCTTACCATTTGGTAGAAACTATAATAGACAACAAGAGTGCCAAACTGTCACAAAATACACCAATCAAGGAGGCATAACTCAGAATTTGGCAGTGCATTAGTTTTGTAAAACCTGTTATAACTATCAAGTGGACTAAGCTACTTCACCTGTTAAATAAACTAAAGCTGCAAAGGCTAATTTCATAATTTTTCAATAATTCAAGGGCCATAATCCAAATGTTCCTTGGGCAATTTTGCTGGTTATCCAACTTGGCCTAGACTTTCTGCCTACAAAAACTATCACCAAGTTTGGTGAAGATCGGATGAAAACTGCTTGACTTAGACATTTAGGCTAATTTGGCAAATTTTGCATAATTCATTAGACCAAATCCAAAAGTGCCTGGGTTTGGCTGCTTATCGTACTTGGACTAGATATTATGCCCACAAACATGTTCAGCAAGTTTGGTGAAGATCAGATGACAACTGTTTGACTTAGAGAGCAGACAAAGTGTGGACGCTGTCAGCCCACCTCCAGTGTTTTAAAAAAAACGTCCCTTCAGGCGTATAAAAATAGAAACTTAATCACAAAAATTCAGTGATGTTTAATTATGTCCATATATCTAATGCCAGCAAATTCACAATGTTAGTGGATTTCCTGATGCCACAATATATATAACTATGAAAAAATCCTCTATCTTGAAAATCTAGATGTCCTCCCTCATGACTCCTTTAGTGAAGCTTTTATGTATTTAGCAGAGTGAAGAGTAGCCACTAAGGATAAATTATAGATACATCCTTTGGGGTTATATAGATGTAGCAAAATCTAAAGTGATCTAAGTAAGCACCCCTAGGCACTGTCCACTACAAGTTCAAATCCAGTTGTCCCTCAACCTGCCAGCCTGCCTGCCAGCATGTCTACAGTGTCACAGAGTATCACAGACATATTAAGCATATTATACAATGTATTATATTTCACGGAAGTTTAGGACAAAGCTGTTCTTAAATTACTTCGCTTCAACCAATTTAACATTTATTAATGTATTCATTGTACTGACTGACAGAAAAAGTGAGCAAGAAATAGCCAAAGGGGTTGTGACCTTAACAACTATTAGTTGCCTGTATTTACTGTTTTTATACACAACCTGACAGCACAAAAAACATTCAGGGGTCAGCACTTAATTGTAAATTTGTATATTTTCTTACCTCCTGTTGAAATGGCTCTACGCAAAAATCCAAGAAAATCCATTCGATGCATATCACACTATTAAAAAGGCTGCATGTTAAACAACCCCTTTATGACATCTTCACAAACATTTTCTGGGTCACTTCTAGCTATATCTAAGAACCGAACAAATACTTTATGACTTCTGACATCTACTAAAACAGATTTTATGTCAACCATTTGAATAATTCTGGGCAGCCATTCTCACTGAAATGTAACTGATCCAATTATCTGCTGCCAGCACAGTTCACGATCCAAATATCAAGAAGTTTAGATGCCTGTATAACATAATCCATTCTCTATGTTGAAAAACTTTAACACTCCAAATATTATTGCATTTTTTTTTCTGTATTGGTATCTATATCCAATTTCTTCCTCTACATTCCTCTACAAACACACTGAAGTACCAAATCTCAGTATGTTCAAGAAAGGTGATAAAAGTGTCTGACAACTCCTTGATAATGGTGACGTAATTGAGCTATTATTTTATTCTTACTTACTTGCCTTATTCATGTATACAGTTTGATTCGCACTTTACATTCATTTACAGATCAATATATGCGTGTTACTCTTGTTCATTTTTTATTTCAGTTTGTTATTCAGCAATATTATGCATAAACGTATAGATCAGAAATGTACTGAAATAATTTATTTTCACACCTGTTGGAAATTACCTTACATTAAACCTCCCGCACCTAGGATTTGTCACACAAAAAACGTATCATTCCGTTCTTACTATTAATACCAGTGCAATAAAAAACTACCATTTACGGTTTCGTCTCTTAACATAAATTCTGATTACATAAACTCCTATCCTCTTTATGTATAATCATTAGACTTAAATCCTCTATTTTATTACTCAAGCAATAATTTTAAATAAGTAACTTGTGAATTGTATGTATACAAAATGACTATAGCTTCTTAAACCTAGGAAAATTAAATCAGACAAAAAACTGAATATAAACTCCTGTTTGAATTCAGTATTTAAATCATGATACTGTTTGACAAGTGAACATCAAAGCTGAGAAGACACATATGAAATTCCTTATACAGAGTACACAAAAACTGGGTGACCGTCTAAAATATCCCTGCACGCAACCTTGTAAGAATTTGTATTCTTTATTCCACGCCTGACTAATTAACAATTGTCTTTAAAGATACTACTGTCGTGTCTAAACAGTAGCATTATTTATCCAAAGGCTTGATTTGCTAGTGATTGTCTACAAACGACTTTTTCCTGGTCACTGATCAACTGATAGAGTCTAGCTGGTGACAATACCGACAATGGATTGGGAATGTTTTATCTTGTCATTGATCTAGTAAGGAAATTATTGCCCTCCCAAATATGGGCAACCAATCAGCTTACAATGGAAACAAAACTGACACATAAAAACTTGAGGTAAATAAATGCACAGTTAATGTGCTACACGATTATTTATTTTACATTTATCTTTTTTTTAATTCTCCTTTCTTATTTCATGGCCATTGAAGACACATTCAGCTACTGTTAACAAAATATCCTAGTTTGATTAAATGTAAAATACAATTGTATTTACTGTTTAAGTAACCTGTATGAAATTTATTCCCCCTAGATTATTCGGCATTTTTTTGTATATTAAATTATCTGCCAAATTCCACTGCAGACATCAGGTAGTCCCACAGAGAAATCTGTTACAATGTTTGTTTGTTTTACTTTCAATACCGACTTTAGCTGACTCAACAACATCTATCAGCTAGTCAATACAGCAAAGATTACAGAAGAAAACATTAATCTTTAGAAGAATGTGCATATCTAAATAAGAAATGCACTTGTTCAAACAATTGTTCACAATGCATTCAAATAAATCAATGGTCTGTCGTGTTTATACACGGGTGCATTCTTATCTAGCTTTTGCTTGGGATCGATAATTGTAACCTAAATTTAAGTAAATAATTTGGAAAATTGTTGAATTAAGCACTGATTAAATAGATTACAACCTAAAACTCTGCTGTAACAAGAGGAAAAGATAATGCTGGGTTCTCCAATGAACTTAAACACTTCCTGTATGTGCTCAATGCAGACATAATTGAATTCTTTATCATTCTTTAACTGCTTCAAACATCTAGGTCTGTTTCCCCAAGAAATGAATGATCTGTCATAAAAGATGTCATTCTAGAAGATGCAGAGACATAATATCCATGCACTGAAATCTTGGTAGGAATATTGAATCTTTCATATTTCATGCATCTTACTTGTATATCATAGTAACCTATTTATAAACATGAGCAGTATCAGAGAGGAAGAGACATGGTAAAATGTTTCCCAAAGGAACCATTAGTAAATCAGTCTCACCATATTCTCTATTAAAGAGCATTTCCAAAATTAGTGCTTTATTGAATTTCCCTAAAAGTGACGTAGCAGTTACGCCTAGGTTTTGTATCTGAACTGATTCTATTTTTTCATCTTCCAAACTGGGTGTTAAAAGTAAAAATCTTATTGTGAGACACATTTGGCCAAATTTCATCAAAGTTGGTCGAAAATCAAACATCTTAGTGGGTTGCAAGTTTGATCTCTAGCTACTTTTGAGTTCAACAATTTACACATGTGACATCTCGCATTCTCCAGTCTCTCTTTTATCATGAGGATGTCACAGTATTTACCAAGTAAAAGCAGATCATGGGAGTTTTGATTGGTACTATAAAGATACATTTCACCGGAACATTAACTGGCTTCTTAGCACTTGGCAGGCCTCAGATTTGGTCTAATCTTTATGAAACTTAACCAGAATGTTTGTCTACATATAAAACATATTGGGTCATCTTGGGTTTGAATCTATGTCACCAGGACAAATCCTAGAAAAAAAACATTTAGGCCCAGGATTATCCAACCCATCCTAATCTCTGACTTGTTAGCTCCAGTTACTTTCAAACATTGACCAATCAAAAACCAGCAATATAAGACTGGTTATATAAAAGGTTTCCATTGTAGGGTTCTGAGATCAATTAGTAATAATTCATGGTTCTTGTGCAGAGAAAAGCATTGCATATATGATGCATACTTCAGTAAATATACAAACCACAAAGGTCGAGTGCAAGTAAATGCTGGCAAAAATTGATATAATTTAGTTTTGTATTGTATTGTTGAGTGATATTAATTATGCATGATGATGCAGTATCATGTACATGTACAAATAGAAGAATATGCAAACTTTAAGTGCTTTTATGTAGATTTATATTCCTTTATACACTAAATGTGCGCTGTAGCGACACTTGTCAGAATAAACTGTTTATTTAATCCAAAGCCATGTAACTAAAAATTCAATACTACACATCTCCCTTCACATCAAGCTTCAAGTATTACAATTAATCCACTTTTGTTGTCATTTTTAAAATCACAGAAAAGCGAATAAAATATTCAATCCAACAAATAAAAAGCCAAATACAATATTAGTGGCCCATAGATGTTCGTTCACCGCCACAAATTACGCTATAAAACCTTATAATCTCTAATCCAATAATTTTGATGAAAATCCAGTAGAAGGGAGACACCGTCCAATCAAATATCCAATCTGGAGCAGTGTGAATTTTCCCACAAATCTTCTAACATTATTTTCACCCAAGAAGCCAAATAAGGATTAACAAGTTATGGTAAATTAAACCCATAAAGATAGTACTGAAGGGGTCATCACTTTTATTCCAAATCAAAGTCAGGGGATAATTTACCCTCAAACAACAGTAAGTTAATAGGCACAGATGCAGAAAATGAACATATAACATAGAGAAAATCTATAAAAGCACAGCTATAAAGCAAACAGACGGGAATAAGAAAATAGGAAGTAGTAGAAGTACAAGTAACACGTGTTACAGTAGCGGCCATGTTAAAATCTGATTAATTTCTGTTTAAAGACGGCTTAATCAACATGATTCATCTTAATTTACCCAGCATGGAGTTTCTAAGCCTCCGTTTAAATTTTCACTTTTCATGTAATGTGTCTGTCCTACTACATTTTTCTATCTCAAGAGGCAAAATGAGCACTACAAAACATTATGATTAATATAATTTTTATTATTTAATGTCCCATTGATCCAGTTTCAAGCAAAATGGCCCATTTTTACAATAGCATGCCCCACAATGAAATATGTCTATAAAACTAATTTAAGCCATTGCAGCAGAAGTTTTGCCTGTATGAGTGCTGATGTGTGAAACCAACATGAACATTTGGTCACAATATAACAACATACACAAAGATACTATAAGAAACACAGTCAGCAAATAGTGGTGCCTTAGAGAGCGATACAGTCATGGGCCTGACTCAGTTCAAATCTGCAACTTTCACATAGAGCGAATGACAGCTTAATTTATTTGAAAAGAATTATATTAGGTTCTAACAAGATGGAATCAATCTCACAGAGAGAGAGAGAGACAATGTGAAATCAATGTGTCAAGCCTAAGGACACTTCTATGGTACTTTGCACTAATGGGGATCAAACCCTGAACCCTCCAATCCCGAGGCCAGCAAAATGGCTTTACAAGCAAACACCTTATATTATCAATAATGTCAGCTTTGCTGATTTCTCCACAGTCAATTAGCATCACCTGTGAATTATGTATTTATTTCATATATTTTACAAAACAATCAACTGAATACATTTACAAGGCCTAATGTGCACTACTTCGTTATAATTAATCTACTTAAACTGGTGACATGACAGTAATGATATATTGTAACTAGAAGATTAATATTGCCTATGAATTAAGATTTAAGCATTGCTGTTGTTTCAATACAATTATTTCATTATTATAATGTAACATGAAACTACATAAACTGTAGTCAGTACTATTATGAAAGCTCCTTAAAAAGGAAAGCTGAAATTCAAATATGAATATTTAAATAAAAATAAGAAAGTTGGTATGTAGAAATTCTAAATAAACCACAGTACATGTACAATATTTTTCTAGCATTGAAAAAAAAAATAAAAAAACCTGGGTGGTCATTTGTCGAATCACTGAGATTCAACATGGTTCAAAATTGTGTTAACACTTTCTGTAAATTTTAACCTGACAACTTCATTATTAGGCTTCATAAGGAAAACTTGCCATTGAAATAACTGCCCTTAATTTTCGCTTAGTTGGACCTTTAAAGTGAATGTTTGTTACCCGAATTGTGTCAGAATCCATCTGTATTTTTATGAGGGAGTAATCATTTATATTTAATGACTTTTCAAGTAATCCTTTATATTTTTAATAACGACGTTTCAAATAATGTAACAATTTTCTTGCAAAAGACTCAACAGAAACAAAGTATGTAAAATCATTCTGGCAAAATAATGGATCTGGCAAAAGTAGGAGTCTTCTAATATCTTTTTTTTCTTCCCAATTCTTTAAACAGATAATTAGCAAAGTGCTATCAAGATAAATGATGTGATCAGTTCTAACTATCTACCATCCCATTACCATGTGGTTGAAGTATAGGTTTAAAACCTAACACTGATATTGCAGATACATTTTATTACATTGAACTGTCAAACATGGAGTCAGTTTTGACCAGTGCAGTAATTAAGGTGTCTGCAAACCTCGGGACATTAAATCATATTCCCTGACAGATAATTATCTGCCTTTAATCACAATTATTTCCCCTGTTGACAGCCTAATTAAGGATTCCCATTGACAATGAATTACTTTTGCCCTTCTTGACAATGCCTAAAGTAATTACAAATGAAAGCTATCAGAAAGATTACTGTCAGAAAGTATAGACACTTTTTAAAGCAAAATGTCAAACAAATGTAATTTGTGGAAACAGTAACAATTTTTGTCATACTATGTGTTATTTTCATTGCAATAGAGTGTTTGGCAATTTGTATGGTGGAAACTTGATTAATGCTCTAACTCAAAATAACTACTGTTTCTAAATCCTGTGCTTAAAAAGCCAGTACAATCATACAAAAACATTTTGTTGGCCTCTACAATACATGCCCTAAATACAAACAATTAAAGCTGTATAAATGTGTCTGTGACACGACACATTAAATTGAACTATTTCAAATAATTCAGACCTGCAGTTTAAAAACCTTTAACAGATTTGATCCTGAACTAATGTAGAGGTTCTCTGACTCCAGATAAAGTTATATAAAAGTCTTAACTGATTAATCCAATTTATAATCCCATGGATCTAGACTACTTGACTTCACAATTATCTGACCCCATTTCTCACATGCATAATACATCTTTAAATCCCCTCTTTTAAGATGGATAAGAGGAAAATTTCTATCATTTTCTGAAAGCAACGGTACCATAAAAAGAATGTCACAGTACAAAAGAAGCCATCCTGATTCTTATTTTCAAAGGTATTATAAATGAAAAGATCTGAATATTCAAGTTTTTATATGTTGATGAAGTTCAGACCAAGTATGTGATTATTTTTAGATTGAGACAGAAAAATAAATTAATTACTCTAATGAACCCCTGCAATATTCACTTCAAGAGCCTATCCTTAGCCAAGAAAGTCATGCAAACTGAATTCTACAAGAGTGTTGTACTGTTCACATATCTAATCTAAATCTGATCTAACTATAAATTTACAGTAACTGTTTCAATTTAGCAAAGATATGAAACTGGCACACATGTTTTGCATTATTTAAAGGATTATTATATTAGTATAATATGCAGCAGTATGGCAATATAATTACCGGATCCATGACTTGTGCAATAACGCTTGCTAAATATAAAACTCTTTATTTTCATAAATGTCAAACGCAATGCCTGTGTTTTAATTTTATGTTTTCACAGAAACAGTTTATAACAAGCTATTTGTGTCTAAATTTTGTGCCGAAAGGATTTCTTCTAATACAGCAAAATAATTATACAGCAAATAAAGGCTGGTTTACAGTATTTTTTGTAGGAACAAGTTTTTTATCTCTCATTTTTATAGCAATCCACACCAGTCTGCTTTTAATACCACAGAGAAAAAATGAATCAATGGATAACATGGCAAATAAGTTGACAGGTGCTTTAAAACCCACTTCAACATGGATGCTGGTCATCTCTCAATGTCCCAGCATGTCCTGTTGTACAGTGCAGTACTCAATCAGTGACCATCAGTTAACTTGTCATTCACAAATGACCACTGACCACAAATTAATCAGGATTTTTAATGGAAAGAGATCATTAATCGAAATTGGGAGTTGGCTAGGAGTCTGTATTTAAAGTCCAGTATTTCCAAGACTGGCGACCTTAACATAATGGTAATTTAGGTAAACACAGGGTTGAAAATGGACAACAAAAACTTTGTGTCTTGAAACTTAGGGGTTTCATTGTTTCATGTTTCAAAGTATTAAAGGTCATAGAATATTCATACATCATCAATTAGAGAAGGGTTTCTTTGTACAATTATAAGTAACTTTACAAGGCAAAGCTATAAAAGGGAGGTAATAACAGAAAAAAACAACAATTAAAGATAATAATAAGGGGAGGTAGAACTTGCAAATTCTTAAAGTTAAATAAAATGGGTATACAAGACTTAGTACTGAAGAAATTTACAAAAGATGAAGATTTTGATCTAACTGATGAATGTATTATAAATTGACTGCTTAGATACATTCTTATCACTATTATATTTATCAAACTCAAACAAATCAGATTTCATGAACAAGCATTGAGCTATGCATGAAGGAAGTGTTTCACACTTTTAGATTCTGAAATTGAACTGCAGACGCAAATATTTACTGTTTTCAATGTTCTAAATGTATGGTTTCAATCAATACTGCAATATAAACATCAAACCTGCCAAAGCTAGATGTTTCAAACAACATAAATTACTGAAATTCTTACTTGTAGCAACAGGTATCCAGGTATTGAAAAGATAATGGGAAGCAATGCCAGGATATCAGCTTGATCAGAGATGTTACTTTTACAATGACCTGAATTTTGACCTTTTGCTTAATCTTCACCATGAAGCAACTGAGAGACTGACCTTGACCTTAAAGACAAACCACTCTGACTACTAAACCATCTGGAACCAAACACGTAAGTTCATATTCATGTCACAGTTTCATCATCTAGACAACCAAAATAATGTGGATCATCTCAAGAACAAGAGGGGACAAAACGACACTAAAACGGACACAACACAGATCCTGTCTCTCTGACAGTACTTCATAATGCCAAAGAATCACAAAGTTTGAATGTGGTATCTCTATGGATTATAAGGTTAATACTTAAATAATGAACTGTTAAAAGTTCATAGAATAAATATGTTTTAGTTTTTAGGGATTTATTTCAGCTATATACAGACAGGCAGTTTGCATGCAGTTTACCTAACCACCGTCATCCTCGGACAGAACCAATACAAGACTATCATCTTCTGTAAGATTAACTGTCAACTTTCTCACATAATAAGAGAGGGCAGTAGTTGTTCTCAAATCTGTAACCCTTAATCATTGCGAGGGTTAGTGATTTACAGTCAGCGATCTGAACCACTCTACAACAGAGATAGGTCAAGGACACTATGCATATTGAGATGTCACAGACAGAGGGTATTGTAATGTCTCTTTCTAAAAGCAAACTTGAGAGTGTTACTGTGACTTTATGAGGCTGGGTACTATGGTTACCTGCACTTTGCATATTTGCACTTTCTCCTGAAGACAAGGACACTGCCACATCACTCGTCATTCCACCAATCCCACTGTCTGGGTTTGAATCTCGACCAAAGCTATCCCGTACACACTGTCTCCGTGCTATCTCACAGTCCAGCAGCCGAGGACTGCCAAGCTGTGTTGGTCTATTATCACATTTCACTGTACCACTTTGTGCATTATTGCCATCTCGTTGAGATTCTGCACAGCAATCACTTTGTTCTTTCAATCCTATACAGGATGGGTCTTCATGAAACCCTTGATCATGTTCATGTATACTTCCCGCCATAGAGTCAGTTTCAGGAGAAATGGGCAGATTCTCCAGCATCCTCTTTATTGAGTCACTGTCAAATTCAAGATTGTATGTAGGTGTCTGTGGAGTCTGAGGAGTTAATGGTTCCGGCGGAGACGGCCATTCCGGTGACTCAGAATTATGGGAACCACTTCTAGGTGAATCTGGCATTAGTTTCTGTGGTTGAGGGGCTAATATACGTATACAATCTTTGTGTACAACAACGTTTTGATTTTCACTATCAACAGGAGTTTCTGGTTCCTTTTCTATTTCTTTTTCTTCATGATTTGTTGCTATAGTAACACTTTTTCTACCAGTACTAGTGTCTAAATCACACTGGCTCTCATAATTTCCAACAAATGCTGTTTCAACTCGTATATTTTCATTAGTTCTAGAGGGAGATTTTCCAAACGTGGAGTAATGTCCCTGCTGTGCCTCAGCTTGAGTCATACCTTCGCCATAGGTCAGGGGACCAGCAGAGGCAGACCGTGTTCCTTGATATACATGACTACCCTGCTCCAAATTGTTTGAGCTAAGGTTCACTGATTGTCTACCATTGTTTATAGTCTCATAAATTGGCCCAGATGAACCTGATGATGGCTTTAGAATTCCACGGGGCTGGAATTTCTGACTATCTGCCCCTGATTCAGTTTGTGTTCTTGGTATTGTGGCAGCTTTATTGTCCCTTGAAAAAGCTTCCCTCTCAGTTGATGGTGTTATACACTCACAGGGCTCCACCTGGTTCAAGTCGTAAGGGGTTGAGATAACACGCCTTGGATCATGTATTGGCGAGTTCGGTGATGAAACAGATGGTTTGCCTTTACTCTGAAAATCAAAATGAAATAAACATAACATAAAATAATCATACTGACCAAATTAAACAATGCTTTTCTGTATGCTGGTCTCTTTTATTAATAGTATTTTGTTATTGTGTACATGGTGTAGATGAACTATTCGAAAGCTCCTTGGTAAGTCTATTCATATCAGCTGTAAGTATTTGACAACTTTTGACACTTTCAATATATATCAATTAATAGATAAGGGCACAACTGCTGTACCAAGATATGTAATGCAGATATTTTCAAGCTCTCTGTATTTAATTAGGCGTAAAGCTTTAATTATTTTGAAGCCTGTTTTAAAGTCCCAGGATAATTTTGAATTAAATAAATTCACTGATAGGATATTCACTCTAAAACAATGTTGACATATGCCTTTCTTTTGTATTCAATTTGTTTTTTCATGAAAAGAGTAGGAAGAAAGCCTTTATTTTTTGCAACATCACTGAAAAAAATTCTGTGCTATTATTTCTAACACATACTTATTGATTTAAAAAGCTAAATTAGGAATGGTTTGAGTACAAATAAATCATTTCCACTGGTATTTAGACATCTTTCTTGGTAAAATAAGAGCTACTGAGTTTTGTAATTGTTAGAATTATCTAAGAAATATCTAGGACATTGAAAATGATAACACATGTAACACGAATACATGATGATAACAATCATAACACTTTAAATAAGTATTCATGCCCTGATATCAATAGAAGAATTTATGGAGGTGTTATGCGTTTTACAATTTTCATAAATTCACCAAAACCTGTGAGAATATCTCTATTGCTACCTTAAACTGTGCGAAAGCAGTTCTAGCTCCGCAGTACCTTAAATTCCCCACCTTCAGCAACAGTCTTGGAAAGTCTATTAATTATCTACTCTATAAAATAGGAATGCACTTATATCATTATAATAGTAAAGCATTCTACAGTTTTCTCAGACATAAATAATGAATTAATGTCTGTAAATCAAGAGGGTAATTATCAAGCTCTTAATTCTGTATCATGGAATACTTATATCTGCATCTATATAAATAAGCAATTAAAACAAGCATTCAGCCTGTATATATACCAGCAGGATATATCATGCAATACTTTAGAAACTATGCGAAACATTTAATTGAAGATTTCAAGTAGTATCATTCATTCACACACGGTTGTGCCTAACCCAGGGTCTGGAATTCTTACCAATTTACCCTTTACCCTGCTAAATTGTAAAATGGACTTGTCCATCTTACTAATTGGACAGTACTTTTAGTTGTTAAAAGGGGACACTGGTTCAGGCTAAGTTCAGACATTAGCTAAGGATATAACATAGTTACCGTCCAGTGGACATAAGACTGGTCCCACAGTTCCATATTCCTACCAGACACAACCTTCTTGAAGTCTTTGCTTAAATTTATGAAGTGCAAAAACCCCACATACAATGTGGTTATACTTCAGTTAAGCAATCAGTCTATTAAGTCATGTACTGTATCTGCTTACCTTAGGAGGACTGAGTCTTAGGGAGTTGGCAGAGGACGCTTTTCTGGCATACTTCTGACTCGTGATCTGCAAAAAGAAACAACCAGGCTATATACAGAAAATCCACACACATCCTCTTGTACAACATCTGGGTTGCTTTCTAGCACTTCATTTTTTTATGGATGAGCCACTTCAAACATATGACTGAAAAACGATCAGAATTCCAATAAAAATGTTTATGTGTTTCAACTTTACTATAAGATATAGTAATAAATGTACAGCTATTCTTATTGCCTGTCAGTTTTTATTTTTTTGAATTCATTACAGGATGATTTATGTTACAACATCTTGCATCTGAACTCTCAAATCATCGATTTGGAAGAACAAAAAGCTTAAATACACAATTTGCAGAAACATTTGTGCAAAATATGACATTCTTAGCTTTTTTTTATGAAATAGCTACACTGTGTTATAGTATCAGAAAGCAGTGCCCTCTTTTTTAACATAAAGCAATTTATACTTCTGATGTACAAAATTAATGCACTATTTTAGTAATCCATAAAAATTTCCTTTCAACAAAATATTACAATGCACTGTGAAAAAATTTTTGCTGAAAAATGGCACTTTAAAAATCTTCATACAAATCTCTCATCTGTCAGTCTCTTAACCAAAACCAAAAAGTAATTAAATACAAAAACAAACTTTTCACCTTGTATTTAGCAATAACTTCTGGTCCACTGAAAATATTACTATAGGGTAATTGTAAAATCAGTCAATGATGCATACATACAACAGAGGAAAACTTGCACTAAAAAGCAAACATGAACACAAAAGGCTTAAGATTTTATCAGCAATTCATTTACAAGATTAGTGTAAATAACTCTCTCAATTGTACTTAAATTATGCTGAAATACAAATCTACTTAAAAAATTTGGGTTTCTTTTATTTTGCTGTTAGAGCACAGTCTCAAAACCACAGTAAATGTATTGTCACGAAATGTAAGGATTTTCAATACCTTTTGCAGTTTAATATCTGGATGCATCAATAGGTCTATACTTTGAATAAAATAGAAAACATTTTGTACTGTATTTAAATTATAGAAATATAATGCATACAGTGTCAAATAAAAAAAAAGTTCACCTTTCACGAAAAATGTTTTTTAAATGAGTTTAGAATGATCTTGACCCTGAACAATGTTAACTGAGACATGCACTCTCCATATTCATGCATTTCTGCAGGATATATCAGCAGTTCAAGGATAGATAATGTAAGATATTTCCTTGGTAGGATCATAATGTTTTACCTACATCATACTGTGAATGTTAGCATAAACTCATTGTTTTTACAATTTAGTTGGCACTTAGATTCCTGGAATTCATATAGGTAAATATAAAGAAACAGAAATGATATTTGTCAGGACTGACTACCCCAATGAAAAACACAAATGTTTTACAGTACTGAATGAGACGCTGGCTTTGATCAGTGCTCAGTGAGGGTTGCTCCCACCTGAAGACAACACCAAGTCCGTTTGAAGCCTAGCTCCTAAACCTGCTACACTGATGTAGCATATCCATTATTAAAGCACCAGACAATGCAGTTTTATAATGCTGTATATTACCTAGATGTGAGATAAAAATGAGTAATGTAATGCAAAATCAGACAACTGCACCTGATCAAGTCAGCTTCACTAGTGTTATCATGATTGCATGCTGTTCTTTTATGCCACACATTTCCTCAGATAATGATCTAATAAATGTTTCATCAAAGTTTTATTCAGATAGTTAAAGGTGCTTAACAGTTTATTATCACAAGTTATTTCAATTACAGTCTTCTGCAAGTAAAAAACAGGAATATGAATTCAAAAGCTTTTACAGATCCCACATTTTGTGTCTATACAGTGCATTCATGGTAAAGTCAAATAAAACAATATTAAAGGTCCATTACTAACATCAAATCAAATTTTCTTTTAAATCTGGAACCATAAAGGGCTTCTTCTCAGAAGGAAAAGTATGACATACTGCATCGAATCTGACCATATTGTGTTGAAAAACTGAGTTTAACAAAATAATTAATAACTAATATTTTGCATTTTCATAAACAAAAGTAGGTTTTCCAGTTTTCAAATATCTTTGTTATTTTCCAAAATCCTCCCAGATAGAGGCTGTAAATAGGTTGTGCATAAATAAGCATGCCTATTTTGAATTATAGTTGAAGAACTTTACTTCCAATGATGTGCAAAGTATATCTCTGACCGTTTACAACATTCAGTAAAGAGAAAGTAGGACAAAAAGACCACCCAGGTCAATCTAAGGAAATGCACAAACATTTACTCATTATTCTGCAGCAGTATTTCAAACAGGGAAATACTTCACAGCTATTGTAAAGTTTTAGAAGCCAGTTTCAAACTGTATTCCCCTGCTACAATTCCAGATTTAAAAGAAAATTTGATTTTGTGTTAGTAATGGACCTTCAACTGTAACAACTCATAAAACAGTTACTGCTGATATGTGTTTTGTCTATCTGCTGTTATCACACGTATTGGATCGAGAGGGCATTTTCTAAAAAGGAAAAATCAACTACCGCATAACCTTTGCACACCGGCATATTTTGTTACACACTCGACAGACATGCATGTGTTTTTGTAAACACTGTACATCACGTTATGCTACTTTCGGTTTACTGCGCGTGTTGTATACATCAGCAAATAGATTGAGCTGTAACATGAAAGGGTCACCCTGTCTGCTAACCTGCGCATGGACTTTTTTTTTTTTTTTTGCTAACGAGTGGTCTATTTTAAGCGTTCTCATAAGATGCCAAGGTTTGAGTACGACATGTCTGCTTTATGTTGTCTGTGAAAAAATATTTGCACGTGCTCAAAACACTATCCCACAGGGGCCTGTACGCGAACGTTGGTAAAATGAAAATTTTCAAAGCTGGTAAAATTGTGTCCAAGGTCATTTTCGAGCTTGTCTTAAAGTGTCAGCATTTGCCTCGGACGTCTGAGTTTTCAACATTCAGGAGCTGTCAGCATAGCCTTTAAATTCATACAGACAAAACGTGTTCCATATGATAACTGTCACTTCTATGGAAGGCCAAACCTGTCTTAACCCGCGTATACGGTTTATTACATTACCGGCGTTCAAAGGATATATCTATACTTAAGTAGCTAAAGACCTAAGGCCAATGTGTAACAGACCACTGTCACATGACTACATTCTGGTCTAGATTTAGGTTTTCATTGTTGTCATTTTATGTCACTGTACAGAGCTACATCATTAATAAAATATATATGAACCGGTTCCGTTTTCTTATTTTTTATTTTGACCACAATCATGGTCATTCTTTACATATAAGACGCTGTAAATTTATATAAAAAAATTCTAACAGAACTTTAAGCTAAGGGACATAACAATGTTTTTATTGTCAGAGAACTTTTTAACAGAGTAGTCTCTCTTCAATTATTAGATATACAAGGTTGAAAGTTTTCCCATGGTATTGGAATAAAATCCCTTTCAATAGAATAATGTAATAAAGAAGAATGCATATCCAATTATGAATATGATCATACATTTATTTCACTGATATAAAATGGAAGTTCCCATATATTTGAGGAAAATAAAAATTCCATGACAAATTATAATTTCCTGTCTTTCAATAACAACTAGATTTCTACAACTTTCCCCACTTCTGGCAGCCATGACACAGTAAATGAAATACTATTGTCCTCCTTCCCTCATACAAGGTTTTATTTCCTTGTACAAATATTTGCAATCTCAATGATACAATATTTTGTTCACAGTTAATATGATGATTGTGCAATTTTAATGCCATTTGATCATTTTATACATAATGACACAATGTGTTCATGACATAATTCACAAGAGTGGCACATACTTTTCTTGATTGTACTGTTTTTTTCTGTTGTTTTGATGGGAAAATGATTAAAAAGCAGCTCAGCAAACCAAATGGTTCAGCCAAATTGAATGTTTAATGGAGGTGGCCCCTTAAAGGCCATTTCTGTCAGACCATTCAGAGATTCATATACCTCTGCTACAATTGATACATGCAACTGATATAGGCTAACATTGATCAGGTAGTATTGTTTTCCAGAAACCAAATACTTTAGCCTTTTTAAATGGCCTTCTGCAGACTCCAAAAACCATGTTCAAATTTTATGTACAAGCTTAAAGTCCCGGGAGCACTTTGGACGTAAAATTACTTCCAGCTCTCATATTACCAGGAAAGATGTTTAATGGGCAAAATTAATCGTTATTTGTAGGAAAATCTTTCTGAATGTTACTTTTTAATTCCAAAGTGCATGCTATAAATACAGCGCAGTATGTTTTCAATGATATTGTAAAAAGGGCCAGGGCCCAACACCACCTGGTACAAGCCACTGCCGGTGGAAGACACTAGAAAGTTATATACCAAATAAGTTTTTCCTAATACGCCTTTGTAAAACAAATGATCCCCCGGGCAAGGTCAATTTTGACCCCAGGGCATAATTTGAACCAACTTTGAAAGAAGGTCTGCTAGGCAAGCTACATGCCAATTATCTATGCTCTAGGCCTTGTGGTTTCAGAGAAAAAGATTTTAAAACTTTTCCCTATATAAGCCTATGAAAACTAAGTGACCCCGGTGCGGGGTCAATTTTGACCCGGGGTCATAATTTGAACAATCTTGGTAGAGGTCCACTTGCCAAGCTACATGCCAAATATCTAAGCTCTAGGCCTTGTGGTTTCAGAGAAGAAGATTTTAAAAGTTTTTCCTACATAAGCCTATGTAAAACTAAGGACCCCGGTGCGGGGTCAATTTTGATCCGGGGCTCATAATTTGAACAATCTTGGTAGAGGTCCACTAGCCAAGCTACAGCCATATATCTAAGCTCTAGGCCTGTGGTTTCAGAGAAGAATATTTTTAAAGTTTTTCCTATATATTCCAAGCAAAACTAAGTGACCCCGGGGGGGTGGGGGGTCAATTTTGATCCAGGGCTCATAATTTGAACAATCTTGGTAGAGGTCCACTAGACAAGCTACATGCCAAATATCTTAGCTCTAGGCCTTGTGGTTTCAGAGAAGAAGATTTTTAAAGTTTTTCCTATATAGCCTATGCAAAACAAGTGCCCACCCGGGCAGGGTCAATTTTGACCCAGGGTCATAATTTGAACAATCTTGGTAGAGGTCCAATAGACAATGCTACAGCCAAATATCTAAGCTCTAGGCCTTGTGGTTTCAGAGAAAGAAGATTTTTAAAGTTTTTCCTATTTGTTGCCATAGCAACCAGAGTTCTGCATGGAATGGAATTCTTTGAACAATTTTGGTAGAGCTTCATGCAAGGAACATTCCTGCATAGTTTTATCAACATTGGCCTAGAGGTTTCAGAGGAGATGTCATTTGAATCAAAATGTTGACGGACGACGGACGACAGACAATCATCGATCAGAAAAGCTCACCCTGGCGTAGCCAGGTGAGCTAAAAAATTAGAAGAGAAAGCAACAAACATATGAAAGAAAGAAATACATCAACACTATTTTAAATTTAATAGAACATAGTTCTATCATTACTCTATCTGTTAATTCATTTTTCTATCTATGAGCATTTAAAATGCTCCCGGGACTTTAAACATATGTTTTTGACATAAGACTTCCATGTATTACACAGCCCTTATCTTAAAATGGATTTTGTATTTTAAATATCCTTTATTACAGACAGTACAGAATGCATTCATATTGGTAAAGAAAACAAAAGTACATAGTTCACAATTTATATATTAAGTTCAATACGAAAGAGAGAGTTTATAAATAAGCCCAGAGCTTTCTACTCAATCCTTTATGCTGTTGTATATTAAGTATGTATAACATGTAATTTCTCAATTTAATATTGTTTAAACCAAGTTCAATACTGTAATGAAGTCTAGTTTTCATTCAACAGGAAACAGTGCTACCCCTATAATGCCATTTAACAACTAATATATACAAACAGTGACTTTATTTCCTGCGTAATATCCATGTTTATACTCACTTCAGAAACCTTATATTTTAATATCTTCAGAACAGAATGATATTGAAAATATTTTTTTGCAATAACATTGAAAGAAATATAGTCAGCATTTCATCCTCAGAAAGGGAAGGAAGGTCCTAGAAATGTCAAGATGATCTGTCTGCCAGTTAACATTTAAGACAGACACAGAATCTATTCAAAATATGTCTGTTACATGACACATAGAATCTAATAAAATACATGTATAATAGGTTATTTCTGCAGGCTTCAAATTCTAAGATTTTTGTAGAAATGAGGTATGTTTTTATTCTGCCAAGTTTACTTCTGCAGCATTATCTTTGGGTATAAATCAATTTAAATTCTGTGGCCTCAAAGACAGAGAATCCTACATGAAAGTAAAAGTATAAATGATCAAATGATATATTTAAAAATCCTTTTCAGAATTTGTACATTAAATATACAGCATCTAGTTGTCTTTGCCACAAAAGATGATATTGGTAGATAAAAATCATATTTCATTCCAAAAACAGCAAATTAAAGAAATTAAAGATTAACAAATTAACGGTGTGATAAACTTTGTATGCTTTATTAGTTAATGAATAAAGTTAAATTTTTTCGTACAACAGAAAAGGCTTTGATTCTCAGTCATTCTTTTGAAACCCTGCCGCCCCCGGGAAAGTGTTGAGTCATCTGCTTCATGTGCAGTGAAAGATCCACCTTACCTTACAACATCCAAACTACTTTCTTGTATTCAACTTGTACCTGGAACACTTTGTTATTTCTGAGATACATTTCATGGCGGTTTATAATGTAAAAGATAGTTAGATTTTTCATTAAGGCCACACCAAATTAATAAGTTGGTCATCGGAATTGCCGCACGTTTTTTTTCTAAAACACAAAAAAAATATTATTTTTTATTATTGGCTCCCGCCCACACCTTAAGAAAATAATCGGTTATATTTTTTTGGGTCGCTATTGACAAAGAGCAAAGTCGCGCATTTTCATTGTAAGATAACAGTTTTACTCTGTCCGGAAACAATATAGTTGTACAAAGAATACCTCGGAACACCCGTACTTGGGATGTCCAGTCACGGTGACGTTTTGTCACCGTGAATGGTTGTGACTGGACACAGTGTTTCGCTATGTCCGCATTTGGGTCGTGACTTGACCTTTGGTTATATCTTTTTACTGATTAACTTTTATTTAACAATACTAAGAAAGAAATATGTTGAAAATTTTCGAAAATTCCCGACTTCAAAGATTCCACAATCAACAACTTAGAATGCTGTCTGATCGACATAAACAACCCAGCAACACACAATCAATCTATTAATAGAAACAAATATATTTTATCATCAAAAATAAAAGAATCTTACACTTACTCAAAACATTATCTTTTCCAAACTATTGTAAAAAATTTATAATCCGAAGTCAAAAGCTTCGTGTACATGTTTCAAACTGTCAAAATAGTTCTCTCTTTTTAATGACACGTGCTTCACTAAGATCAAACAAACATGATAGTTTCGTCGGCATTCTTTTATCTCGTGACACCTGAGGCTTTACCTCTAGGATTAAAAAAAGTTTGGAGCTGTTGGAAAATGCTTTGAAAATTGGCGTATCCGCGTAAGCGTCTGTCCGAAAATAGGTTCACTTTTTGTTTCAGCTGTAATTTTAGCTTTCTACCTTAGACTTTCCAGTTTAACATGTTGAAGAATGGACTGTAATACCCTTCAGCTAGTTTTCACAAAATATTTTGCCAATAAAATGGAATTTACTTTTGTTTTATTTCCTTTAATACCGTGTTGACTACCGGTACATATTGTGTTGACATCTTACTGATTGTACAACACCTATCATATTGTTTGTTACCTATTAATATGGCATTCAAACAGGGCCAACTATGGAAATGATTGTGTTGCGGAAAGTGGTTTTTGGCTGTAACTGTGCATGATTACTATCAAATAACATGTATGTTGTAAATATAATGTTCAAGCAATAAAAATGCATGAAAATCAGTCTATAAAAAAACTCCTTTATCTGGATGAAGTCTCATAATAATGGTCAATCTCCTGACTTACCACACAACCATTTATGATTAATAAGTATAGGGGGGGGGGGGGGGGGGTTTGGGGGGGGGGGGGGTGGGGGGGGGGGAGGGAGATTGGTTTGTTTGGGAAAAATTAAAGGTAAAAGTATAAAGAAAATATCACAAGGGTTGGTTGGTTGTTTTTTGTGCTTTAAAGTCCAGGTTTATAGATTAAATAATATAATATATAGTAAACTAATTACTACATTGTTGCTAAACAATGGTAACAGTACTGTGTATATATTAAATCATATGGGGGTAAAACTTAAATAATATTAAAACTAATTCATTTTGAAACAAACTAAGACAAATATATCAGTATCCGTCACTTCTCCTGGTAGACTCCAAACTTCTCCCAATTTTCAGCTCAGGGAGAAATGATTTCTCCCTAAAATTTGGCTCTAATTAATTAAATTTGCTATTAAATGTGAACAAAAAGGCTATATATATTTATTCGCTCTTCGCTCACTCCAAAATTTCTTCAAAAACAAATATTAAAATTATATTTTCGCTCGCCGCCTCAGTTTTTTTGAAAAAATCCCGATGACCAACTTATTAATTTGGTGTGGCCTAACAACGGTCTCATAAGAAAGGACAAATTTTGTTTAAATAATTTTCCAGTAAAGGTGACAGGTGTTTTATTTTCATAGTCTTGAATCAAGAGTTGATTGCAAAAAGATATGGTGCTTTTTGTAGAGTCACAAAAAAGAGCATCAAATTTTGAATGGAATGTATCAATAAGCTCTTGTCACATTTCAAAGTACAAACCTGCATTCAAAGGAAAAGTGTTGCCTTTTTCAAAACAAAAATGGCATACACTAACTGAATTTCTTCCAACATTAATATGTCCACCTTTGGAAGGCATTACAAGCATTTTTTACAAAATAATCTCACAAAAGTCTTAGTTATACCTATTTCTCTTCTGATTGCCAGCAGTTCACTAAATATCACAACAACATGGAAACAGGAAGGTGATGAAATCAATATCACAGCTGGTTCATTTTGTAGTAAATTTAATTACATTGTACCCAAGTTTGCCTACACCATTAATGCTTTTGAACTCCCATCAAACTCTATGGTAGGAAAACTCTATAAAAGGTTGTAGTCACTTTCCCCTCTTAAATTAAACCCGGTGGGGTTAAAGTTCCATTTCTTTAGTCAATGTTTAGCTTTGTTCTTTAATCTAATCTAATTTTCTGCTGAATATAGTGGTTTACTTCTATATTTCTTTCAAAATTGGTTATTTTTTTAGGTTTTAGGATTTAATTGTGCGAGTGTAACAAGAATTGCATGTCATGTCTCTATGACCTTACTTCTACAGAAGAATCTGATCTAAACCAGAAGGTTGCAGGATTATACCATAGGACATAATTATTTAAGTTCAGCTTGGAGAAGACTACTGGATAAATTATGGTATATATAAGAGTTTGCTTGAAATAATCTATAATCTTGACATAGTTTGTAACCCAACTTGAACTGAAGTTATAAAATGTTGCCATTTTACTGATTAACAACTCTATGATGTCTTGATGAGCAGATAGATGTCAAGCAGATGAACTTATTAGGCAATCACAATAGTTCACCTTAGCAGGTAATGTTCTGGTGTGAGCAGGCAATGTTCTGATGTGAGCAGGTAATGTTCTAGTGTGAGCAAGTAATGTTCTGGTGTGAGCAGGTAATGTTCTGGTGTGAGCAGGTTATGTTCTGGTGTGAGCAGGTAATGTTCTGGTATGAACAGGAAATGTTCTGGTGTGAGCAGGTAATGTTCTGGTATGAGCAGGCAATGTTCTGGTATGAACAGGAAATGTTCTGGTGTGAGCAGGTAATGTTCTGGTGTGAGCAGGTTATGTTCTGGTGTGAGCAGGCAATGTTCTGGTATGAACTGGAAATGTTCTGGTGTGAGCAGGTAATGTTCTGGTGTGAGCAGGTAATATACTGGTGTGAGCAGGTAATGTTCTGGTATGAGCAGGTACCTTTCTGGTGTGAGCAGGTACTTTTAAGGCGTGTGCAGGTAATGTTCAGGTGATCTATAAACATGAGGTCAAATGTATCATTGTCTGCAACAAGACAAAAACTTCTATTAAATCCTTACCGAGCAAGAGTCCCTGAATCTTTTAGCATCTTGAGGTGTAGTGAAGTTGAGGCCCCATTCACTGTTGTTTGGGAGGTCCCGCCAGTGGACAAAACAGTCTGTAGCAGGGCACAGGATTGTTCCTGTAACATAAATATACATTTAAATATTTAAATGTAACTTAAAACTCACATAGCTTAAAAATCACATAAAGTTGTCACAAGTAAGAAGTGAATGTCACATGATTAACACAAGAATTGTTAAGCGTTGTGCAAAGCCATGGGTTTTGTTTCATGATGGAAAAAACAGTTTATCTACACAAACCCTCCTATCATGCTAGAAGCATTGGTGTTAATCCGAGGAAGTCTCACACAACCAATACAATCAATTCCTTTTTAATGAACCTTATATTATGTTATAAACCAATTTTATCAAGACAAAGTCATCTAAATTGTGATTTATATAGCCAATCATACCAATCATTGACTGGCAAGGTTAACAGAACAAATATATCTGGAAAATGCATGAAAGGTAAATTATTGCAGTGTTACAGGCAAACAATAGCTATATAACAGAAATAATGCTGATAATTAACTGTAATCAACAAATCTCTTTTTATATGTTTGACTTCAGTTTTCATTTTTCTGTCCGTAGGTTTAAGTCTGTCCATTTCTTTAACATGTATACAGAGCAAGTACTCTTACAATGTCACTGGCAGCTAAAACAGACCATTACTGTCTCAAATTTGATCAGGCAGGTATGTCCCAGGATGGAATTTCCAAGTAGCAGGTACATCTCTGGTCTGCGTTCGAGACTGTAAGTTCCACATGGCAAATACGTCCTACACTTAAAGTAACAGGAGACATGTTTGCTTGGGCTGATAGTTAATGCTGGCAGCTATGCCTTGGACTGATACTTAAAATTGGGCTGATAATTAAAACTGGCAGCTATGTTCTGGACTAATGATTAAACTGTCATCTATGCTTTGGACTGATAATAAAATATGGAATCTATGTCCAGGATTTGATTATTAGACCTGATAGCTATATCCTGGACTGATGATTAAAATAGGCAGCTATGCCCTGAACTGACTGTTAAAACTGACAGCTATATTCTGGACTGATTGTTAAAACTGACAGCTATGCCCTAGACTGATGATTAAAACTGACAGGATGCTTAAACAAGAGGGCCATGATGGCCCTTTATCGCTCACCCAAGTACAACTGCTTTTAACAAAGTTGTTACGGACCTGGTTAATGTGTGCGAGACTAGGGCTGCGTACTGGTATGCGATATAAATCGAAAACCAGTATTATAGGTTGAACTGATACATCGTATCAAATGTCAAAACAACCTTTCTGACATATTTCCAGGATATTTGGGCTGAAAATGTTACCTCTAGAGTGTTAACAAGGCTTTTCCACATTTGGGCTCTGTGACCTAGTTTTTGACCCCAGATGACCCATATTCGAACTTGAGCTAGAAATCATCAAAACAACCTTTCCCACAAATTTCAAGGATATTTGGGCTGAAAATGTTACCTCTAGAGTGTTAACAAGGTTTTTCCATATTTGGGCTGTGTGACCTAGTTTTTGACCCCAGATGACCCATATTCGAACTTGAGCTAGAAATCATCGAAACAACCTTTCTGACAAATTTCAAGGATATCTGGGCTGAAAATGTAACATCTAGAGTGTTAACAAGGTTTTTCCATATTTGGGCTCTGTGACCTAGTTTTTGACCCAAGATGACCCATATTCGAACTTGGGCTAGAAATCATTGAAACAACCTTTCTGACATATTTCCAGGATATTTGGGCTGAAAATGTTACATCTAGAGTGTTAACAAGGTTTTTCCATATTCAGGCTGTGTGACCTAGTTTTTGACCCCAGATGACCCATATTCGAACTTGAGCTAGAAATCATCTTAACAACCTTTCTGACAAATTTCCAGGATATTTGGGCTGAAAATCTTACCTCTAGAGTGTTAAGCTTTTTTCCATATTTGGGCTGTGTGACCTAGTTTTTGACCCCAGGTGACCCATATTAAAACTTGAGCTAGAAATCAACCAAACAACCTTTCTGACAAATTGCCAGGATATTTGGACTGAAACAGTAGCCTCTAGAGCCTTAACAAGATTTTTCTATTTTTGGGTCATGTGACCTAGTTTTTCATCCAAGATGACCCATATTCGAACTCGTCCGAGTAATTACTGGGACAAACATCCTGACCAAGTTTCGTGACAATTGAGGCAAAAATGTGACCACTAGAGTGTTAACGAACTAAGTGTGGACGGATACGGACGGACACGAAATGGGCGACGGACATTCATCGATCCTAATAGCTCACCCTGAGCCTACAGGGGGGGGGGGGGGGGGGGGTTGGTTTTTTTGTGTTTTTTTTTTTGGGGGGGGGTTGTGTGTGGTTTTTTTTTTTTTTTTTTTGTTTTTTTTTTTTTTTTTTTTTTTTTTTTTTTTTTTTTTTTTTTTTTTTTTTTTTTTTTTTTTTTTTTTTTTTTTTTTTTTTTTTTTTTTATTTTTTTTTTTTTTTTTTTTTTTTTTTTTTTTTTTTTTTTTTTTTTTTTTTTTTTTTTTTTTTTTTTTTTTTTTTTTTTTTTTTTTTTTTTTTTTTTTTTTTTTTTTTTTTTTTTTTTTTTTTTTTTTTTTTTTTTTTTTTTTTTTTTTTTTTTTTTTTTTTTTTTTTTTTTTTTTTTTTTTTTTTTTTTTTTTTTTTTTTTTTTTTTTTTTTATTTTTAATATAAAAATTTTTTTTAACCCACCCTAAATTTTTAAATTTTTTTTTTTTTTTATTAATTAAATACGGCTGACTTGCACTTGACCAAAAGTCTGAATAGCTAGTATAGCCTTTGTCAAAATTGAAGAATGGTTGGGTATAGTCCCGGGATAGAATTTCAAATGGTTTGTATGCCTTTGGTCAATGTATGGGCAAGGCCAGAGAGTTCTGTAAGAGTAGACATATCCTGCTCTGAATGTTGGCATAATACATGTACATTAATGGATGTGCAAGCCAGAAAAGCAATCCAGCTGCAGAAAGCATGTTATTAGCGCCAATTTATTGTTACCATGTAATAATTTCTAGACAGTGTTACAGTAAAATTAAGAGGTGTCTGACATTCTCTTTTGCAGAAGATAGATCACCCTGTATTGGAAGAAGATTGCATTCAGCCTGTAAATGTAAGATAGCTGGCTCCCAACAAAAGGCAAGCAAGAGTAAATAATCAAGTTCTGGAAATCAAACCCTACTGGAAACGAGATTTTGTGCAGTTGTTTGCAGGAAAAGGAGCTGCCACTTTGACACATGCCCATGATGTAGGGCTTGACACCTGACTGTGTCCTTTGACTTTGCTCTGAGTTGTTCTGTCTGACACATCTTTCCCATCATTGAAATCCCATAAAAAGTAACAAAGTTAGGACAATAACATGTGTTTGGACAGACTAAATAGGCAGATACACATTCAAGTACATTTTTGTACACCAATGCACTCTTGAGTATTTAATGATCCCTAATTAAAGCTCACTTCTCAAGCACAACCTAGGGTGAGCTTGAAGTTTCTCCATCCTTTCAGACTACTTCATCAGAAACAAAGTTGTTTATTGTAGATTTTTTCCCAGTATCTGTTTAAGTGGTGTACATTTAACAAGTCAGTTCCGATGGCTTGCTGTTTTCCTGGTATTTCAGTCAGTCATCCTGTAAATGGATCTTGTTTTTATGGCCAATAATTGTTGAAAAATGTTTACTAAGTGAGAGCCAACTCAATACCCCATCAATAACAATTTTCAAGACAAGTTTACTTGTCTGCAGTAACATGCTCTCAATTATTTAGAGAATCTTCTACACCAGTACACTGGAACAGCATGTAAAACTGAACCAGTGTCTACTGAGGACATTATAATGTCTACCAAGGACATCCACTGAGGAGCTGTCCATAAGACAGCATGCTCGACTATTGTGGGTGCTTGCTAATAAAAAAAACTTTTATCAGTATAATAGCAAAACTAAATTCTGCTGACTCTTTAGTATAAACTAGAAAAGTTGAATCATGAAAAAAGTCAAAATATGTCACTATAATATATCTAATGTTTTCGTAAATGAACTGTTAGATACAAAATGTACCCCTGAACACAACTGCTAAGTTTGATATAACTACCATAAGTGGTTACTGAAGAATGTACATGATAGTACCTTGCATGTAAAACTTTAACCAAATTTTCAAAGTCGAACAAGGGCCATAATTTGTATTAAATTTATACATGAGTTGTCTGACTTGACTGTGTGACACCACTAAAGACATTAATGAAGTTTCAAGTCAATATCATAAGTGGTTACTGAGATATCTGCATGATAGTACCTTGCATGCAAAACTTTAACCAAAAGCTGCAATGCCGATGCGCACAAGTGACTGTAATAGCTCTCCATATTCTCCGAATATACACTGCAACCCCGTTATAACGCGGTAGTCGGGGTCCAATTGGTCAGACCGCGTTATAAGTGAGACTCTCTTTATAACGCGGTCTGATCATCGGCTGCTGTTTTCTTGCATAATGCGTATATAGCGCGAGTATCCCACCCACCTAACTAAATTAAAGCATATTGATGTTTAGCCTGATCATGTTTTTATGAAATCGAGTGGTTAAATTGTAGAAAATAATAATTATTATTCTATGTAAAATAAATTAGTTAATTAAGCACGAAATTAAATATATAAAAGAGAAATTTTTACGTAAATATTTGCTATTGAAAATGAAAGTACATCCAATTTCCGAAAATGATGGCTAAAGTGAAAGTACCTTTTTTGTTAAAACAAACAATAACAGTTTTGTAATTGATTTATTTGAGTTCTGGTAAGCCTGCAATCAAAGATGCCCAAACAAATATTAATTCACACGATTTACAAGTTATTGTCAAATAAACAAAGAGGTCAGCTTGTGAATAACGGAGCCGTGAAAAAATACCAGTAAGCCGTAATTGTTTTAACACTTCTTTGTTAATAGAGGCTTGATACCGCGTAAGTGACAAAGATTAATTAACAACCTGCCATGTTGTTTATTTACGTTTTCGAACATTTGTTTTGTATAGGGACAATGCTTTTTTGACAAATGATTTTGGTCGATTTTGGAGCGCGTTATAACGGGGTTGCAGTGTATATATATAGTCAAGCTAAAAATCAAAGTAAGTCAGTCCACTCAACTGAAAATTCACCAGTTTAGTTGATATCCATTCATTGTTCATTGATTGTAGGCTGATTGATTGATTGGAATCAGCGGGTAGGTGTATAGTTAGTGCAAACTTGGTTTAAGTGAGAAAAATGAGAGCAAACTTTAGAAAATGGCAGATGACTTGTTTTTTTAATGAGGTCAAGCGCATTCACACAAGGGAAAGTCACTTTCTTTACACTATGAAATTATATAAACAGGCAGTTAGTCAAGGGTTATATGTAACCTTCACTCAGTTTTTTGTTTCCGTTTGCAAAGATTCAAAGCTTTGAAGTTATTGAAGGTTAAATCTGGTGAGGTGGAAGCTTTCAGGAATAGAAACTGAAAGTGCCACGGCCATTTTTTGAAATTTTCAGATCAGCCAGAGATCACTTGTTTCACGAGAAAATATATAGGAAATACTTACCAGCACTTCACTGTGATCATGAATGTTTTCATACTCAAATATCTTCGTTTAAACTTCAAAACGTCAAATCATTGCGAGTGGAAACAAATTAAGAACTGAGTGAAGGTTACATATTACCCTTGACAAACTGCCTATTCATATAATTTCACAGGGGAAAGAAAACAACTTTCCCTGGTATGAATGCGCTTGACCTCATTAAAAAAAACACGTCATCCGCCATTTTCTAAAGTTTGCTCTAATTTTTCTCACTTAAACCAAGTTTGCACTTACTATACACCTACCACTCTGGGAATGTCTGTGTGACTTGTGCCAGGAAGGCAATCAGAAGTTTCTACAGTATTGTAATTAGTTACCCACAATGACTGCTTCCTGGCAATTGATAATGCAGCAGTATAGTTAGTAAATACTTGCACTGAAATTTGGCTTTACTAGTTCAGAACAAGTATTCTTATAACACTTGAGATTCAAGAGTAAAAATCTTTCCCTGCTTTACACTACCAACTCACTGGTAACCAAAACATTTCAAAAGATGATGGAAATTATGCTAATGATGGAAACTTCATCCATGACCAAATGAATGCCAGGATTTGAAGCTCTGGTATGGTATTTGGATTACTAAACAAGAGGCCCAAAAGGGTCAGTATCACTCTACTGGACTGACTGGACTGTTCTGAGTAATTTTTGTGAAAATCTTTTGGGATGTTATCAAGGAAAAACTATCACTGTGACCTTGATCTTGATGAACCACTGACCAATCAAACAATAGGGATAATCAACAGGTTGCATGCAGCCTTCTGAGCAAGTTTCATGAATGTCAATTGCAAATTGTGACCTGTAGAGTGTTATTAAGGAAAAGATAACAGAGGTCACTGTGACCTTGCCCTTTGTCTCACTGACCTTAAAATCAGTAGAGATTGTCGACTCTGTACGACCAATGAAGACTGTTGGTGATATAGATCTCAAGATACTGGGCAGAACAGATATTAAAAGTTTGGATGACTGTGACCTTGACCTTTGACCCACTGATTCCAAAAACAGACAGATGTATGATGGACAAATTTCCATAACCTAAAAATGATCAGAGAAGATTAAAAAGAAAGTTCATAAATAGAAAAAAATAAATTCCACAAACCAGGCTGGACAATTTTGATGTCAAAGATCTTTTCAACATGTCTGTTGTAAGCTGTGACTTGGAACACTGTCTTGGGCGTGTCCTCTACGCATGTTATATTTATGGGCACAACATCCTCTGAAACCCTCTTCCACTGCATGTAATCTCCATGTCCAACCACACGAAATATCTCAGCCCACAGTCTGTAAAGCAAAATGTATTTTTATTTTTATGTATTCCCAAGAAATTGGGGAAAATTGCCTCATTTCTCAACTTTTATGAGAAACCTGAAATACAAAACTAATCTGATAAATAAATGTTCAATTCTTATGCAATATACCTCCTGATTCCAACTGATCTCTTAAAACAGACCATATCAAATTCAAATTCTCTATCAGGCCAAAAGAAAAAATAGCTTGTTTCTGCTAACTCGACCGACCCTATTTTTTGCCGCCGACCCTAAGACTTTTTATTGGCAAAAAAAAAAAAAAATTTTTTTTTTTGAAAATTGACTAATTTTAGTTCTAATTCGTCCATTTCGTTTCTATGCGCCATTTCGCTCTTTAACTCGGAGTATTAAGAACGATGGCTTTGAGGTATGACTACACTAAATCTTTTTCCATAGTCTTACTGTATAACATTTAAAAAGCAAGATCCGTATACTAAAATATTCGTTGAGTACTTACACCCCTGTAAACCTGTAGAACCACTTTAGTTACATCCAAAAATGCCCTTTTTTATAAGCATAATGTATTACTTTATAGCCAAAAATTAAGCCATTAGGACATCACCTCCTCGTCTGTAGGATTTTTGTTTACATTCTGTTAAAAAATTAAATATTTTCAGACAGCAATAGGACACCATAATATCAATCTGAAAATTCTTAAACTATTTTTTTGTTATGCTCAACCATTGTACTTTCAATTTTAATTAAAGAAAATGTTAGTGCTACCAATCATTTTGGACCAATTAGAGACCACAGATAACTAAATGGTCCGCAAGTTCGCTAAACAAATTGGCTGGTTCCAAGTCCCACCAATCTAAAGAGTGGTGCGGTGGTTGAGTGGTTAACGCTCTGGACTACCAATCCGGAGGTCCCCGGTTAGAATCCAGGGCACTGGAAATTTTAGCGACGCTTTTCGGTGTTTCCTTCAAGTGTAATGCAAATCCAGATCATAACAGTTTATTTAAATCGGCCCCATTCCCGTCCAAAATTAGTATGTATTTTCCCCATTTTTTAGAAAAAATCCTCTAAAAATGTTGAAAAAAAAATCTTTGATTTATTTAATCAAGTATTGGCCAAACTTGTTTTAAAAACATAAGTTTCAGAAATTAAAACGCTTCAGAATCATTTCTTGAAGCTATTTGATACCTTACATGTGAAATAGTCTCCTGAAAATAGCCGATTATTCGTTTGTCACCTATTTTCGCGTCCCCGATTTTTGTTATTTTTTCAACGAAAACAGTGTTCTAAAGATTTAAAAAGATACTTATACAATGTTTCAATTGAAAATATTAGTAATACTTATTATTTACGTGTGTTTAACACTTGTGCTGCTAATTTATGTTCCTGACACCAGTATCTTTATATAAAATTTTGTCATGCGAAATTTTTATGTTTTCTCTTTATATTTGGCAAAAAAATAGAGTCATTAACATACTTCATAGTTTTGGTTCTTTATTACATTGTTAAACATTATATTTTATACACTTTCTAAAAAATTCCCCTTTTCTGGCAAAATGACTAAAAATTCCCCAAAAAACGCTGAACAGACAATTTATAACAACGGGGTCAATGTTATTTACAATTCATATATATGTAGATGGCTTATTAAAATATCTTTAAAGTAGATTTCCTAAATATCTGCAACCAGCTTCAAAACAAAAAAACAAAAAAAACAAAAAAAAAAGTTTACCTATCTACCTACCCTATTTTTTTCTGGGCCGTTAGCAGAAACAAGTTATTTATTTTTTTTGCCTCATGCCTTTCTTGAGGAGAACTGAGAGGATGAAAATCTAGCAGTATATTTTACTGCTCACTCACACTGGGTTCATGAAAATATTTAAATTTATTTGCTAGTTTATCCAATGACTACACTGGGACTCATGTTTCCAATGGTTGGCCTGGTTTGCACAAAAGTACAAGCAAACACTGGGAGTATATGTATAGACATCAAATGATTACAGTTTTAGATCTAGCAACATCATTCTGTAGCAAATTTACTTTAACAGCTCTGGTGGAAACTGATGGAAATCTACATACCAATCATCCAACACCATCAGGAGAATGAGGTACTTTCTACTTTAAGGTACAGTATAGCATCCGTGAAAGACAGTTTTGGTAATAAATGGGCCATCTTTCAATTGTTAAGTTTTCCCAAAAAATGGTGCAATAGTTTTAAGGAAAATGCTACGAGAAAAACAACTTATTGTTGTGTATGACACAGACAGATCAACTACCCGACAGTGGTGGCTAAAAGCAGTGCCTTGAGCTAAGGTGACTGAATAGACAACCACTGACTATACAATCAATTGACTGAATGCATTAAATTTTAATTTTAAATCTCCATTTTTTGGCGTTTTTTGCACCAATCAAATGTTACAAATGGAAGAGCGGTGAACAGAACTTGTATACGACCCTCGTGATCACTTCATTGATAAATGATGTAGTTGCTGATCTAATGATAGGCTGCATATTCATCCGCCTCCTGGTTGGTAACTTTCCCAGGCTGCTGTTTAATGTATATACTAAAATGAACATTGGCTCAATGCCGTTTATTTTTAAAGACATTTCTTGTTAACTCTGCTATTACACATTTGAAACCTTGTGTAAGTCTGATTACACAAAACTGTAGCGGAATCATTTGACAACAAGTCTGAACTTCTGAAAAAGTCTAGCTTGTGACACAGTGGGAGAAAGTTTGACAGCTCGTCGTATTTCCAGGCAATTAACCATATACTAGAGGGGTCTGTCTAGCATTGTTTTACTACTACTGACAAAGATTGTAACTGTACTCACGAGAAAGGTCTCAATTCGGATTCTTCCATTTATTGCTTCATAAAATCACACACAGTTTGTCTCCATATTTAAAAGTTACAATGTAACACTGTATATTCCACAAAATGTATCTGCAGTTTTGGTGCCTTAGAGTTGAACATTCATTATCTGGCAGAAATATCCACTATATGCAAGTTTGATGATACATTCAAGGATCGATGATTTGACGGGAAGAAGTAAGTAAATAAATGATAGATGGCACACTGGTGGAACTCAGTAATAATTACACAGAAGGTAATATTTCATCCCTGGAGAAACCAAGTGCAATATTTAATATCAACATGTTTCACAATTACACCAGTAAAACACTGCTCTACAACTATGTTCATTCAAAAAAAAATTTAAAAAAAATAGAAAAATGTCCTTTGTCTGGCAGACTGCAGCCCATTTAAAGTCATGGTAATTTTAGACAATTTCAGATGGTTGTTAGACAATGTTATCATAATCCAACATCTGATACCCACACTATGTATGGGGCAATAACTCTGTCTTTACAGGAAGAAAGTACACACTTTGTAAGTTATCTGATATTCCGTGTAGTGCTGTAACATTCTGGACAAGTAATAGAGGAATGTGAAATGCATTTAGTGTTAGTAATGGAGGTATACACTGATCACACAATAACTGCATAAAGTAATGAGGATGTGTGTGCACACTGCACGAATTACTAGAGGCATGCACAATTCATATTTCTATATGGAGGTATGTACATTAAGTAATGGAGGTTTGTTCAAAGCGCAATGGCCGACATTAGATGCACAATGCATAAAGTATCACTCTATATGCCAAACAGTTTACTATTCAACTGACTGACAGTTCCTCTGCAAGGAAAAGTGTAGTGGGGACTTAATTAATTACATTGAAAGAAATTGTAGTAAAGACCATCTGCCCAATATTGGATCCTCCTTACAAGTTAAGAAAAACTCTCCCTAATAACCCTGGCCATGTCTCTAAACACAACTAATTGATAATCATATAAATTGCTTTGTGTCCTTGTTTACATGAGTAGTCACAGCAGTTCAGACCACTGCACCAATGACTATTAAACTTTGTGTCCCAGATGCCATAAATTGGGAGGAATAAAAGAGAGACTTTTCAAGCTTGTCATACAATATATTTACATTAATGACTACTGTAACCGCAATAAAACATCAACCAAGTAAATATCATGATACTAATAATCAAATTAGTATTTTGTACAAATCTAACTGGAACTGTAATATACTTTAACATGCAAATTTTCCATCGTCTATTGTTATAACAAAAGAAAAAAGAAATAACAGGGCACTAACCATTGTTTTGGTAAAGGTCAAACTTAGATATTTGTTATGTTTTAACTCGATGACTTGTATGCCGTTTCATCTTTATCTAGCTCAAACTATTACATTTGTTTTACATTAATTGAACAAGAGAGTACTGACATGGTCGAATTAGTGAAAAAATAAGGAAAGAAATTCCATGTACAATGACACATTGAAAACTTAAACAAGTACTGAGATGGTGAAGATTACACTTTCAAACACATGAACCCACCGACTCCCTAAAGGAAAAGAGGCAATGATGGGGCACTGTCACAATAGTGAAAGAAAATCTTACATCCCCAATGCAAAGCCAAAGGAAGCTAAAAAAATATGAGGAAAATAATTTTTTTCATAATATATGAGTACTGAATAGCTTTTCAAGTTTTGAAGAAATATCTAGGCATCTGGCACAACACAATTGTAATGTAAAATCAATTTTAAATCCATGTTGCTCAAAATGTAATAATCCATTTAGCTGATGCCCACATTTTCTTTAAATTCCTATAATGCTGGTTTTAAAGACTTTCATAGATCTGATTTCTCTAAAAGCACAGTTAAAATAAGATTTCTTCTCAAATGCTAATATACACCTATTAAGTGAAACAAAATGAGCATTATGGGAAATTTAAATGTCACATAGTGACTACTTTGCAACATATTTATATTTCAATCAATTGTATGTCACATGTGTACGGTGGTGGCCGTAAGTATAGTAAGAAATCTGTCAATACTTGCAGCAGCTGGGCACACTGTCATTTGACTTTGAAAGTAAAAGACAATCTTATTGTATTACTTTTGAAGCATCTATAGAAGATCAATACAAGTTGCTCTAATTTTCAGCATCAGCAACACACATCAATATTAGCTAAAGCAAAATCTTCCTGACCTTGTTTTGACATTCCTATAATGCACTTGTCCATCTGTTTGGACAGTTCTAAGCTATACAGTCCAACCTCTAAATGTGTTTATTGTAGAGAGGTGTTGGCCTGGAGAAGTTGATTCCTTATAAAACTGACTCAACGGGAAAGATTATGTGTCATTTTAGGGAGGTGTTGCTCTAGGGAGGTTTGACTGTACTTTTTTACAGAGGTGTAAAATAAAATTCACAGTATCACATGAGTAACAAACAACGTAGATGATGATGTGGCTGCTGTGAAAGCAGATCATAGTCTACACTCATGGCAGTTGTAGCTCTCTTCTTCAGGGCATTAGCTTACAAATCTCTTAAATTGACACCCTAAAATCTCAAAAATAACCTTACCTTATTTTACTTTTGGGTACCTTAAATACTTGGCCATAAGTCAACCAAATAGACTCCCAAAATAACCTTTCAAAAGCTTACTCGACTTATGGCCATGTTCTACAAATAAAAAAACTTTAAAAAAATATGTTTCAGGCCCCTATTGGGTCAAAGTTTTCCATAATTTGTACTTATTAATGCAGGCCTGTCAATTGGCCATTTTGTTTCATTTGTAATCGCTAAAATTGCTGCAAAAATATCGGCAAATCTTCCCGAAAATCGGACACAAGTGGGGTTGCGAAAATATGTGACAAGCATGGATAATTACGTAAAAACTTTTAAAACTGATATAATTTATCACTGAAGATGTCTTAAGATTGTAAAGATACAAATTTTTATTCCCATTTAAATTCTCTAAATATGCTGAGAAGTCAGCAAATATACCCAAAAATCGGGAACCATCAAGGTCTTGAAAATATGTTATAAAGGACAATAACTACATAAAACACGAGGGCCATGATGGCCCTTTATTGCTCACCCGAGTACAACTGCTTTTAACAAAGTTGCTAGAAATCATCGAAACAACCTTTCTGACAAATTTCCAGGATATTTGGGCTGAAAATGTTACCTCTAGAGTGTTAACAAGGTTTTTCCATATTTGGGCTCTGTGACCTAGTTTTTGACCCAAGATGATCCATATTCCAACTTGAGCTAGAAATCATAGAAACAACCTTTCTGACATATTTCCAGGATATTTGGGCTGAAAATGTTACCTCTAGAGTATTAACAAGGTTTTTCCATATTTGGGCTCTGTGACCTAGTTTTTGACCCCAGATGACCCATATTGAAACTTGAGCTAGAAATCATCGAAACAACCTTTCTGACAAATTTCCAGGATATTTGGGCTGAAAATGTAACTTCTAGAGTGTTAAAAAGGTTTTTCCACATTTGGGCTCTGTGACCTAGTTTTTGACCCCAGATGACCCATATTCGAACTTGAGCTAGAAATCATCGAAACAACCTTTCTGACAAATTTCCAGGATATTTGGGCTCAAAATGTCCCCTCTAGAGTGTTAACAAGGTTTTTCCATATTCAGGCTGTGTGACCTAGTTTTTGACCCCAGATGACCCATATTCGAACTTGAGCTAGAAATCATAGAAACAACCTTTCTGACAAATTTCCAGGATATTTGGGCTGAAAATGTTACCTCTAGAGTATTAACAAGGTTTTTCCATATTCAGGCTGTGTGACCTAGTTTTTGACCCAAGATGACCCATATTCGAACTTGAGCTAGAAATCATCTTAACAACCTTTCTGACATATTTCCAGGATATTTGGGCTGAAAATGTCCCCTCTAGAGTGTTAACAAGGTTTTTCCATATTCAGGCTGTGTGACCTAGTTTTTGACCCCAGGGGACCCATATTAAAACTTGAGCTAGAAATCAACCAAACAACCTTTCTGACAAATTGCCAGGATATTTGGACTGAAACAGTAGCCTCTAGAGCCTTAACAAGATTTTTCTATTGTTTGGTCATGTGACCTAGTTTTTCATCCAAGATGACCCATATTCGACCTTGTCCGAGTAATTACTGGGACAAACATCCTGACGAAGTTTCGTGACAATTGAGGCAAAAATGTGACCACTAGAGTGTTAACGAACTAAGTGTTGACGGACGACGGACATTCATCGATCCTAATAGCTCACCCTGAGCCAGCTCAGGTGAGCTAAAAAACCTTTAAACTTGGTCAAGAAACTATTGTATTAATTTTACAATGATAAAAGAAAATGTTTGATAATCTGAAAAGAATTTGAAATTTAAGTGTTGTTTGTTTATAATCCCCAAAAAATTATTACTCCTTTTACTATGTAAAAATCCTCCTTCGACTTATGTAAGGGTCTAGCCTAAATAACTGATTTTAAAGCCAAAACTACACCCTTGACTTATGGCTGAGATCGACTTATGGACAAGTATTTACGGTATAATTTGGTGGCTTATTTTTTGAGATTGGCTTATTTTTTTAATCTGGCCAATTTTCGAGTTCATATAGTTTGTAATGGGAAGAGAAACTGTAATTTATAATAAATCCAACAAATGATTCAAATTCTTTTAAAATACTGATTGTCTGTTGAAATATCTTGTATGCTGATTCATTATTTTCATTTTGCCTAATAATTTAGTGGCTTATTTTCGATCAGGCCGATTTTTGAGTTCAAATAGTCAGTAGTGGGGAAAGAAACTCTGATAAATTTATTATTTTAAACATAACTGTAATGTTATAATACATATCAAATGTTTAAAATTCTTTTAAAACACTTACACAACAATATGACAGGTAAATTTATAAAGCCGATGGCTTTTTTTTGAGTCAGGAAAATTTTTAAGTCATTTTTCCTGTATTAAAAATGGTGGCTTACTTTCAAAACATGCTTATTTTCAAGACTTATTAATTTTCAGGATTTCACAGAACTCGAAAGTAAAAAACAAGAATTAGTAATAATTATTCCCTCAAAGGTCAATGATACAATTTGTCATTTTCAAATAATCTTCTACTGGAAATTCTAAATACCTCTAAGGAAAATCTTAAGATTTGACTTGAGATGCTACTAACTTGAAGATTGCCCCTTTTGCCATAAATGAACATCTTATACATACTCCTTTCCTCTTGTTATAAGCTGTAAAAGCATGTAAATTTGTAGGTGTACAATTTTGTAGATTCTTAATAACATTTTATCTTGTGGATTCTTGAATTTGTGAATTTCTAATGATGATTTTTCTCGTAGAAAAAAAATGGTATTGTAGGAAGGTTTTTCATGGGAATCTGAAATTCTTGAATGGACCTGCCCATGAAATCATGAAAAGTTACTGCCCAACGAAGATTAATGGTTTTACATTTAATAGCAAGTTATGTTCCTTTACTTATCATTGAACACACCTCTTCTTTCTGATCTACTTTGTAGTTCTAAACTCTTTACGGACTTCACACAAATTGGCATAATTTCTATTATATAGAGAATTACAGTTATCTGCCCTTATTATGTTTCAAAGATTTTATTTAACATCAAAGAGATAAGCAACCTTATCAAACTGAATTTATTCCCTCTCATACAACAGTCATTGACCTCATAAAGCTTACTTCCTGAAATAGAAAGGTATCTTTGCAGATTTCCAAGTTTGGTCACCAGACATGTTTTAATGGGTGAACGGCTTTTTCAAGACAATGTAAAGTGTATACACAAAGATAACTTATTCCATAGTATCCTTGATGAGACTGTCTTTCAGGAATAATTCGATACATCACGGACATATTGAATAACAAGAAGAAAATGGAGAACATTGTTGAGATAGCAATCGTTTCTCCGAGGCCTCATCAATATTGTCAGAACGTCACATTTTAATATTGGTCTAGACGCAGAATATCGAGACACTGACCACATGCTCTGAAAGATACAATTAATAAAATATTTGCACGATAACGGAAAGTTTGACCATGTTTTATTCACATGAGCTGCCTAAAAATAAGGATACCTTTCACAGAAAATTAAGAACTGGTGTACATGGTGCCAAAAAGTCTGAGCTGCTGCAAATTGTGTAGCACCAAATAATTTATCTCTCCACTTATAGCACCAAATATCTCTCTACTGGTAGCACCAAATATCTCTTCACTGGTAGCATACTGGTAGCACCAAATATTTTTCCGATAGTAGCACCAAAATATCTCTCTATTGGTAGCACCAAATATGTCTTCACTGGTAGCACCAAATATCTCTCCACTGGTAGCACCAAAATATCTCTCCACTGGTAGCACCAAAATATCTCTCTACTGGTAGCACCAAACATCTCTACTCAGGTAGCGCCAAATATCTCTCTACTGGTAGCACCAAACATCTCTACTCAGGTAGCGCCAAATATCTCTCTACTGGTAGCACCAAATATCTCTCTACTGGTAGCACCAAATATCTCTCTACAACTAGCACCAAGTATCTACTGTCCTGATGAACATGAAGATTTGACAAGATTTCATTTGAAGAGTACTATTCAAATTTAGTCCAGAGTTTGTTGTTTGTTCAAACATGTGACTGCTGCAATGCCCTGCAGACTCAAGCCTTGTTGTGGTTCATACCTCTACAAAGTTTACAAGTGATCCTGTCTTAGCAAAAATTATGCAGATTTATGATTTTTAAATATCAGAAAGGACACAATGAGACATTCTAATCATAGCCCCAAAACTGTCTTTGCTGTGGTATAACAACACAGTATAACACATACCTCATACTGCTCCCACCAACATATCCTTGATTCTTTATATAATACTACTAAAAATTATAGTTATACTATAAAGCCAGTCAAAGTATCAAACAAAAGGCACACCATCCTTGAAAACACAAACTGTTCTACAGAACAAAGTCACTATTTGCAAAATTCTTGATTTGGCCCGCAAACAACTCTCAGACAAAAATTTTCATTTGTGTATGAAACTCTCAATATTTAATGATAAACATTACATGATTTTCGTGTCCATTAGCTGAATCCCACCAGACCTGCATCAACAAATGGTAAATGTAATGTAAAAGCATTGCCCTATTGTTATAGCATAAAACAATGTAAGTAACTGAAGCTTCTGTCTCCATTCTACTTTTACTGTGTGTACACTGTATGACTCTGAGAACTGTAACAGCATGACTGGCACAGGTTTTGAAGTTTTTCTCTTGAATAACCTGGCAGAACTGGCCCCAATTTCACGAAAATACTTAAGTAATTACTCAGTAACATGCTTAACTTATTTCAACACTAATATCAGATTACATGTTTAATCATTTAAAGAATTCAAGTTTGTCAGAATCATATTTACCCATTTAATACAATTATATACACTTGTGAGTATTTGTGGAGGAAATGTTGTTTTTAACAAGTAATTTACACTAAGTAAATTCTTAAGATTCTTAAAATTCTTAACTTTTACTCAAATGAATTTTCTGCTCAATCTGACTTGCAATTAGTAATTTACAATATTTTTGTTCTTTCAACATGTTAATTTCATTAAAAAATAGACTATTGTTAAAAATGACAACAATAAATATTCATATTTTTAGAGACAATTAGACTTTAAAGTGTAACGTACTCAGCTGAGCAATTACTTAAGTATTTTTGTGAAATTGGCGCCAGGTATATATTTTGAAGTTTTTCCTAGCAGAACTGGCACAGATTTTGAAGTTTTTACCTAGCAGAACTGGTATAGATTTTGAAGTTTTTACCTGGCCGAACTGGCACAGGTTTTGAAGTTTTTACCTGGCAGACCTGGTACAGATTTTGAAGTTTTTACCTGGCAGAACTGGCACAGGTTTTGAAGTTTTTACCTGGCAGAACTGGTATAGTTTTAAAAGTTTTATCTGGCAGAACTGGTATAGATTTTGAAGTTTTTACCTGGCAAAACTGGCACAGGTTTTGAAGTTTTTACCTGGCAGAACTGGTATAGATTTTGAAATTTTTACTTGGCAGAACTGGCACAGGTTTTGAAGTTTTTACCTGGCAGAACTGGTATAATTTTAAAAGTTTTACCTGGCAGAACTGGCACAGGTTTAGAATTTTTTACCTGGCAGAACTGGCACAGGTTTAGAAGTTTTTACCTGGCAGAACTGGTATAGATTTCAAAGTTTTTACCTGGCAAAACTGGCACAGGTTTTGAAGTTTTACCTGGAAGAACTGGCACTGGTTTTGAGGTTTTTACCTTGCAGAACTGATACAGGTTTTGAAGTTTTTACCTTAACTGAGTGTACAGTGCTTTGAAATTTCTAGTAGACTACAAATTGAACCTAAATGAAAGCACAACTGCAAGCAGAATAAATGTTGGCACCGCAATACAAGAATTGGTAGGTGCTGCATGACAAAAAAAGACTATTAAAGGAAGACTATAATCCTGTCAATTTTCATAAAGACAAGGCAGACAACCAGACGATGGTTTTATGGGTTATAATTCCTTGATAATCAAAATATCCTGTTACACTAAGTCTGGGACCTCTACTTCAATATGGAACTGTACTGAGTGTGACTAATTGACCTCCCTAGCTCTTCCCATGCTCCAGACAAAATATCATGCCTAATTCTGTCAAACAGGCAGGCTGTAGTCCATCAGCAACAATGCTACCTTTTTTGATACGTAAGCGACATTGGCTATGGCTGTGTTCTTTACGGTCAGCAAAATTATTTGAAAAAGAACTGTTCTAAAGACATTTATCAAGCCAAAATTAGTGCAAAGTGAGTCTAAAAGGGATATACTTTGTGTCATATTGGATATATTGGATGTAATTTCTGAAAAGGTACTTTTTGCCGAAGTTTATTGATAGTTGATAATTATATACACAATAATGTCAGAGTCAGAGGCACACGAAGGGGAACCCAACGTATACCCAGAAGTTGATCAACGATCACATTTTCCAATGAACACTATACCATTGTTATTTATGAGAGAATCGTCAATTTTCGGCGACCGAAAACCCACACAAGATGAATGGATTAGCCATGTTGAGTTATACCAGGCTATTGGCCAGAACATAGAAGCATCCCACATAACTGGACTACAGAGAATCCGTGGAATGTGGCGCATCTATCTTGACAATTTAGAAGATAAAGTTAAACTCATGGCAGGGGGCATCCCATTAAGGGGGAAGAATGTCAGTGTTATGAACACGAATCCAGACCGTCTGGATAATGAAAATACTACAAGAGTGCGTGTCAAGAACATCCCACTCTCTGTAGAGGATGACACTCTAACCAGGACATTCACCTTGTTAGGGATCGAGGTTATCTCTGTTTCCCGTGAGAAATTGCGTGTAGGCGGCAAACTTACAAACTGTGAAACGGGCGATAGATTTTGTATAGTGAAATCATCTACCCTTCAGAAACCTCTTCCCAATTTCATGAACTTTGGGAAATTTCATGGCCGTGTAATTCATTATGGCCAAGGCAAGGCCAAACCAAAAAACTGTTCTAAGTGCTTAGGAAGTGGTCATGTGTTCAAAGAGTGTACCAACGATTGGGTATGCTCTAAATGCAATACCGCTGGTCACAAACGATCCGAGTGCATACAGGACGAGTCATCCGACGACGAGAACGACGGGAATGAGTCCGACAAACACTCAGATTCTCAGGTGGTAGATACGGTCGAAAAGCAAATATTGCAATTCGCCGAGCCTAATCAGTCATCTTCAGGTGGACATTCCTCCGGTAATACCACAAAACCCGATAAAACCATTAATCCCGTGAAATCAGATATTTCACGTGCGCACAAACAATCTAGTATGGACAATTTTATTACCCCAAGCAAAGGCAGACAGGTCAACGTCACAGAACGTTCACCGCCAACACCGACGGAGGAGCTCCATGACAGACAAACATGTGAACAAAGAAAAAAGAAAAAACATAATAAAAAATGACTTGTTTAAAATTATATGATATGCATAAGCATAATCTGAACTCGAACTTTGAAACGTTTTACGGACATGAGAATATAAATATGATTTGGATAGACATAAATGGTTTTTGTTTGAAAATATTAAAAACCTTTTGGAAGGTTAAAAGTAGAAACAATTAAATGTTTATATAATATGTATATAGTAATGACTATTGGTAGGAATATTTATCGTTCTGAAATGAATTTGATTAATATAATCAATATTTCCAATTTTATGAACAATGTTCTAAAAATATGTATTGAAAACTACAATCTATATTTTTTGATCTTCATATTAGCAATCACGTACGTAGCTGTTCTTTCCTTTTTCTTTTCGTACGAAGGAACGTTTACAGCGTGTCTTCATAAATTCATAAATAACAGCAAATTTGTAACAACAGATCTTATTGTTCTTTCTGTAAGGTTGTTGGTTAACGTTTTTGCTCAGTGTTGTAATTTAAAATATAATAAACACAATGATTCATTTTTATGTATTGAAAACTACAATCTATATCATTTGCTGCTCATATTTACAAGCACGTACATAGCTTTCCTTTCAGTTTTCTTTTTGTACGAAGGAACTTTTACAGCGCGTCTTTGTAAATTCATAAATAACAGCACATTTGTGACAACAGATCTTTTTGCTCTTTCTGTAAGATTGTTGGTTAACGATTTTGCTCAGTGTTGTTTATACCATAAAGCTAATGCTTCAGTTTTATTTAACTATGCAAATGACAGAACAAAACTAATGTTAAATTTTACCAAAATGAATATGCAAGCGATATATAAGCATTGTACTATATCGAATAATGATCTATTAGCATGTTATGATTGGAATTTGAATACAGACTATAGATTTATTGTACATTCCACAAATCTAAATATTCATACTTGTAACGGTTTAAACTGGTATATAAATACAAGAAACGCACGAATATTTTCATGTTATAGCTCGACATCGGTCAAATATAATCAGCATAGTAAACTTACATTTTATTTTTCAATATGACAACGACTCATAGCAAAAATTCTTTTAATCACCTTGTTTCACTAAATGCACAAGGATTACGTGACAAATCAAAAAGAGGAAGATTAATTCAATGGTTATTGCAACAAAAAGCTGAAATAGCATTTATTCAGGAGACTCATTTTACAACTGATTTATATGCTGATTTGAAATCGGAGTTCGAAAACTGGGACGTTTTTCATTCGTTCGGTTCAAATTTTAGTTGTGGCTGTTCTATTTTTATTAAAAAACAAATTCCTTACAAGGTCCTTAATGAAACATGCGATCAATTTGGTAGGTTCGTAATCATTAATATAGAATTGTATAACAATATTTTTACTTTGATAAACATATATGCACCGAATGATAAAAAGAAAAGAAACACATTTTATTTAATGTTAGGAAAAACAATTATTGAAATAAGCGAAGGTGCAAAAATAATTGGGGGAGATCACAATGATATATTATCTCATACTGATCGAATAAATAGAAATACGCATGATAAAAGAAACAAAGTTCCTGTAGAAAACTTAACAAATCTCATAAAAAGTAATAAATTATCCGATGTCTGGAAAACACACAATAAAGATAAACAACAATTTACTTGGCGAAGAAAAAATGGTCTAGAAAAAAGTAGGATCGATTTCTGGCTCATAGATGAAAATCTGATACCGCTTGCACTGTCTTCTGACATACGACCAGCTTTAATTCAAAGTACAGATCATTTAGCAATTTCACTTAAGCTAAAAATACCTAATGATCGAGGCCCTGGGTTCTGGAAATTAAACAACTCACATTTAAAGGATTCCGAATATAAAGAGAATGTTAAAAATATAGTTCAGTCTGTGCAAAATCTTAAAATCAGTAGCAACCAGTTGAAATGGGAAATATGTAAAATAGAAATAAGAGATTTCACAATAGAATTTGCTAAGATAAAATCAAGAAAAACACATAACAAATTACATCATCTAGAAAAAGAACTTAAACTATTACTGATAAAAAATGACAAAAATGACAGAATTAATAATCGCATAAACGAATTAGAAAAGGAAATCGAAAATATATATGAAGCAAAAACGCATGGTGCGCAAATAAGATCTAGAGTACAATTTATAGAAGAAGGAGAAAAAAACTCAAATTTTTTTCATAGTCTTGAAAAGTCCAGACAAAACAGGAAAATTATTAGCTCCTTGCTGGTAGAAAATAAATATATAACAGATACTGATGAAATATTGAACCAAGAAGTACATTTTTATAAAAAGTTGTATGCATGTAAATCATCTGATGCAGATTGTGACGAATACTTAAATACCATTCATACTGATAATCAATTAAATGACGACCTAGCTAATAAATGTGAAGGTAAATTAACATTAAACGAGTGTAATGATGCTGTCAATGAGATGAAGTTGAATAAAAGTCCAGGTCTTGATGGTCTAACTACAGAATTTTACCAAGTGTTCTGGGAAATAATAGGTATTTTAGTAACTGATGCACTAAATGAAGGCTATGACAATGGTGAACTTTCTGACACACAAAAACAGAGCGTTTTCTCACTTATTTACAAAAAAGGAAATCCTGAATTACTGGAAAACTGGAGACCTATCTCGTTACTAAATATAGATTACAAAATTCTTACAAGAGTTCTTTCAAAACGCTTACAGTTAGTACTACCTAAAATAATAAGTTTAGATCAACAGGGATATATAAAAAGTAGATTCATTGGGTATAACATCAGGCAGATACAGGACATAATCGATTATACAGACTGTTTAGACATAGATGGTGTAATTTTGTTCCTAGATTTTCGAAAAGCCTTTGATACAATTAATTGGAAATTCATGCTAGCAGTGCTTAAAAAATTTGGTCTGAAAGACTCTTTCATCAATTGGGTTCAAGTCATTTATCATAACATATCGTCCTGTGTAATAAACAATGGTTGGAAATCAAATTTCTTTGAACTATCACATGGAATTCGACAAGGCTGTCCATTATCGGCTCTTTTATTTATAATTGTTGCTGAAATTTTAGCCACAAAAATTAGAAAAAGCGAACAAATTGATGGTATTTCTATCAGATATGAAAATTCGTTTAAACATTTAAAAATTACCCAATTGGCAGATGATACAACACTTTTTCTTAAAAATCAATCAGAGGTTCCGATAGCGTTACAGCTTATAGAGGAATACGGAAAATACTCAGGATTAGAATTGAATAAATCAAAAACTGAAGCTTTATGGGTTGGAAAATCTAAACATAAAGATAGTAATATGTTACATGGAATAAATTTTACAAATAAACATGTAAAGGCACTTGGTGTTTATTTCGGACATAACAAAGAAGACTGCGATAATTTAAACTGGAATACTAAAATAAATAAATGTGAATCAATCTTATCAAATTGGAAAAAAAGGAATTTAACTATTTATGGTCGAATAGTGGTCATTAAATCAATAATTGTCCCAAAATTTACATATCTTCTTCAAAACATGGTGGTTCCTAAAGAAATCATAAATAAAATCAATTCGCTACTTTTTAATTTTATATGGAATGGTAAAAAAGATAAAATAAAAAGATCGGTCATTCTAGGAAATAAACTAAACGGAGGTCTTGAAATGATAGATATAGAAACATTCGCAAAAAGTATGAAATTTAGATGGATTAAAAGTCTGCTAAATTCTGGCGACGCAAATTGGAAGGTAATACCAACATTCTTTTTAAATCAATACGGAAATGATTTTCTTATATTTAGCATGAATCTAGATTCAATCAAGTCATTACAATCACCAAAAATTCCACTTTCTCCGTTTTATAAGTCTTTAATAGATGTATGCATAAATATTTATCACAAAGATAGAAAGACGCCTAAATCTTTTGAAACTGTTAGAAAAGAAGTGATCTGGGGTAATAAACACATAAAGCATAAGGGTAAATGTATAGTTTTTCAAAACTGGATTGATTCAGGTATTATATATGTAAATGACCTGTTATCTGATTCTGGCTTGATTGACAGTGCCTCCCTTTTTAATACCCTAGGAAATAAGACGAATTGGATATCAGAAATAAATATACTCAAAGGTGCAATACCAGCCGCATGGAAACTTCTAGTTAAAAGTACTGAGTCAATAAAAACAAGTGTTAAAACTTCAAGAAAATTTACTTTTGAAAGTAATAGGACAATTGATCAATTAACGAATAGGGATGTATATAATTTAATCTTGAAACCAAAACTCGAGAGCCCTTATGTACATAGGTACTGGGAGGAATTAATCTCGCATCACGTTCATTGGAACTCCTTTTATTTTTTTAATAATAAAGTTCTTCAAGATAACAAAGTTAATTTAAACAGTTGAAATACAAGGCAATACATAGACTTGTTGCTACTAATTCATATCTTTTTAAAATTAAAATATTTGAAAGTCCACTGTGCAAACATTGCGGAGATTTTGAAGATTATGACCATTTTTTTTATAAGTTGTCCTTATCTCAACTTTTTTTGGGAAAAGGTATCAGACATCTTCAGAAAATGTGGAATTTGCAAATCATTAAAGACAATAGAACATGTTATTATTGGCTACAAAATAAATTTTATTGAGTATAACCAAATAAATGCAATTTTAAGTTATATCGCGTACAGCATATACAAAACATACTTCATCAGCGAACGTAGAACAAAGCCTTCACACTTACTGAAAATCCTATATTACGATTTGGTAGTGTTAATTCAATACATGGTTAAGAAAAAAGAGAAAACATTTTTTATTAATAGATTTACTAATTATCTTAAGGATATATTATAAAAGAGATTTTACCAATGTTTGAAATTATTTGTCTCAATGTTGTTTTGTTAAAAAAATTACACTATCAATTTATTAAATATATTCACTTTGTATAATTGAAAATTGAATTGCATGTACTATTATACATATATGAATTATGTTTATGCTTTAGTGTAAATAAACGGATTGTCGATAGGCAATTCCAAAGAGAAAAAAAGCAACAAAGTAAGAGTTAGGAAATATCAACTTGAACTTTGTGAAAGGAATGAAGCATTGGGATATAACAGGAAGCAATGGAATGCAACTTGATGCTACATGCACAATTCCTAAACAGTTCACTCTGGTTTAAATAATGCAGTCCTGAAACAAAAAATACCATTCTAGATAGTTAATTTGCAGAAGAAGCTGGATGCAGCATTTATCATTTAGTTAAATTGTTGAACATTTGTCAAAAGAAGCATTACTTCTTAATTGAAATAAATAACTTTCAGCTATGTTTTGAGTTAAAATAACATAGATTTCACCATTTTTCCAGGTGCAAGTAATTAATTACTGTTCAAGTCATTATCTTGTATCAGAGTGTTAACAGAATGCTTTAATCAAGAGGTAAATATTTAAGTTGGTTCCAAAATGTCAGGTTCTGTCCCTATAGAAACATTCAATATTTTTAAAATCTGTTTGCTGATTGCAAGGTCTATGCTTGGGTGTTGTATGACACTTGGTACCTGGTTTATCTGTGGCAGTATAGGCAATACCAGTCAGGATTTATCTGTATTGCAGTTGACTGCACTAATTAGCAAATATTTTGAACTTCTAAGCATTAGTTGGGCAACCATCCAAATGCAGTAAGATGATGTTATTCAATGTAAAACTGAAAGTGTCTGTAACTTCTCCCAGGACAAGAACAAATCAAAGAACAACAACAATAGCAACAATTTAGAATATGTTAAAGAAGGCCTTAATACAATGTTACTCCTAATTATACACTGGTGAAAGTTCTGTTTAAAATACCTATTAGCAAATTTTCCAAGTTATGTACAATTCAGAGACTCATACATTTTTAGCTTGGCTTTTCGAATAAAAGGGGAGCTATCCTACGTGTTGGTGTCCGCATTGGTGTCACACATTGGTAAAGTTTTTCGCACCATCCCACTTTATTTCAAAACTGTTTCAGGTATTGCTTTGTAACTTATCATACTTGTTAACCATCATAACCTCCATCAACAGACAAGAGTACTTAACTATGTCCAGGTTTTTGTCAGAATTTTGGCCCTTTTTCGACTTAGAAAGTGGATAGAGCTTAGTTATAAGTTTTTCGTACCACCTCACTTCATTTCAAAACCATTACAGATATTGCTTTGAAACTTACCATACTTATTTACTATCATTACTTCCATCCACAGACAAGAGTACATAACTCTGAAAAGATTTTTGTCAGAATTATGCTCCTTTTTTTAACTTAGAAAATACATTGAATATGGGTAAAACCACTACTGACTTAACCCTTTGAGATATTTCTTTGAAAGTTGAAGTACTTGTTTGCATCATTACCCCCATCTGTAGGCAAGAGAATGTAACTGTGTCAAGGATATTTTTTTAATTATGGTCTGTTATCAACTTAGAATCTTGGTCAAGTTTTTTGTACCATTCCACTTTTTCACTAAACTGTTTGAGATATTGAAAGTTGGAATACTTGTTTACCATCATGAACCCCTAATCATAGGCAGGAGAAGGTAACACTGTCAAGGATTTTAATTGAATTATAACCCTTCTTCAACTTAGAAACACAGTCAAAATTTTCATTCTTGTCCACTTGTTGACTTAACCATTTGAGAGATTACACTGCAATCCTATAATAACGTGGTAGTTGGGGTCCAAAGGGTCAGACCTGCGATATAAGTGAGACTTTCTTTATAACAGGGTCTGATCATCTGCCATTGTTTTCTCGCATAATGCGTATATAACGTGTATACCCCACCCACCCAACTAAATTAAAGCATATTGATGTTTTGCATGCATTATGTTTTTTATGTAATCGATTGGTGAAATTGTAGAAAATAATGATGTTATGGAAATAAATTAGTTAATTAATAATGAAATTAAATATATGAAATAGGAATTCTTACGTAAATATTTGCTATTGAAAACAAAAGTACATCAATTTTCAGAAAATGATACGGCTAAAGTGAAAGTACATTTGTTGTTGTTTTCAGAAAATGATATGGTAAAAGACTGCCAAAATTTTTATAATATAAAATGACCATATTTTATAATAGAACTAAAACTTGTTTTTTTTGTTAATTTAATCACTCGTATTACATATCACTCGCCTGGTATGCGCAAACTATAACAGTTTTGCAATTGATTCACTAAAGTTCAGGTAAGCCTACAAACAAAGATGTGCAAATAAATTTTAATTGGTCTGATTTACAAGTTATTGTCAACAAAACAAAGAGATAAGCTTGTGAATAACGGAGCTGTCGAAAAAACACTAGTCAGTTGTAATTGTTTTAACACTTCTGTGTTAGTAGACGCTTGGTAGCACCTATTTGATAATGATCAATTAACAACCTGCCATGTTGTTTATTTACATTTTTGAACATTTGTTTTGTGTAGGGACAATGCTATTCTGATAGAAATGATTTTGGTTGATCCTGAAATTTTTGGGAGCCAAGGCCCAACCTCGTTATACTGGGATTCACGTTATAACGGGTTTGCAGTGTACTTTAAAAGTTGGAGTACTTATGCACCATCATGACACCTATCTGTAAGCATGAGAAGATAACTCTGTGAAAATGTTTCTCAATATGTACTTAGAAATTCCTAGATAAAGTTTTCTGTGCAACTTGCACTGTCATGCACATTTATCAACCATTTAAAGTATTAATCTACAACTTTTCTGTAGTATTCAAAGACATCAAACATTTAAGTTTGATAATTCTTGACTTAATATATTGCTAATTTTGGCCCTTGTTTATACAGATCCTTGTTTTGCCTTTAACTGTCAAAGTTTTGTTTTATTTGCAAGCACTAAAAAAGTTGAGCTCGCTGTCATACTGACAGCTCTTGTATAATATAACTTGAAATTTCAAAAATAGAACAAACTTGGTCTCTTGTCGTTAAACTTGTACAGTCATGTACACTGAGAATTCTAAGAAGGTTTCATTATGTTATATTACGTCCTCCTCTGGGATTTGAACCTATTACACTAATGCACATTGCCATACTCTGTTTGTCACCCAAAGAGTGATGATGTTTTAGAAAATACTCAATAACTGGAGAAATGGTACATGCTTTATGACTGGAGAATGGTGCATGCTTTAAGACTGGAGAAATAGTGCCTACTGTATGACTGGAGAAATGGTGCATGCTTTATGACTGGAGAAGTGGTGCATCCTTTATCACTGGAGACATGGTGCATACTTTATGACTGGTGAAAATTGGTGCATCCTTTATCACTGGAGAAATGGTGCATGCTTTATGACTGGAGAAATGGTGCAATGGTGCATGCTTTAATTGACTGGAGAAATGGTGCATGCCTTATGACTGGAGAAATGGTGCATGTTTTAATTGACTGAAGAAATGGTGCATGCTTTATGACTGGAGAAATGGTGCATGTTTTAATTGACTGGATAAATGGTGCATGCTTTATGACTGGAGGAATGGTGCACAACCTATTGACCCAACTTACTCTACACAAACTCTTCACATGGAGTTCTATGCAGGCAACAGCCACACTGATGCTGTATCATCAAAAGGGAATAACTAGGACTCTAACAAGCAACTCTAGATCATGCACATAATATTTATAATCATTATTACTATACCACAAATATTTCACAGCTTTAAATAAAGTTTGAAGATAATTACAAATGGAAACATTAGTTAGTATATCATGTATACTGCACTACAATTTAAGGAATACAGTGTACCTCAGTGTTTGCTAGTTCTAAACCTTTGTGATAAGATTGAGCACTAAAAATGTAACACTGACCTTGAAGCTAAGAAGCAAGAGTTACACATGACACATATATTACTGACATAAATTTTATCATGTGAGTAAATCTTAACTTTGAAAAATTTGTTTTGAGATTCAACTTCATTGAATATGATTTGCACAGCCCAGAGCAGAACCCTAGGTGTTACATGCAGATGATACCTGCACTTGGCATGTAATCAGTCAAACAAGGTTTAGTTAAAGCTGCTAAAGTACATCAAATTCTGAAAAAATTTCAGTTCAGTTGTATACTTAAAACATTGTGGAGCCACCATGGCGCAATGGTAGCACGTTCGCCTCAGGATCGAAGGGCCCTGGGTTCGATCCCTACCATCGCCATGTCAGTAATGTCCTTATAGGCAAGACACAAATAATTCCACATTGACTCACTCTCTTCAAAGTTGATTCCATCTGGAATGAGTCTTGAGAGCGATTAATATAAGTTGTAAGAACTTGTTTCGCAATCGAGAATAAATAAATTAGTATAAACTAAACCTAAAACATTTCTCAGCAATTCATTAACAGAGAAATTTCACTGTTGTTTGAAAAAAAACTGGACTGAATGTTTGTAAAATAAGAAACACTGAGTAAAATGTTTGCACTCAAACTAAAAAAAATATTTCTGAAAGGAATTTCAACAAATGTGTTCATTCTCTAATGCAAATGCTTCTAAAACTTTCCGGCAAAATGTCTATCCCTTCAGACTAGATCATTCTCTCTGTCTGTCACACCAACAAAATGCATTATTTTAATAGAATTTCACTATTCCTAAATTCCCAATGGAGTTGACAAATCTAATCATAACTAAAGGATGCATTTCCCAGAGCTGGAAATTCAGTGATACTGCAAGAGGAAAGGTCACCTTTACATGGAGCTGTAAACTGACAAGTCATCTGTTACATAATGCTGCTTTTAACAAGTTGGCTTCTTGGACACTTAGACAATTATGAATCTAAATATTTCTTCCCTATCTCACAACAGCAGTGACAAACATGAGGGCAAAGATGGGCCTATTCTGCTCAACTGAAAATATTGTATTATTGAAGACAAAAGCTAGAGCTATTACTGTTGCAATTATAGTTGGCTATGGTGGTATGTCAAAGGAAAATTTTACCCACTTGAATGGATACATACTAAAATTGGGTCTAGAAAATCAACTATCCATGTTAATACATGTATTATGTACCAACCTCCTCTGCAATCCTTTTCACAACTGGCTCCACAAACTACCCATACATTTGGGACGGATTTTAGCCTGAGCTTTATGTATCTCGGACCAGAAATATTAGATAACAACAGCAATATCTATGTTAAAAGGGGCATAACTCTGCTAGACCTTGATGGATATACACAAAAATTGTGTCTTGCAAATCTACTACCTCAAGACAACCTGATTTTAATTCCAAAGAAAAAATTGTAAAAAAACAACTAACATTTTACTGACAAAGTTTCTGGTGAATCTAATGACAACACCAAATACAGTTTAAACAATAACCAATGACCCTACTTTTGACGCCAAATGACCTATTTTCAATTTCTAGAAAATAAAATCATCTAAGTTAATGAAAATTGTTGTTATAAAAGCTGCTACAGAGTTATAGCCGAGTTTCTCCTGACCCAGTCATCCAGTATCTGACACTAAATGATGATGGTAGTTCTGAACCATGTTCATATCTAAACCATGGTCAACCATGCTTGACTGTAGTGCCAATTTATACAAACATTTAAACTATGGTCAGACTCGATCAACCATGGTTAACCATTGATACTGGAACAATTGTCAACCGTGGTTAAAGCTAGGTTGACAATGGTTCGCCATGGTTTGTTTTGCGGGGGATTTCAGTAAACAAGAGGGCCATCATGGCCCTATATTGCTCACCTCAGTACAAGTGCACTTGCTGGAAGGTATGGTCAATTTTGACCCCAGAAGCATGATTTGAACAAAGCAAAGTAGGTCAAAGACTACCAGACAATGTTACATACTAAATATCTAAGCTCTAGGCCTGTTGTAGTTTTAGAAAAGAAAAATTTTATACAGTTTTTACTACACCAAATGACCCCCTGGGCAGGGTAAATTTTGACCCTGGGGGCATGACTTGAAAACACTTTAAAAAGGTCTACTAGACACTGTTCCACACTAAATATCTAGGCTCTAAACCTTGTGGTTTAGAGTAGAAGATTTTTAAAGGCTTTCCTATATATGTCTATGTAAAACAAGTGACCCCCTCAGCGGGGCCAATATTGACCCCAGGAGCATGATTTCAACAAACTTGGAAGAGGTCCACTAGACAATTAATTCTATATACTAAATATCTTCGCTCTAGGCCTTGTGGTTTTGGAGAAGTAGATTTTTAAAGTTTATCATATAGAAACCTAATAGTATGTAAAATTGAGTGACACCCCGGGACAGGGTCAATTTTAACCCTGGGGTCATGACTGAGCAATTTTGGTAGAGGTCCACTGGGAAATGCTACATGCCAAATATCTCTATTTAAGCCCTGTGGTTTTGTTAAGTTTTTTTTTCTAATTGTTGCCATAGCAACCAGAGTTCTGCATGGAATGGAATTCTTTGAACAGTTCTGGTAGAGCTGCATGCAAGAAACATCCCTGCCAAGTTTCATCAACATTGGCCCCGTGGTTTCAGAGATGTTGCTTGAAGCAAAATGTTGATGGACGACAGACAATCATCCATCCTAAAAGCTCACCCTGGCAAAGTAAGGGGCATGCAAAAAATGTACATCAATACTTAAAAAGATTACTAGTATTACAAAAGTTTAAATCAATTGCCCAGAGTCCTCAACCAGAAATTTGAGTATGGAAGCATCAGCAGGAACAAACTGTCAATTAAGGAGTAAAATTTCACCAACATTAACTTTAGAATAAAAAAAGGTTTCCGCAGAAGGAAATGCAGTTTTCTGTGCTTTAATTCGTTACAGTGCAAATAAATTGGATTGGTATCTATGGGCAAAACTGCTGTAATTGAGTTACTCCAGCTGGAACAATTCTCTGTTTTTCCATCAGTTCAAGTACAGGAAAAGACTTTTATTCCATCACTGATCAAAATCACTTACCAGTAACAAACAAACCTTGAAATATTGAATTTTTCAATTTTACAGAAAGCAGGGAAATCACCCCATTGCTAAACTGAGCATGTTGATAAACAGTAAATGATACTCAAGATCACCGTTACCCCTTCTAACAACTATGAGTTAAAAACCTGTGACCTTGACCTTTAACCAACTGGCACAATGGTCAGTAAGGGTATTCTTTTTACTGTAAAATCTCTAAATAGTTTGAAAACAATAGATCATACAGATCTTCAGCTATTAAAGTTCATCTGGCATGGAACTTCACAATATCATCTGGGGTATTATATTGAAATGTTGGCAAAATCTAACATGTTGTACAATGACAAGAAAGTAGGTCAAAAGGTCAAAGTCAAGGTCATAACTTTACCACTGATCACTAATGTTAACTTTGGTTGAAAGCCATCCAGTGGTACAAGTGATTACAAAGATGATCGCTACAGTTTAAAGTGACATTATGCGCATCTTACTGCACATAGTGTATTTTTGGTGACAATTTTATAAATGCAATATTTGGTTGCTGTGCATTTAAATGTGTTAAATTAATGATTATGCCGCATTAGTATTTGAAATTGGTGCTTTAGATATAAAAAAATCGGACTGATAAAATGATAGTTGATTGTGTCGTTGTTGATGTTGGTAGAGATCTCAGCAGTGGAAGGGAGGCAACTCCTGCATGCACTCAAAGACTCCCACTCAAATAAGAAAATCAATATTTGGAAAGTTATTTTTATTTGTTTGTGTAACAAACAAATTTACTTACCGTTTTCCGAAGCCTACTCCTTAAGTACCAAATCTGAAAGTAGCTCCGGCACGTCAGTCAGCATATAATCCCAAATTATGAGTCTTCATTTGAAACCATATGGCCATTGCAGACATGAAAGTTGTATTGTTTAAATATATAATGTTATAAACTCATGCAGCATCAGCTAAATTTTGTAAATATAACTAAAGTAAACTGTTTTCGAATAAGAACCGCGGATATATTTCATTTTACAATGATGCGTAAAAAGTCGTGACGATTTACTATATATATACACCCTATAGAAATAGTTTCGATTTCTTAACCCGCCGGCCATTTCTTAAACCTTGTGCGGAAAGAAAACATATGTTTGGAGTTTCTGTGACAACAAAATGTCTAACCCTGATCGTCATTTTAAAGAATGAAATATTTTGAACAGCCAGGAATATTTACGCGCATGTTTACTCATTCTCTTTTTACGATCATATCCATCCATTCATAAATTTTATTCAATGCACAGCAAGGGACGTAATTATAACTTTCCGTATTGCTGATATGTTTATTCTGCGGAATTGAGCTAATCTGCGTTCCTGCATGTATTAGAAATACGCGTGAGCACCTTAAGCAGAAAACAACTGTTAGGATACGTTAATGTCGATGTTTAAACGATTTGTTATATTTCATAGGTGGTGATTGTTTCAAGTAGAAGGCAATGTACCCTGTATTCGACTGTAGGCCTCGTTATCTTGAAACCCATCGAATGAGCTATTTTGTTAAAATACATACCAATGACTGCAGAAAAACATTTGAACATCGTTACATCCTGGTCTCAACCATATTCGTTCTATAAATGCATATTGGAGCATTATAAATACGCATTTTTACTTTGTCGGTCCGCACAATAAATTGATCCCCTGATTGATCGGTGCTATTACCTGCTTGTTTGTGTTATCGAAGCGCCGTAACTACTAACTAGCTGCTCGATCAGTGTCTGATTTTAGGGTGAAAAAATTGTGTTGAGTACAGAAAAAATCCCTACTGTCTATGTGTACCGGGAATAGAAACAGAGACAATTCGATTTAAAATACGATTTATAACTGTTGCATTCTGTTCATATCTTATTACCAACTGGTATAGCCTTCACTAATGAAGATTACAGACTGAAATAGCCGTCACAACAAAACAAAGGACAAATATTTTGAATACACAAACAAATCCAGCATCTTCAACGCTTTGATTTCATACTGGTAGCGGGAAGAGTTTGGTGTATTGGGTTAAAAGCTATTATTTCCTCTACGCTTTTGTAGACACACCATTTTCTGCTGGATTGTTGCTTGAAAAAAATGCACATAATGTCACTTTAATTCTTGGCTATATATCAAATATCTTTATATTTTGATGTTGTTTAATTAAATGTCACAAACAATTACTTTTGAATAAAAAAGCATACAAAAGGATCATTTTGACCAATAATATCACTTTAACATTTTTAAACATATAACTATAGCAAAAAAGTCAGTATATCAAAAAAACTTATTACCTCCCTTTAAAAGCACCCAAAAAGTCAGTGCTTAGCAAAGGTGGATTTTTAAACTGTGTTAAATGCTTTCAGAAGGATACTTTTTTGTTACATATTACTTGTAAGTGTTTCACTTTACACAATTTGTCCAGTTAAAGTTTCATTTAGCTATCTGTATTACGTCAGTGGCAATAAACACATGGCCTCCCCTCCAACACCACCCTCCCACCCGAGACAACAGCTCATTTTTCTCAATAAAAAGGCTGGTTACCTATCATTTTTAAATTAGTTCTCAATAAAGTGATGTTTGAACAATTCTACTGCAAAAAATTAAGAAATTCTCAATGCTTGAACATTAAGAAAAAAAACTTTGAAAAATGACTAAAAATTTTACATATTTTTTTTTACAGAAACTAGTTTCTCTTTATGGGTTTTTTCAGTTTGAATACATTTTGAAATCTCAATTCATGTAGTTTCATAAAACAGGATCAATTGCTTAACATTTTAAATAAAAATCAATGGTGAGTTGCCAAATTTAGAGATTTATTATTGATAAACATGAGATAGGGGTCATTTTCACTGCTTTTGGGGGTATACTACAAAAAGTATCCATTACTTCTAAATAAGGCTGGTGACCTACCTTTTTTATTTTATATTCTGACTAAGCAGGTATTACCCTAACAACAAACAAAATTTCATAAAATTCTCAATGCTTGAAAAAAATGATGAAACTGTAGCGATCGTCTTTAAATCCTTTAATCTAATTTAAGAAAAACAACTGAATCACAATTGATTTGTTATGGAGTGAAGTTATTCCTCTGAATGAGTTCCTTAACCAGCATGAAAGAATGAAAGACAAGATATTTAAGCAAAGTCTATCAGCACTAATAGTGTGGCAGTGACTTAACTGACATCACATCTTGAGTAGAGCTAGTGCAATGCTCACTTACTCTGTGTAAGATAAAGGAGTATTATAAACAAATGCAATGAAAACTCAATAACAATACAAGAAAACATACCTCTAGCATGGTAACTAGTGTTACATAACCTGCTTACTCAGTCTGAATACTGACTTAAAACATCCAAACTCTTGTGATACTTACAGTTGCTTAGCAGACAGGCTGTCCTTCCATACATGAGGCATGACTATAGTCCAGTGTTAAATGAAACTTCTGTAAATGTACCAGTCACTCATTTACTTAATTCTCTCACAGTAGTACATGTTGCTGACACAAACACATTTTATTATCACACATAAAAAAGGGCTCAGCTTGGCCCCTGGTATAATATTGTTAACTCAGAATGTTCTCTTGACTTCAGTAAACAGTAAGTATCCTAATGAGGCTATTTTACAGTCACTTTATAACAAATAATGTGCAATCTACATACATTAACTCAGTCTCTGCTTTGATTTATAAGGCTTTTAACTATAACCTTCTGAATAAATCCAATGCACTAAGTCTAGATTTTGCAGAATTTCTCTGTGATTTCTATCTTCGGTATACTGAATTTTGTACATTTAATTACAGAGTATGGATTTAAAAATGCAAAAATAGTTCCATAATATCCACTAGGTTTGCCCAAGGGCAAACAATTAGAGCTTGCACTTACATATGATATGTCACATACATTATAGCCTATTATACACATATATTTTAATCTTGATTACGGTATCGTGGTAACTATACAGTTAATCATGTCCAAGGTATGTCCAGTCGACAGCCGGCTGTCAAATTCATGAAACATGATGATGGTAAAGATGGACAGAGACTGCATAGTTGTTAGTCTTAACTAGATTGTAGCTTGCTCAACCTTATAAAGAATTTGACAGCAATGTTTGTTATATTTTAGGTAACTTACAGCTATTCAATTACTTTTTCTTCTTCTCCTTCTGCTAAAGCTTATTATCCTTTTAACCTAATTTTTCATATTTTTTAACCTTTTTACCTAATTTTTCATATTTTTTTAACCTTTTTACCAAATTTTGTGTATTTTTTAACCTTTTTGCCTGATATTTCCTACTTTCAACCTTTTTACTTAATTTATCCTATTTTTTAACCCTGGTAATGTTTCCTAATTCTGTAATTTTCATGAATTTCATAACCAAAATTATAAATGAGGTCAGTTTTCCAACATCAATATATTCCCCTGCTGGTATTACCAGTCCCTGTTTTAGAACTTATCCTTTATTTAGAGCATATATATTTCCATATTCCATTTGCGCCTTTTTATAAATTTAAGACACATAACCAAGTCTATAGTTATTTCACACTTAACAGCTGATTTAATACAAAAAAATGATGTATGAGGCAATCACACAGCGGATAATCATATCATCAATGTGGTAATATTGTCAATTATATGAGAGTAGTAAATAACCATTATTACTGTTTCTCTAAACAATAACACCCCAACATTATAAATTTCCTTCAGGAACAAAACAACTGTATCACATTTCCTAAGTCAATGAATATTCCCTTTTAACTTTTTATCTTGTTTGAATTTTTATTCATACAGCTAAAGAAAAATATCTTAAATACTTCAATAGGTGTTTCTGTAAGCCTTTGGATAAATATTTACAGGAATATAAAACATTTTTGCTACAATTATGTTTATATAAAGAGATTACAGACAGATTCACACAAGAGGGCTATTTTAGATCTATATTGCTCCAATGAGGACCATGTACTGTAATGTTGATGTAAGGCTAACTGGATGTACATGTATTATATAATCAAAAATAAAGACTCCTTTAACTATCTGGAAGAATTTAACTGGATTAATAATATTGACAAAGTTGATGACAGAATTAAAGATAACATTAAAGAAAACTATTAAAAGTATAGCTTTAAAAGTGCTTAATGTATTTCTAAAACAACAAAAAAATGAATGAAGATCAGTATAATTTATCTATTGCCAAAATATCACCATAAAGGGAAATAATTCAACCATCTCACACAGAAATAGTGGATCAGGGTCAATTCATTAACAAAACTGAATATTTCAAAGAGCAATGTTTAAAGAAGTATTTTAATCTCTGCTTATATCTCAATAATTCCATAAATATACAAAACATGCTTAACTATTATTTCATCTAACCTGCCGACATTAAAATAACTGACATAATTCATTATTTTTTCCTGAAGATAAGTATTCCAACACTTTTAATTACAAGTTTATTATGTAGAAGCATTGACATTTACATAAAGTCATGACTTTCAATCTTTTATCAGAATTTAGTCTGATAAGCATCAAAATTCTTTTGCAGACGTCTTGTTTGTTTTCATGTGTTTTTAGACAAGGCTGTACTGTTACAGTTCTGTTTCCGATCTTATCAGTTTGGAAAGTAAGAAAATAATATTAAAAATTTAAACACAAGGACTGCATTATTAGTGAAGATCAGATTGAGGGTGGGAAAGTAAAGTTTTTCAGCAAAGAAAAAAGGGGAAAAAACAATATTTGATAAACACAATTTGCAAGCGTATGTATTTGAGAGAAACATGTCTCGTCACTAACAAATATCGGTAACACTGATGGATGCTCCCATAAGCCGGCATTTTCAGATGAACAGCACAAAATAAAAACTTAACATGTTTTAATTCATTTATATGAGTTTCAAGACTCAAACATTTTCCTTAAGTTATGACCTTGACCCTGAGCAAGCATGACCGGCTTATGGGTTCTGCACATCGTCTTGTCTGAAGGATGAGGTGAACATTTGACCTGAGTTTCATCAAATTTCTTTCAAGGGGTAAAGGATATATGGAGTGGTAACAAGTTCAAGACTCAAACATTTGACCTTAAGTTGTGATCTTGACCTTAACACAGCGTTACCGGCTCATGGCTCTGCACATCATCTTGATGAGGTGAACATCTGACCGGAGTTTCATCAAAATCGTTCGCAGTGTTAAGGAGATATGGAGCGGACAGGAAATGTTACGGACGGACATACAGATGGAAGGGTGGACAGACAGTCGGAATAATGGAGACCTTTCTTATATCCCCCTTTGGGGATGAAGATTCAAATCATGTGACCCTTTGAAAACATGGAAACATTTAGTTTTTAAAAATTTGTCTCCAATGGCAAATTGTCTCCCTTTGTAAAACCATAGCTGCAAATTTGTCTTCCCTCAGAGCCTAAAGAGTGGGTTTCCCTTTTATGAATACAGCCAACTTACTGTCATGATAACATGAACTGTCATGCAGTTACAGGTCTATACTGCAAACAATGCATTAACATGACAAAAAAACAAGAAAAAGAAGCACATGGGAGTGAGGAGCAATTAATCAAAGCACTCTTTATGTGTTTCTCAGCTACCTTCTCACTACTACAGGCAAGTTACTTGAAACTGAGATACTTTCAGTTACTTTTTGTATATAAACAAACATAATGAGTTTTCCAGAGGCTAAAATCTGAACCACACATTACATATGTCAAACATCTGTCTAACAACTAAAACAATCTTTGCCATACAAATCAGCCAGACAGCTTAGAAAATTATGTTTTCATATCAATATGTTTCCTAATTCCTTTTTTTTTCTCAATTTACAGCCTAAAAAAATGAAATTTGTGCACATCCCAGTTCAAGCACAAGCTGCAGATATTTTTTACACCAGTGATGGAAACCTTTACTGCTTTCTTGTTGTTGATCGACAAGTAACAGCATTAAAATTTCCACAGTTTTGGAGAAATTTAATGTCTAAAACAGGAATTCAAACATGTTTTATCTTCTTTTTTTTAAAGTTTATGGGAAGTTTTAAATTCAAGTTAGAAATGTGTCCATAAGACATGGATGCCCCCTGTTTAGGTTCTTAAGTCAATTTTACAGAACAAAATAATTAAATTAAAACACAATCATAAATGGCGGTTCTCTACAATGGGTATATAATGTGGTATCAACTACAGTCAATAGCTAACAATCATGAACTGTAGCCTTGATCTTTAGAGATGGAACAATTTTCTTGCCCACTAAACCCATTGTCCAAGTCAAGAACGGAACATAATTCATGTAAGAAATAGTGAAATGCAACCAAAAACTAAATTTGACCTGTATCCTACATATAAAATCTGAAACAAATTCATATTAACTGATCTGAAACCACCATTTTGCTGCAATTTAAGTAAAAAATAGGCCATTTCTCCTGTAATAATTCATAGATTTTAACCAAAATTAAACCTGACCTTATCTTATAATCATGAACCTGCCAGTAAAATCTTAATAAAATCAATGCATCCTTTCAAAAGTTACTGATCCGAAACCACAATTTTGCTGAAATGGCATATTTTTCAGTAATAAGTCTTTTTCCAACATTTTTTTCCATATAATTATACATACGCCAAACTTTATGAATGACAACCAGTGGCCAAGCACAACAAAAATGGCCCCAGCACACGAAGCCCGACAAGACTTTACAAAAAAGGAAAAAAAAACAGGTATACTAAATGTAATATTTTTAAGTAAAATATGCATTGTAATGCCCAAATCTCATTGCACCAATATGACCTTGTTGTACCATACAATAAAGTGAAGGCCTTCATAGTTATTATTTTGATCTTTGAAACATATATATCTATTTAATTTTATGTCTCTAGATAATTATGTACCTAATGTAATAAAAGCTTTAAAAATAAAAACATTCAAATACTAATGTACCAACGGTTTAAGGGTCTTTTTTAATTTTAAAAAGATAATGGATTATTGACCAGCGCTTTAAGATCTCATATTGTCAGCCAAGGACATTATATTATGATGATCACAGAAGAAACATTTTGTTGAGGTGAGCAAACATCTGTGCAAATTAAATAAAGCTCAACATTTAATGAAGAAAGAAAACACTGCAGTCATTTGTCTTACCATGTCATTCACTTACACAATAGTATAGTTGAGTGTCACTGGCCTAGAGCTCTGTAACATTGTACAACAAATTACAACCTTTACATAAACATTGTGTAAACATCAAAGACCAAAGAGTTTCTCTAAAGTATTTGTGTCATTATATATTTAAACAGTGTAAAATTTGAATAAATCTGTATCTCTATCCTTTGTAGTAAGGTTCTTTAAACTGTTATTGCTTTTGAAGTTTCTTGTAGTTATTTGAGTACAAACCTAGAATTATGTATTCACGTGACACTGTATATGGCTTGTCTTAAATTTTACTGAAGCAAGCATTAACAATGTTAATTTTCAGTTTGCTTAAATTCCTTTCAGTTCTTTTGGTTCTAAGCACTAAGAAAATATACTAAAGGGAGATAAACCTTTATACAAAAGGTCAAAGTTACCTTGACCCTAAATCCAATGACATAAAAATCAATGAAAGTCATCTACTTATGACCAATTGCAGATGATAGGCTCAATCATTGTGGATTACTTGATGAGATCCATCACTATGAGTCACTCTCCCTATAAAGTTTGATCATGAGTAACTTCCTAACCAAAGCTCAAGATCCTAGGCTCAACCCTATACAGTTATTGAGCAGAAACCATTTAACTGCTTATAAAGTCATTGTCACCTTGACCTTTGACTAACTAACCTTGAATTTTACATTACTCTTTCACTCAAAGCCATAGGAAAGGTATGTAGCATAATGAACAGGCATGTACAGATTTCACTTCTGACCTTTCTCTGTCCTTGACTTAACACAACTTGACTTTTGACCTTTCTCTGACCATGACTTTAAGTTCATCTGAGCACTAGTGGCAATCTTAGAAATCACCACATCTACACAATCATTTTGCAGAATAAAACACATTGTACTGCACTTAATGCAGAGAATATTCAACTTTATTTAACAGTCACCTGGGGACTAGTTAAACAACAATCACATTATCGCAGGTCTCAAGTTACCAAAATCCTGGAAAGTCTGCAAAGGAAATATTTCCCTCTTGACAATTTTGTTATACTGCCTTTCTACAGAATGCCACAATCTGATCATCATTTTTATTTAATAAATATTTGTGTTTGATTCAGTTGCAGCTAATGCATTGTCTCTGATGTATTATATGTTAGGATTGCTGAATAATTCACCTGAAAACAGATTGCTAAATCCTGCTAAAGTTGGATTTTAAATGTTTAGATGGTAACATCTTGAATTTGTATACAGTCCATATTGAAAACACATTATATATTGACTGCAAGCACTCAGCTCACGTGGCAATCAAATTCTGTGCAATAGGCTTACCATAATTAAAAGTTTTTTTCTTAAAATATGTTTCCTAAGACAACTGCAGAAAAAAGGTATCCTCTGTCTACTGTACTTTCCAACTGGGCCATCCATCAGACTTAGTAGATTTATACCCTAAGGGTCTCATACCACTAATAATTAGTGTGTACATCATTTATGAGGTAATTAGTGTAACAGGTGTAATTAAGTAACAAAAGTTACACTGACATCAAGTATAGGGTAGAAAAGTTGGCAAGTCTCATATCATACTTGACACCTGATGAAGAACAACTGCCAGATGGTTGGTTAATAGAGTGACTGAACAGTAAGAGGGAGTCTATAGACTGTGTTGATTATGGTGGTACATCTAGAAGTGCCAACATTATGGGTAATACCTCATTAGTAATATATATACCATATACCAAACTTAATGTAAGGGAGTTTTTTGTAGCTGTCAGTACCTTTTCTGTGACAAGCTGTACTTTTGTTCAAACTTCACACAAGTATTTCCCCATCTCATTGTTCTGCCTTACATGCTTTATAGATCAAATTTGGAAGTTTAATAAATAATGTTGCTTTTTTTAAAACTGGCTCTAATGTAGACAAATGTTACTTCATGTAGTTACAACTAAACTTTGCTGTAGTAAGTTTGTGATAATTAGACAATGACATTGCAGCAGAGTCCAATATCATGGCGCAATAATTTTATGATATTAAGTATGATCTGTTCTTTTTTCTTGCATGCATGGTCTGCCTTTTTATGCAATGGTTGTAAAGTTTTGTTACATATACATAATGTCACATCATTGTCTCAGTATCCTAATGGTACTGTATTTTAGACATTTCCAAATATGAGGGGGGATCATATGAAATCATGAACCATGACAATAATCAACATTCAGCTATATACTAATTTTTATAATTCTGCTTTCATTTCTGTTAAATGACAATTGTACCATTTCAATAACAGCTTACAATAAATTGATCAGCCACATTTCAACCTAAACATATATAATAAATAACTGCTGCCAGATTCTAATCTCCACCAGACAGCCAGAGCTGTCATTTAATCAATTCCTAAGCTGTACACACATAATATATATTTTTTCTTGTATATTTACTTAGTTTTAACTGTTTTGTTGTTTTACCCTTAAAGGTTCCCAATCTATGCAGTCAGGGTGTGCTAGCTTTCCTTACATTTTGGAAGACAATCTGCCAGGAAGTCTTGCACAATAATAACAGTAATTATTCGATTTATGTACTTTTAGTGAACAACAGGACATAAAGCTGTAACTATGGAAGTATACTTTCTAGGATTAGATTGTCTATACAATGTATTTAGCAATATGCAAAGTTGAGACAACATTTCAGTATCACACTTTATTAATTCACCATTCTGGAGTCACTTACCTGATTACACAACTGCTGCGCAAGCAAATGAGGGGCAGTGAGTAAAAGTCTTGTGAAATACAAAATGTTTTCTCAGACAGTAATGTTGAGAAATTTAAAATCAATCAAACATCAGTGCTTTGGTGATGGTTAGGTATGTTAAGGTTCAAATCCTGGCTCCTGCCTTGTAATTTTAATAGAGAGCTGACAAGTAACTTGATGCAGCCAATCCAACCAATGCTAGTGATCAGATAGTATTTAGAGGGGGCATTTAAAGGACATGTACACTGAAATAACTAAAGAACTACCTGAGAAGATTGGAGTCCTTGCGTGTATGCCATGGCTGGTTATGTTGGGGATGGTGGGCTTTCTTTGATAGTAGAGGTGCACACAACTTGTTACCCATACTCTAACATTAGAATTCCATGCAACAAGGCATTGGTTCCCCTTCAATGTGACAGAATGTGAGCATGTGTTTCTTCCAGGAAGTATTCCCTTTTTAAAACTACAGTAAGTGGCAACCGTTGCAGTTCTTCTCTGAATCAGTCAATATCATTCCTGCTGCTGGATTTGATTTGTTCTAAGACCTGGAAATACATTTAACAAAATTGTATTAGGATCAAATGAAATGCAATATCTGTCAGAGGCTCGGTTACATTTTCTTTATTTATGTGTTCTTGTTTATTAGATTTTGCTGGAGTCTGTTTTTCTGTTTTCATCTCTACTGTCAACCAATAAATATAATAGATCTATTACATTATATTATCAAGGATGTTGTTATTTCAGCAGAAAGATACTTTGTTAGAAACAAACAGAAAAAAACACATCAAAATGGATCAGAGACAACCCCATTTATGTGCAGAACTGTATTTGGAACATTGTGTCAATGCTTGAAGGATTATAATTCCTCATATCTGATGGTGTTATTTCATCAAGATGTCTGACATCTGAAATATTAAGCTTTTTTCATAAAAAACATCAATGAATTTGTAATCATGGTTAAAACAGACTCTGGCTACAGTCAGATTTCCCAGAGATAGGAGAAACTGTTTCTCCAACAAGAAGTTGTAGCCTATTGTTGTTAAAAAGCAATATCAGCAGACTAGAATACTGCAAGAAAGTGAATGTTTCATATAAACTGAACATGGAACTTCATTTATATATTATGCAGTGGCTTTAAGGTAGCAATCTACCGTCGGTTCAGTGGAGTTAAATTACCCATTTAGACAATAATTGTATTATATATTTTGTATCTTTTACATAGATTATGACTAAAACAAGTCGTTTCATGATTTTTAAAACTTTTTTTTGTTTTTGGTCTTTGATATTGTATGATATTTAATAAATTTCGTTAAATTTTGAACAGCGATTTTTAAGCCATTTTTTCCATTTTTACCACCAAACTCGTAAACGATGTATATAATCATTATGTCTAGGGATCCGTGTCACAGATTTTCCATATAATTCTCCAAACAAAAAATATTTAACATCAAAGACATTTCAGCCTTTTTTTCTGACCGCTTGTTACGTATTTAAAGATTATTAATCACCTGACCAATTTATCAAAAATTCCTGACACGGATTCCTTCGTAATTAAATTATCTTTAAACTGGTCCAAACCCAATGTTAATCGACCCCCAATTAACAAAATTATGTTTGTTCAAAGTTGACACATCTTCCTTCAAAGTAAGTGTCAAAAAACGCCGATTTCTAACGACACACATAATTTGATTGGATTATATGAAACAAAACCCATTGAAATGCATCCAATTATACGTAAGTACAATATGATCATCCATACAATACTTAACCCTGCCAAATCAGAAAAATTACAAGATCCGCCCACAGAATCATTTTAATGCAACAATTACTACCTTTTCTATGTGATTTATTGCGGATACGGTATTTCGACAAGACGGTCATGTGATTATCTAAAGTATTTGAGGTACACAGCGGGGAAAATGGAGAAAGTTGAACGAGAACTTACATGCGGGGTAATTGATAATCATTACAATCGAAGCTGTTGTAAACAACTTGAAAAGATGTTAATAGTTTTTATATAATTCTAAACAAATTAAATTAGTTTAAATTCCGATTTTATCCGAAAAAATCTAATTTGTTTAGTAATCAGAGCTAATAAGGCGATGAATAAAATTTGGCAACATCTGTAAATAATAAGCACAACTATCATGCACTGGCCTTTGTGCAACCGCATTATACAAATTATTAGATATTATATAATAAAAGATTATGAAAATTGTTAAAAAGAATGACTTTGTCAAGAATGCAAATTCATCTGAATACTGTAATAGTTAAACTGTACTTTTGTGAATAAACTGTTTTGACTAGAATTATTTCAAATGTGTTCGAATTATAACAAAATTTTATTATAGTATAAATAAAATCAAGACAACACGAAGTTTTCAATCATTTTAATGCATTAAATAAAATTAAATAAAATTTACAAGAAAAAAATGTAATGATTATCAATTACCCCGCATGTAAGTTCTCGTTCAACTTTCTCCATTTTTTTTCTTGTAAATTTTATTTAATTTTTTGCCTTTTGTTTCTCTTGTTTCCCATGTTTACTAATACAAATAAAAACAATCTCATTTATAATTTCTGAATTGCTAAGCGTACACATCTAACAATCGAAACAATTAACTGATCAATACCGTTTGATTCTACCCGTTTATTGATAATTCCTTATCGGCGCCTCAAAAGGGGCGGAGCTATGAACAGTTGACACACAGAGAGCGGGACGCTGTTGGAATACGTACCGATCAACTTAAACGGTTCATAAAGCACGTTTTAAAATTTTTTCATCACCTTTGATTTGCTCATATGTAGAAGTTCAATTGAACATATATTAATGCATAAAAACAGAAATTTGCGATTATAAAGTAAATTAGCGTCGATAGCTACCTTAATGAGTGCAGATAGACTGATCCCATGTACATATTTTTCCTTCATTTGTGTTTGATGTGATTTGAGATGGGGTTTTTTTTCTTGTAAATTGTATATATCATTTTGATGATGTGGTCTATATTGAAAATTGGTCTTGCACCAAATATGCTATCACTATAAATAAAGTCATTATTAACATCATGTATTATTATCTTGTTTTGACACAGCAACCATGTTATGTAACATACATTACTCTCTATAAAGTAGCAGATGGATGTTGTCATGCCCAATTCCCAAGATTATCACCATTCAATTATGTGTACATGTACTTCACACACTACCATATCCAGAAACCATGCTCATTTTTGGAGTTACTTCTCCTTGTCCATGCTTTTTATGAATTCTATAAGATGAAGCATGAAAATGTTTCCATTAAAAACATCAGTTTAATTAAATTTGATCAAGTTTTCATGTTTGTTCGCATGCTTCAGAAAGACAATAAAAAGTCAGAAAATGCATCTCAAGCTCTTTGTGCAGTTGTTTAGTTTTTACATCTTAAAGTTTATATAGCATGGAATATTCAGAGAGAAATCTGGAGTGGGTAATATAATGCATATTGAATAATAATCATTGAGTAATGGGGAAAGATAAGTTTATAAGACTGGATTTGATATTGTCAGACCTCTACAAGATAAACAAATTTATCTTAATTCTAATTGTTTTTAAGTTCTGGAAACATTGAATCTATGATCATATCAGTGCAGGCAGCATCTTCCTTAAATGAGACTGTAACTGGATTAGTGAGATACTGATATATATATATATCCTCTAAAAGGTTTCCCTGTGCAAATGCCTTCAGATGGGATATGCATTAAAAACTCTGAAGTATCTGCAAATAAATTCAATTGAATAGATTAAGTTAGAAACTAGATGGGTGTTCACTAGAACACTTGTGTTGCCCTCTTATGCTTTGTCAGTACAAAAAGGGGCATAACTCTGTCAAGTATGAAAGTGACCTACAAAATTTGGTGGCATCATGACCCTTTTGTCATATAAGCAATGCAATTTGAGAGTTTGATGATGATATGTTAAGAAATGGCAAAGGAATAGCCCAACGTTAAGTTTTCGTGACAAAATCTAAGTACAAAAAGGGGCATAACTCTGTCAAATATGACCTTGACCTACAAAAGTTGGCGGCATCAAGACCCTTTTGTCATGAGCAATACAATTGCAAAGTTTGATGAAGAAATCTTAAGAAATGGCAAAGTTAAAGCCAACGTTAAGTTTATGTGACAAAAAGACAAAGTGAATCTAACATGTTCATGAGTTGTGGATAAGGAAATCCCACCCGAGGGTTGAGATACGTCCAAAAACGAGGCTCTGCCGAGTTTTTTGGACATATCTCAACCCTCGGGTGGGATTTCCTTATCCACAACTCAATGGACATGGTAGATTTATTTTCTCACCGTTTAAATCGCATTTTCAGACAAGTAAGAAGGAATAAGTGCAAATACAGAATGGGGATGAAAAAATGAAAACAAACATTTTCTCGAATTTTACTTCAAAACTGCTATAGATGGATAGAAAATGATCTAACTAAGAAAATGAATACCAACAACCCTATGTTTATTTATGTCTGCTTTAAATTAACGTAAAAATAGTCCGGCAGCGATGTGAGATAAGCGATGTGAGATAAGTTTATCTCACATGGGTAAATGCGCGGAAATATGTATCTCATAGGTGAGAAAAAGCGATCCCTATGTATCGCCTTTTCTCCGAAAGGGCAACACAAAAATTGATTATAATTTAAACTCCGTTTTTCTATCAACGAGGTGGCAACTATCTACCATATGTGAAAGTTTTGTGCCAACACTGACTTTACCAGTAAGTATTTCACCTTTGAGTGTGACCTTGACCTTCCAGGTAGGGACCAGGGTTTCTCACCCCACACAACATCTACAGATGTTGAACACTTTTGCCAAGTTTAAAATACATAACAATTACAGCCATGAAAGACAATTTACAGTTTTAAAACACAGATTTCTAGACATCATTTCTGTTATTTTTTCATAAATTTTTATGACTTTTTATGAGGTTTACCATATAATAATTTTAGACTAATATGTACATCAATGGAGGATAATGGTATATTTTAATCGCAACAAAAAATCTAGTCTATAATTTTATAGTACTTAAAATTCTGTGTATAAGTGGTCAAGTGTGTGTTGCACACTGATAGAAGAAATTGTTGCTCAGACATGATCCATTAACTTACACCATTGTCTGATCTTATCGAGTAATGTTGTTTGCAGAGAGCATTAATGCTGCAGTACCTGAAGGAATCTGGTTGAACAAGTGCAACATTAGATAATGATTGTGGTTAAAGCTGATGTAAATGTTTCCCAATCTGCTTACCGTATTTCCCCGCCTATAAGGCGATCCGCTTATAAGACGACCCCCCTACTTTGCCATGGAAATTGTGTGGTTTTGAATAGACTCATTTATAAGACGAGGCAATTTTTTAATGACCCAGTTACTTTATTTTCTTCAAGTTCGTAAGATTTGTAAGCTAATAAGTTAATTTTTAATCGCCGATTTTTTTGAGTATTGTAAACGAATCTGTGTATTGTCAATTTGGATATTGATTTTTTTTGACACTTTGAAAAGATAATTGCGTAAATATGTGCCATTGGCTAATTAATCAATTATGAAAACATATGACAGCTTGTATATAATTATTAAGAGTGCCGAGGATCCCCCAAAGTAGCGACAATTACGTCGTAGTTTAAAGACAAAAAAGGATCGAGATGGCAATAAAGTCAATAAAAAAATATTTTTTCATTCCCATTGTTACAATTTCTTGGGAGTTATCACAAAATGTTTGCAAAAAATAAGCAAACTTTCGTATTTATAATTAAAAGTTGACAAAACAACCGCTGACGAATTTTACAAATTAAACTTTCGGCCTTTTGTCTAAGCCTCTCGCTCCTTAACAACGACGTAATTGCCGCTAATTTGGGGTATCCTGGGCACTCTTACTAATTATACACAAGTCGCCAGATGTTTTCATAAATTGATTAATCAGCCGATGACACGTATTTACCGGACGCAATTATCGTCTCAAAGTGTCAACAAAAATCAATATCCGAATCAACAATACACAGACTAGACTGATTATCGGGTTTCTTTACAATAAACGCTGTGTAAACGCTTGATTCAGATATCAATTTTAGGCCGCTTATATCAAACCGGAAAAAAACAAATATGACTGCACCACTTATTTTCGCAAAGTTTACCTTCAGATTCTTTAAATAATTGCAAATGGCGACATTTGCGATCGACAGGGGAGGGTGAGTTAACACAATAACGTAATATGCCAATGTACGGATCGGTAATTGTTCGACTGTCGTCTGCACATAGACACTGGGGTCCTTGGGGGGGGCATTTGGGTTTTCCGATTTCATCACAAATGTATGTAGGTTGATTTTTATTTTTGGTTGATTCTTGTGGCCTCGCTTATAAGACGAGGACCCCACTTTGAGGCAAAAATCGGGACTTTATTTCCTCGTCTTATAAGCGGGGAAATACGGTACTCAGGATTATTTGTTGTGCCAAAATATTTTAATCAGTCAAAGTCTTAAGGCGCTTCGGACATTTTTTTATTCTTTGTGGGGAAACAGACTTCAAGTTACCAAATTATCATAAGTATTCATAATGATAGATACTTTCTATTGAACACTAATTATGACTGTGTCATGTACATTTAAATATATTGAAACTTATGCCATCCAAATTCAATTGCAATTCAAGGAAACAATTCCTGTGTTAAAAAGTTTCAGAATCAAACACATACTTCTCAGGGAAAGAAAACTGTAAAAGACTGTAGTTATGATGGTAATGCAGACTGAGAATAGGTACAGTAGAGAGGTTATAGATGAGGAATACAGTTCAAATAAAATTTCTGTTGAACCACTGTTGACAGCATAAAGTTACAGCTGTACAGACTGGCCTTACTAACAATGTAAGAGGACAATTCTGTTTCAGGTCTATCAATGCATAAATCATGAAAGCTGGTCGTAAAAAATAAAGGAATGGATAAACAGCACTTGCTCATATATCCACTAACATTCTTTAATTATTTGTTTTAGAGGCAATAACAGATGTTTCTAACATTTTTGACATGTATGAGTATTGCATGATGTTTCGCAATTTCTAAGTGGTGGAAAATTGAGTTCTCAACAATTTAATATCCCTAAGCAACAGTGATGGTGAACAAAACTTAGTAAGAATAATGTTTCTGGCAACACTGTGGGATGTTTCTGACCTTAAAGGCATTCTACAGTAGTGTGATAAATAACACAGTCGAAAACAACAGAAGAGAACAGATTAAAATTTTCAAGACACTAAAGATGACACTGAGCTGATAAAAATTATCCAGCCTGTGGTAAAAAAGTTTTAATAAACAGTGTCAACTCTCTAATACCTAACAAACACCCCCTCCCTACCCTTTCTTCCTGCTCCCTGTTCCCTGATAACCTCTAGCATTCATTCCCTTATAGGAGGCTCTCCAACACCTACCCAGCCACTGAAGGAGATAATAAGTTAGTTCCATTGAAACCGTTCTGTCACTTCACACCATAAAGATTGCGTCTTCACAATAAATTCTGTGTCTTACTGCACAAACAGTTCTAGTAATAACCCACCTGTCAAGTGGGACAATAAAACTTCTTCAAAAAACCCTGTTCATTTTCTGGTGTTTTGACATTATTGGTATAATTCTCAACTAGTACTGTTTATATACCGTCTGCTCCACATAACAGAGAAACAGTTTAATGGAATTCTCTATTACTATATCATTAACTGCTGGGGAATTACCAGGAAATATCACCCTTATTACCAGTGGGATATTAATGTATAGGCAAGTCTTAATTTCATTATACACTGGAGTAATGCTCTGTATCCCACAATAAAATCTTGATTTTTGTATATTAAGGTTGGCTGTTTTATTACATAAAAAGATAGGCAATTTTGTAACTTTCCTACCATACTGACCTGCACTGATTAAAATAGGGGGGCCAAATGGCTCTATATCGCTCACCTCACTAGCAATAGCTATAATACAACTTACTACCATGTGGTTTCAGAGAAAAAGATTTTCTAAAATTTCTTCCTATATAATCTTATATCAAATCAAGTGACATCACTGCCCCTCCCTCTCTCTCCCCCTCCCCCTGTCCCTTTCTCTCCCCTGTGAGGGTCAATTTTGGAATGGGGGTCATGATTTGAACAAGTCAATGCTGCATGCCAAAAATCTACATAGAAGAAGTTCTTCCTATATAATCCTAGTATGTACAAACAGGTTACCCTCCGGGAGGGGTTGATTTTGACCACAGGTTTGCTTAAGCATGCTAAATGCTACATATCTTAGCTCTGTGTTTTCCAGTTTTTTCAGAAGATTTAAAAAAAATCTATTTGTTGCTATAGCAATCAGAGTTCTGCATGAAAAGAATTCTTTGAACACATTTAGTAGAGCTTGATTGCAATAAACATCCCTGCCAAGTTCAACAATGGCTAAGTGGTTTCAGAGGAAATGTTGTTTGAAGCAAAATGTTGGCAGACAGACTGACGGCGGACAATCATCCATCCTAAAAGCTCACCCAGGCACAAAGTGCCAGATGAGCTAATAACTTTCTGACTTTAATCCACCATTAGAAATGACATTCATCATGGTGTGACATGAGTCTAGCAGTCAAGCTTCTACCTGGTCTCTTGCCACTGGGGAAATGATAGTAGTTATAAGTAGAAGATACTCATTCACTCCCTGAACTAAGTAGTTTTAGTTGATTCCAAACAGTGTTTGTAGCTTTTTTCTGTCTAGAAGAACAAGATGGCTATAACTCACAATATTTATTTCAGTCACTTGAGAAAATCAAAGTTTTAGATGACTAAATATTTTTAGCACTTTTGGCAGAAGCTAATTGTTTTCTGTCATTATATGCAAGTTGGACTTACTTGCTTTACCCTGTTTTAGGCATGTTTCATCAAGGGAAATGTAACAGAAGGGGATAATTGCTACCAGACAGGAAAAGTGATAATGCCATAGAACCACTCTTCTAAATTAAATTGCTCCTTAAGTTATCATTGGAAATTTTTTATGATCCCTTCAATGGCATTCAGTTAGAATAAACATAAGCTGCTTACTATAAAATGTTGATTATTTTTGCAATGAATTAACACTTAACTGGATGTAACTAATTCCTCAATACCTGTAATTTTTGCTAATTCCGTTCCGATATGTTCCACTCCAAATTGTACAACACAGTCACCATCCTCTGAAAATACAAACAAAACTTTTCTCACTAGTCAGTTTGTAAGATCTGGCAGAAATGTGAAAATCAAAAGCTGGCTGGCTGACTGTTGTTTGATGCTGGCAGTATCTACCCAAGGGACACGACCTTCTATCAAGAAACAAGAGAAGTGTAGCACTACAGATAAAACATTAAAATAAATCTGCTAAGATAAGATTTCAACACAAGGAAACTGATCATTCACCTATTTAAAGTTATATTACCTTTCAAATGATTACACTGCATTGAAGCACAATAAATGCTTTGAAAGTTTTGGAATAATCATTTCACTTACCAGAAATAAACACTATAAAATACAATTTTGATCAGAATAGTAAAAAAATCCACTATATAAAACTGTTTTACAGATACTGTACCTATAATTTAGTTATTATACTCTGGTATTATGCATTTGTCTAAGAGTGTAAATCACTGATAAATTTCTTTCCCTATAATAACTATTATGGCATCACTTTGAATGTTAATATCACTTTCAAGTTGTAGCACTTATATATTCTATCCAGGGGCAATGTCTGTGCTGTAACTGAGGGTTCCAGTTGTAGGGACTTTTGCAACCAATGTTTACAGTATCATTGATTAAGGAGTTGAATGTCAAACTAGAGGTTGTTTATTTGTCTTCCCCTGTACCCAAATGCCCACAATCCTAAACCAGAACATGTTTTTCAATACAGAAATCAAGCAACCATCACAATCAAGTTGTTGATAGAAAAAACTAAACCACCAATCACTCATGTCAAGTTTGGTTAAAAGCTCCCTAGTGGTATATGATATATAGCCAAACATAGTAAACTTCACAAATAAAGGGCAATAACTGTGCTAAAACTCCTCAAACCCGGACCCAGACATGTTGTCAATGTGCAGAACTTAGTCTAGATCTTATACCGATCACTCATGTGTGGTTTGGTGGAAAACCATCAAGTTGTATAGCAGAAATAGTGCAGAAATTGTAGAAATTTGCAAATCAAGGGCAACAACTCCAATAATAGTTAATGAACTAGAACAGACTGATGATATGCAAAAGTAGAAAATTAATGGTACTCATTACTTATAACTATGTAGTTTGCTAGAAATGCATCCAGTCACATAGCAGACATAACCAAGACATCATAGAATTTGACAAATCAAGGGCAATAACTTACTTAAAAGTCATTAAACTTGAACTTGTTGATGATATGCAAATGGAGACACTGTACTGATCCCTGGTTTGCTTTGGTTGAAGTGCAAAGAGTGGTATAATAGGAGTAATAGCACAGACTACATGAAATTAGACAAATTCAGGATAATTACTCTGCCTAAAATTACTGAATCAGTAGAATTAATGCCAACAATATGCACAACATCACTGGTGAAGTTTAGCTGAAATCCACCAAGTGGTGTAAAAATTCTAAGTTGTGCAGACAAACTTTGTGAGACAGGACAACATTAAAATGTCTGCCCTCTCCACAACTTAACAGCAAAAATAATTGCAAGTTAAAATTAATGTCCATCTAATAGCACAATACAATTGTGGGTAAAAATGATTCCCTCACAGTACAATACTATCCCAACTTAAAAATGAAAGCACTGAAAGGGAAAAATATAATCTATTAATTCTTTTATTAAACTCAATTTTTCAACACAACATGGTCACATTCGATGCAGTATGTCATAGCTTTTCCTTCTGAGAAGATGCCCGTTACTGTTCCAGATCTAAAAGAAAAGTCAATTTGGTGTTAGCAATGGACCTTTAAGAAAACTAGAACTGTCACAAGAGTGACGAATTATACCCCCACAATACAGCTTTGTCACAGAAGTATGGCAACCATAAGAAAGGAATGGCCACAAGGACATAGAGTTGAGTTATTATACAATAACTTGTGTAAATGAGACCTTGACCTTTGACCTACTGACCCCAAAGTCGAACTTGACCTGCATTTCATGATGTTACAGCTGTGTACCGAAAATTATTTAAATCGGTCAAGCCTTTCATGAGTTATCATCCGGAAACTGTTTTACATTACAGTTCAGAGTCACTGTGACCTTGACCTTTGACCTACTGACCCCAAAGTCGAACTTGACCTGTATTTGATGATGTTACAGCTGTGTACCTAAAATTATTTAAATCGGTCAAGGCTTTCATGAGTTATCATCCGGAAACTGTTTTACAGTTCAGAGTCACTGTGACCTTGACCTTTGACCTACTGACCCCAAAGTCGAACTTGACCTGTATTGTGGGGGTATAATTACTGTTGACACTGTTGTGTGTTGCAATATTGAATTTGATCTGGAAACTGTTCACCTTATTCTTATAGATAAAGGGTCCAGTCTCCAAGGGTAATGGCAAATGCTAGAGAATACTGGCAGTGACTTCAGAACTACCTCATCAAGTTCTTATTTTAAGTCCCAAGATCACTTTGGATGAAAAGTACTCAAAGCTCTTAAATTTCCAAGAAAAATGTCTAAATGAAATTAGTCCTGAACTGAGTCTTACCATCCTTCTTCATTTATCTCAAAATAACTTTACATTTTATGCTTCAAATCTGTACCATTAACTCCTCATTGCCTACACGACTGTCTAATTTTGCTATATTTACCTCTCAATAAATTCCCTAACCTGCACTATAAGATAAATAATTGTATAATTCTCTGTAACTGATGAAAACACAACAAATACAGGCACCAGAAAAAAGTCACTGTAAATATATCTTTTATTTTGAAGAAGTTTCACAGATACAAGAATATCCGCCTCTGAGGGAACCAATCCTATCAAAGCAAAAAGGCACTGGTGACTGGGATGGAACATAGGACATAGAAATAGTTTCAGAAAAGGTTTATTTTTATTGATGAGCTATCAATGCAGACAAAACTTCCCCCCTGCAAATCAAACGTCATCTCTTTACTTGTCAACATCAATAGCCTTCCTATTTTTTTTCCAATATCTGGATCAAATAAAAGAAATTTGTTCACAAATTTTCCTAGGAAATAAGAAGATAAATGTCTGAAAAATTATTTAAAAAAATAAAATTAGCCTCACAAATCATGTTGCTTTATGCTCCATCATCAAACCTCCCTCCTTCCTACAAACACATAGAAATTCACTGTCATTATTTATAGCACTTAGGATGTACAATTACTTGAAGCTCTTATATTACCAAGAAAGATATCTTACTGACTAAGTTGACCATTTATAATATCTTTTCACAAAACATTCCTCATGTTGCTTTTTAAATCGAAAGTACATTCTATTAATACAGTGCAGCTTTTTTTGGCGTAGTTGAATAAGCTGGCTTTTAACCTACTTTCTGGACCAATCAAATGCTACCAATCAAAATTGTTTACAACCCTCTTAATTAAGTGATCGCTTCCTTGATAAATAAACCAGTTTTATAGATGTGTACAAGATGGCGGTATATAGGGTCAAACGAAAGATTGAAACATTTACAGTATTCTCTGCTAATATTTTTTTAGTAGATATAACATCATTATGAGCATGACTGCAAACATTGCTAGTTGCACAACATAGTCTTTCGTGTTCCCCTAAAAACACATATCATGGTCTAATACAGGAGATCTTTCATGCTGTCTGTCTAAAGATTATAAGACTGCCATTCATGGTTATAAGCTGTAGGCTTGTTTTGATATGCAATACTGATTGTCGGAGTGGATTGGAATAATCCGGGTCTCCGTTATCTTATTCCGCTCAAGGCCGTTTATCTTTTTTAAAGATATGATATAACATATTTTTAAAACACTGTCCGACAGTGCTTTGAAGTGAAAAAGGGTCATAAATATGAAAGAAGTGTTTAATGCTCTCTTCCAAAGGTGGCAGATTTTCGAAACTAAACTTTTCATTCATTTGATCTGATCATCTAATTACAAGACTTTTTGCAGAATTAAAATTTCAAAGATGCAGACCGTTTTATCCTTTAAACTGCTTGCAAAGATATTTGCCAAGTTGAAAGAATAGGCATGATCGATTTTGGAGGAATGTAATCACTTCATGCTGCCGAACAGCTTCCTCTCTCTCATTACATATAATCCTTTGAATTAACAATTGTGATTTATGTCATAATTATTCCCAATTAAATCCAGCATCCCAGTAATAAACTTTCAATTTCTTGAAAAATTACCCAAGAAACGCCCATATTACAGTTTCTCACAAAACTGTTCCCATGGAAACCAAAATAAATACAAGTTCGGATCACCACAATTCAAGAAAATAACTCCCAAAAATAATTAGTTTTTAGATGAGAAAAGCATGTAATGCACATTCAGTCAAACCAAGCAATCTACTCTACATTCTAGTTGAGTAATCATTCTCAAAATAAGTTTGCAAATCTTCTTTTTGGCAAAAGGCAACTGATTCTATCTTATGCACATATAGTTCAAACATCCATTTCAATAATGTTCCACACGACAATGCTTTCCAAATAGCACAAAAATTGAAAACCAATAAATTTAGAAAAGAGTAGCCTGTTTGAATGCAACATTTTGGAGCATATACATAACTGAAAAATATGTTGTATGCAGGAAACCCTAAGTACTGTCAAAGTCTACATCCTTTATCATTTAAAGTAACTGCCAAAAAGTGTCATAATTCATTCATAACATTCTATAGAAAGTGTTTTCAAACTGAAAAAAAGAATTGTTTCAGTTTAAAAGGTAGCAGGGTGAGATTACCATGTACAAATTAACGTATGCATCAAATTGTTTTAGTCAAAACCAATTTATGTCTATTATTTTAATGATTCTGCTAACTATAACTTTGTGTTTCACATTTTTATATATTTGAACTGAAAGAAAAAATTCAACTTAAATCATAGTTATCCTTCATTTACAATAATTTTTATGAATGTCAACAAAAATCTTCAATCCTGATGCAAAGTTATTTAACACTCAATCCTACATTATACCAAATTGTCTAACTGTATTCAGTATAAGTACCAACCTACAAAGCTGAAGAATTTTCCATGAGCTGAAACAAAACTCCCATTTTCATGTCAACTCTTGAATTCCTTGTTATAAAGCATGTCTAAAAACTATTTTAGCAGTTAAATATGGAAAAATATCAATAGACAGTTCTATTCAGGGAAATTCTAGCCACTTGTATTGAAATAATCGGAAAGACACCAGCTGCCGCTGTGCATGAACCTGAATATCACTCGCTAATGATTCAATGAAATATCGAAAGATCATTTACTAGATTTGCCAAACAATTTGTCCTAAATTGTACAATTAAATTCAATATGGAAAATGTGTTTTTTTATGTTTTCTGGATGACATGGCATTTGCACCTCGAGAACGCATGATTGAGGAGGTTTTTGAATATTTCACACTCAACAACAATTTCTTGAGGATATATGATGACATAGTCTGAGAAGCTTAGACTGGTCAAGAACAAATCACAGCAATAGTTGTCATAACACAGACGCATATCAAAATCGTAATCACAGCGTGACGCATCATTCATCATTTCATTATAAATTTATTACAATTTACTATCATAACAGCCAACAATATCACCCGACCCATGTAACTCCCATTTGCCCACAAGTTGACCAGAATACATTTGGCATTTTGGTACACATAACTTGTGTTACTCCAGTAGGACAGAATGTATTCTGATCAACTCGTGGGCACCTGGGGGTTACATGGGTTGGGTAGATCAGAGATTAAGCACATGCGCAAAGCTTACTCGAGTTACTCAAGTAACATTTCTGAAAAAGCTCAAAGTTGCTCACATTAAATAAATTTGCTGGCGCATCTTTATTTCTTGACAAATCACAGGAAAATCTTCTACTGAGTGTTTGTTTAAAGTGACATTATGCTCATCTTACATTTTATAAAGGCAATTTTCGGTTGCTGTGCATTGAAATGTGTTAAACTGAGGATAATGCCACAGAAGTATTTGAAGTTGGGCTTTAGAAATAAAAGGCAGTGAGAAGCCGAAAAAAAAAAAAAAAAAAAAATGTAAACTAAAAATCTACTAAAAAAAAAAAATTAATTACACCCCTTCCTTTTTTTCCTCTTCCTCACTTTTTGTTTTTTATTTCCAATAACTACTTTTAACTCTTTTTCTTTTATATAAACCAAATATAAATAATTATTTAATCTTTGCCTATACCCCTTTTTACTTCTTTAATCCAAAAACCCCTCCTAAATTTCTTCCTCTCTTTTTTTTTCTTTTATTTTTTCTTCTTTTTTTCTTTTCTCTTTCTTTTCCTTTTTCTTTTTTCCAAAAACCGAAGCGAGCCATTGGCTACCCCTTCCTTATAAAAAAATTGCGAAAATAAAATAATAGTTCCTTTCTTCACAGTGATCTCCCTTGTGTTGTTGTAGTTGTTGGTAAAGATTTCGGCAGTGGAAGGGAAGCAACTCCTGCATGCAGTTGTTTTTTTTTTAATTGACTCTCCCAGTCAAAATAGGAAAAGTAATATTTGGAAAGTTATCATTTCATACTGGTAGCAGGTCGTACTGGTAGCAGGAAGAGTTTGGTGTATTGTGTTAAAAGCTATTATTTCCTCTACCCTTTTTACACACACCTATTTCAGCTGGATTTTTTCTTGAAAAAAAATGTGCATAATTCCACTTTAATGTTGATCAAATTGGCTGTTTGATGACTCAACTGTATAAATTATTTGCACCTTTTAATTGTCTTAAACTATAGCTACTTAATATTTCTGTTCAACGAGACAAAAATAAAGATGAAATCAGTTTGCGAGCTTCATGTTTTGTGTGAAGAAATTAAATCAAAATTTCATTACATTAAATTTTGTTAGCTTTTAGAGCATTCTAGCATTTTTTCATGATGACCGGAATAAACTACATCATGAAACAGGTACTATCAAACTTGTCCTAAGGTAACCTGTTACTATCAGTCACCTGCCGACAACAGCCAGTTTGAATAACCCCTCCCCCCACCCCCAGCCAGATTTAGACATGTGGAGAACTCAATGCATTTTATCAATAAAACCCACATTCGGAGATAATTTCCATTGTAAATGCCAGGAATTCAGATAACTTGAGACCTTTCAGAACTCAAACGTTTTACTCAGGCCCGTGTGATTTCAAACTATTGAAGTTTTACTGTAGTTTAAAAACACATGTTAGAATAGAGAAGAGAGCCAAGATGGTCCTACATGGCTCACCTGAGTCAGAATAGAGTATCTACAACATATCAGCAAGCCTCAGATATATCCAATCCTATATGGATGTGAAGTGATAAAAATACTATGTAAGTTTTATAATATTCCCTAAATGAAATATGGAAAAATATGTGAAAAAGATTGATTTTCTGATAATGTTTCATATAATAACAGCCAGAAAGTGCCTATCTATGATTTGGTTAGTGACCTAAATTTGTTTTTGGTCCTAGGTGACCTAGTTCCAGACTTGACCTAGATTTTATAATACTGATGAAGACTAGTGAGAGTCGAAATGATGGTTGTTAAATAAAAGATAAAAACTTCCCTAAGTTGATAGTGTGTTCCACTTATCCCCTTTATATATTACATAGATTTAATAAAGAAAACATTCTGGCTAATTGCATGTAGATCAGGTAAGAAGTATCTCTTGAATGCTTATGTTTTTCTATGATTTAACCCAGTGACCTAGTTTTTGTCCATAGATGGACAAACATCAATTGAACCAAGGTATTTAGGTAAACACTGTCACCAAGTTTCATTAGAATTATTTTACTGGTAACCTTATTACTGATGGCTGAACTGGTGTAATTGTTACTTTTCAAGTGGAGGCAGGGGAATTTGGGTGTGTGAGTTAAAAAAAAAATTGTCCCTGTTAATCATTCACTTGTATGCTCTGTGTATTAAAGCTAAATAATGTGATCAGATATTTCATGTGTGACCTACCGAGAAAGATTAACAGCTATTGCCTATGTCTGTTTAGTGAATAATGGTGTTAATCCATGATCACATTTATTTCTTATTCATGTCGTTTATCATTTTTTGTCATAACATTATGTCATTCCCACAAGATAAGAGAATCCTGGTAATACATCATCTAACTGCAGAAAAAATCAACTGGATATCATTCTTGTTTAATCATCTAGAAAATGACTGACATTGTGGAGGAGTAGAGAAAAAACTTGCTTCCTCAGCTTCTGCCATTGAACAGAACACCTGAAAGCGACATCAAACACAAGGCAATCAAGTTACAGATGTGGGAGGAAATTTGCAAAATTCATTAATTAGAAAAGTGCATGTCAGTACAGAGTTATTTGCAAAACAAATGAGACTCAACTGATTCGTAATTTGCTATTGTTCTGAGGAAGATGGCTAAACATTACTCAATAATTAACAGAAAGGCTAAAATAGGATTTCAAGGCCTGGAAACCAAAGCAGAGAGATTGTGTAACTCAGGGTTCTAATACAGAAGTGCATCATCTCCATTGAACCTTATGACTTTTCAACACTTTCAACAGTTCACTACATAAACTTCTCACATTTCATTTATAAACAGTTCCATTACAGCACATTCACAAACACCTAAAACAATAATTAAACAAATTCAGGATTGTCCAAGTGCATTTCACAACTCCTTCATGAGCACTTCATAATTTGCCCAAGAGCATTTCATAACTTATCTAAGAGCATTTCACAATTTGTCCATGAGCATTTCATACCTGGTCCAAGAGCATTTCACAACTTGTCCAAGAGCATTTCACAATTTGTCCAAGAGCATTTTACAACTTGTCCATGTGCACTTCATAATTTGTCCATGTGCACTTCACAATTTGTCCATGTGCACTTTATAACTTGTCCATGAGCACTTCATTTCTTGTCCATGAGCACTTCACAATTTGTCCATGTACACTTCACAATTTGTCCATGTGCACTTTATAACTTGTCCATGTGCACTTTATAACTTGTCCATGAGCACTTCATTTCTTGTCCATGAGCACTTCACAATTTGTCCATGTACACTTCATAACTTGTCCATGTGCACTTTATAACTTGTCCATGAGCACTTCAAGTTTGTCCATGTGCACTTCATAATTTGTCCATGTGCACTTCACAACTTTGTCCATGTGCACTTTACAACTTGTCCATGAGCACTTCATTTCTTGTCCATGAGCACTTCACAATTTGTCCATGTACACTTCACAATTTGTCCATGTGCACTTTATAACTTGTCCATGAGCACTTCATAATTTGTCCATTAGCACTTCACAATTTGTCCATGTGCACTTCATAACTTGTCCACATGCACTTTATAACTTGTCCATGAGCACTTCAAGTTTGTCCATGAGCACTTCATAATTTGTTCATGAGCATTTTACAACTTGTCCATGAGCACTTCACATAACTTGTCCATGAACATTTCACAACTTGTTTGTTCATGAGCAATTCATAATTTGTCCTTGAGAACTTCAACACTTCAAATCTTGTCCATTAGCATTTATTCAAAGCCTGTCAGCAAGATTGTAGCTCATCCACAAGCACATCCATCAAATACTGTCATTGTATCAAGTATTGCTTTGAAATGAAATATCGCCAAAGTATCAGAGAAACATACATAACAAATCATGAGAAAACAAATCTAGAGAGAACAGGGCATGACAGACTGATGGACAGGCAAAATAATTTCATCACTGTACCACACAGTGCAGATTGCATTAACTGTATGCTATTAAGAAATGCTACCCTATTTTGAGAGTGCAGATATGCATGGATTTCTAGAGACCAGGTGCTCACCTAAACTAGTTTTGTTTGCTTACTTTGGCTAGCCTTTGACCTACAGACACTGAAACCAACATTTTACAGTTTGAACGGTTCATCATGTATCTCCTTTGAGACCACAGCTGCTGAAACTCCATCTTTGACGCAATAACCATACATTTCTTCTCACGACCTTCAATAATAAATAAATCCTTGACTTCCCATACAGGTCTAAAATCACAAATTATCAGTTCATGGGCCATAACTCAATAAAAAACTCAAAATACTTTAAATAGGAAGTGTGTAAAACCTAAACCTGTATACAGGACTGAATTGATTGATTTTTACCATTTAATGGGCCACAACTCGGTCTAACTGGGCTATGCAATTTAATCCTAACATTGTGGAGAGAGCTTGCTTTTAATTTGCAACTTACGATAGTTATGATAGTAGTGTAAACATGATCACAGTTCAAATAATATTCTTTACTATGCTACCATTTGAACAATGAATGGTACTTCCATAAACATTAACTGAAAAAGGTGAGAAGCCTGTATGTTAGATATATAATAAAAGTAATTTATAAATATCAGAACAATATACATGTATCTGAATTCCTGGCAAGTTTCAGTGACATCTCACAGAGTCAGAATATTTACTGATGTTATCACATCTATTCTAATTCTGTTTATTTGTCTATCTGTCACAACATTTATCAGAATGGTTGAATCATTACCAAGTTTGACCTATTTGTCGAGAAATATTCTGTCATTTGAAGAAGACTGTGGGAGTTTCATTACTAAATGATGAGTACAAGAGATCCTAGTATAATATGGCCCTTCTCAGACACTGACAGTTCACTGGACATGTGTATAAAACATTCAGATTCCAGCCGTAGAAAGTACAAGTGAGAAGTGGTTTCTTAGCTTCGTCAGCAGTACAGACACATTAGTCTTTTTGTCTCCAAGAGTAATACGTATTTTATGCAGGATACTTACAATAATCCCGCCGGAAAACATTTGAACACTAAAACAAGACTGTCTGAAGGGATTCTCAGAGTGTTTTAAGATTAAATCAGATTTGTCTCTGTAGCAGGCTTTAGGAATTTGCTGGTTCAGCATATTAAAGTGTCGAGGTAATAAAGCCTTTGATGTCTGAGTCAGGTAAAAATATAAGATTTAAAATCAAAATTAAACTTAAAAACAAGAGGCCCAAAAGGGTCAGTACCGCTCTAGTGGTCTGACTGGAATGTTCTGAGTAAGTTTTTTGAAAATCTTTTGCCATGTTTTTAAGAAAAAGTTAACAGAGTTCACTGTGACCTTGACCCACTGAACAAAAAAGAAAACAGCAGGGATCATCTACTCAGTAAGGCCAATCATCCTAAGATGTTTGAAGACTGTGGGTGATGTAGATCTCAAGATAATTTGAGTGGAAAATATTTTCAAAGTTCAGGTCACTGTGACCTTGACCTTTGACCCACTGACCCCAAAAAAGTCAGGGATCATCAACTCAAAAAGACCAATCATCCTATGAAGATTGAAGACTGGTCAAATCAATTTCAAGATATTGAGCAGATGATTTTCAAAGTAAGGGTCACTTTGGTCTTGACCTTTCACCCACTAGCCCAAAAATCGACAGAGATCATCTACATGTTACAGGGAACTTTCTGAGCAAGTTTAATGAAAGTGACAAATGAAAGCTGTGATCCCGTTATCAAGGAAAATCTATCGAAGGTCATGGTGATATTGACCTTTGAACCAGTCTGACCCTAAAAACAGTAGGGATCATCTACATGTTGCAGGAAACCTTCTAAGCAAGTTTGATGAAAGTTGAATGAAAACTGTGATGTGTAGGGCCTGATCAAGGAAAATCTAACAGAGGTCACAGTGGCCTTAATCTTTGACCCACTGACCCAAAAAGTATGGGATCATCTAAATGTTATAGGGAACCTTCTGAGCAAGTTTGATGAAAGTTGAAAGAATACTATGTCCTATAGGATGCTATCAAGGAAACAGTATTGGAGGTCACTGTGACCTTGACCTTTGTTCTTCTGATCCCAAAATCAATAGGGATCATCTACATGTTACGAGAAACCTTCTGAGCAAGTTTAGTGAAAGATGAATGAAATCTGTGACCTGAAGAGCATTATCAAGGAAAATCTAACAAAAGGGACTGTGAGATTGCCCTTTGACCCCCTGACCAAAAAAATCATCTACATATTGCAGGGAACCTTCTGCACAAGTTTGATGGAAGTTGAATGAAAATTGTGACCTGTAGAGTGTTATCAAGGAATTGCTATCGGAGGTCACTGTGACCTTGACATTTGACCCACTGATCCCAAAACAGGGAATATCTACAAATTGCAGGGATCCTTATCAGCAAGTTACATCAAAGTCAAATGAAAATTGCAACATGTAGAGCATTATCAAGGAAAAGTCTATGAACAGATGGTCGCAGACAACCTTCATCCAGTAGAGCTGGAGTCTCGAGTTTTTTGTTATATCCAAGTTTGCTAAAAGTGAGCACCACTGTATATAAAATCTGAGCAGAATACACCAAAAGATTCTCCCGATAAGTGTCTGGCAACAAATCTTAAAATAAAACTAGAGATTGTTTTTCACAAAAAAACTTGTCTCCCCCCTTATGACCTTGACCTTTGAGTTAGTGACCCCAAATTATAACGAGAAATTGACCAACGGTCACTGTGACCTTGACCTTTGAACTACTGACCCCAAAAACAATAGGGATCATCTGCTCAATAAGACCAATCATCCTATGAAGTTTGAGGTCTGTAGGTCTAAAGGAACTCTAGTTATCATCCGGAAACGAGAAATTGACAAACGGTCAGTATGACCTTGACCTTTGACCTACTGACCCCAAAAACAATAGGGATCATCAGCTCTATAAGACCAATCATCCTATGAAGTTTGAGGGCTGTAGGTCAAAAGGAACTCTAGTTATCATCCGGAAACGAGAAATTGACCAACGGTCACTGTGACCTTGACCTTTGAACTACTGACCCCAAAAACAATAGGGATCATCTGCTCAATAAGACCATTCATCCTATGAAGTTTGAGAGCTGTAGGTCAAAAGGAACTCTAGTTATCGTCCGGAAACGAAGAATGGACGGACGGACTGACGGACTCCCCCCAGTTTGAGGGTTGTAGGTCAAAAGGAACTCTAGTTATCATCCGGAAATGAGAAATTGACCAACGGTCACTGTGACCTTGACCTTTGACCTACTGACCCCAAAAACAATAGGGATCATCTGCTCTATAAGACCAATCATCCTATGAAGTTTGAGGTCTGTAGGTCTAAAGGAACTCTAGTTATCATCCGGAACGAGAATTGACCAACGGTCAGTGTGACCTTGACCTTTGACCTACTGACCCCAAAAACAATAGGGATCATCAGCTCTATAAGACCAATCATCCTATGAAGTTTGAGGGCTGTAGGTCAAAAGGAACTCTAGTTATCATCCGGAAACGAGAAATTGACCAACGGTCACTGTGACCTTGACCTTTGAACTACTGACCCCAAAAACAATAGGGATCATCTGCTCAATAAGACCATTCATCCTATGAAGTTTGAGAGCTGTAGGTCAAAAGGAACTCTAGTTATCGTCCGGAAACGAAGAATGGACGGACGGACTGACGGACTGACGGACGGACGGACTGACGGACAGGGCAAAAACAATATGTCTCCCCCCGAGGTGGGGGAGACATAATTAACTGTGACCTTGACTTTTGAAGGATAAACCTAGAAAACAACCAAAAAAGTTTTTAAAGCCTAAACTAGTTCTTGAGTCCCCAAACAATGTCAGCAAAACAGGAAATTTCTCCTGTTTTGAAAGTATGTGTTTGTGTGGTGGGTCGGGGGCATAATAAAGGCATTCCTCCAGCAAAGTTGTGTTATGTGAGGAGCAAGTTCATAATGCATCACAAGTAGCAAAACAAAATCATTCCAACTTTAAAGAAAAAAAAGCATTCATAAAAACACTTTATGTTGTAGTAATATATAACATTATATTCTTCCTGGAATCGGACAAGTCCAGAAAATCACCCCCTACAATAAAATTGGCATACTATATAGTGCTAGAAAATGAGCGTTTTCCATTAGCCATAAAAGTCATTAGTGATTTTTCTAAGCATTGACTTCATGCTATCATAACATTATGACATGTCCATTTATCATCATACTTTTATGGAGGAGATTCCGGAAACAAGCAGTATAGGTCTGATATGCAAAGCTTACTGAACTCTTGTAGAGCAGTGCCTCTTCTGAACCCTAGTGAAGTAGACTTCTGAACTCTAGTAAAGTTAACATCTGAACCCTAGTGAAGTAGACTTCTGAACTCTAGTAAAGTTAACACCTAAACCCTAGTGAAGTACACTTTTGAAATCTAGTGAAGAAGACTTCTGAGCCCAAGTGAGGTAGACTTCTGAACTCTAGTGAAGTAAACTTTTGAACCCAAATCAAGTAGACTTTTGAACCCTAGTGAAGTAGAATTCTGAACCCTAGTGAAGTAGACAACTGAATTCTAGTGAAGTAGACAACTGAATTCTAGTGAAGTAGACTCCTTGTAAAGCAGTAAGTTGCAGTGCAATTTTACTGAATACATAATTGTGGTTCTATAGTATACTGCACTATCTTACATTGTTCTCTATTTGTATATAATGTGACTGCATAGTAGTATATTAGCTATATAGTATAATTAAGATAAAGGATATATAAAGTTTCAAAAGACAATTAATTTTGTAAAGGTAGAAGTATAGTTCTTACAATTATTGTCCTATTTCACTTGATGACTTTCGTAACATTCAAAGTTTCTTTGGCCTATCTTTAAAAGTGATTGAGATATTTTCTTTGGAATGAAGTATGAAAAATAGAATAATTGAAAATTAATGATGCAAGAGTTCTGTTCTTAACCATATTTCAATGCTTAAGTGTTCAAAATTTGAAATCAATGCTTTTGAGAAATACTCAGTTATGGTCAATGAAAATAATGCTAGACAGATGAACACATGACAGACAAAAAAAATTCTCCCTGCTTTTCCTCAGACTTTTGACACCAAACATCAAAATGTTTTCTTTGTACAGGAACCTTAAGAAATATGTTATGTACATAACTGACGATCTGAATGAAATTATTGGAATTTAATCAGGACAAAGAACAAAGTTTCTGGTACATTTTGAAGCAGATATGGCTGAAGTGGTCCATTACGATTCCAAAAATTATTCCCAGGGTGATATTACGCTTTCATTTACTGTATTAACATTGATTTTCTTAAAAAACACCAGCCTTTAGTTTCACCCACCAGGAATTTGAGCAATAAAATCAATTTGAGACTTTGAGAGAAAATGTTTAATTGTCTTTGGATAGACATGATATAGCTTAAGGCAAGCATAAAACACATATAGAATAGAGATTATTACAGAAGAACATGCAACTGTTTATGCCTGTATGTGATTTGTCATGTGCAGTGGGAAGACTCTCATACATTCAAACCTGACAGAATGTTTTTTTGATTTCTAAAATTTCTACTTTGACTGAAAACTGAATTCTGATTAAAGGGTTCTGAGAAAGTATCTTATATTATATTGGCTAAACAAACATGTAAGGAAGTGGCGCATAGTTTTTGACAAATCAACTTCACCTGTAGAGGCTGTCTTGGTACGCTCAGTCCTATATTACAATCATGGTGTCTCATGGTGTCTCATGGTGTCTCAGACACAAATTTTCAAGAGTTTTCTAATGAGATTTATAAGGGAACAGGAGACACCATTTTAGTTAAAAAAAAAACAACTCAACATTTCTTGAACAGTCTTGGAAAAGGGTCATATAAATTAAGAAATAATAAATTATGCCTCCCTGTATTTTATCGTTGAATAAAATAAACTGTGGAATTTGGATGCCTAGTAATTAAATCACGAGTTAGTAGCACAAGTGATTTAATTTTTCGCATCCAAATGACTGTCTGTATTTTATTCAAGGATAAAATATAGGGAACAATTTATTATTTCGATTCTACACACGCTTTTTTCTTTGAAAACAATCCCGAACTTTATTTAATGCGTAGTAGTACATCATGGTAACCTTAAAACGCGAGATACGACTGGACGCGCTTGTTTACATGCGTCACGTCGTTACGTCATTTAAGGCATGTCCTCCTTGGAAAAACGTGGTGTATTTTATCCTCAAATAAAATATAGGCTTTTCCTTATATGTTTATATAAGAAAAGCAGCCGCTTGTGTTAGAATATCCTGTCAAGTTATTCAAAAAGGCAATTAATGGCTTTACAGAAAATTCACAGAAAATTCTTATATTGTTCCTAAAACTGTCATACAGGAAAAACTAGTTCTTCCCCTTAGTTGCCAAAAATATATTTTGACAGAAGTAGGTTACAGCATCACCAACAGTGCATTACGGTTTGTACCTTTCTTAATATATTTTTCCAAATGTATAGGTCACAATAGGTCACAGAGCATAATAATAACCAGGCGAAACAGTAATGTAGACATAAAAGACACAGTCAAAGATTGTTTTCCTTTTAATAGCACTCTGAAGTGATTGAGAGACAGCATGGATCAGTGTTGGATAGTTTTTCATACATATAGTTATATTGTTATGTACTTGAAACTCGTCCCGACAAATAACAATAGTATCACAATAAATGGCATAATGGTTTTTTTTCAAATTGTGAACACCTGATCATTTACTTCTGTTTCATTTGTTTAGACATTGGAATACTTTCTAAATATTATAAATGGTATTAAAAATCAATGTTTAAAAATGTTGGTGAAAGAAAACATTATTTTCATACCAAATGAATAAGGTGCTTCAACATTTATATTGAACATTTTGATTGAAATAATGTGGAAATAAACTGAAATCAGGGGGGGGATTGTCATGCCTGCCACATAAAGGGTTAGGATGGATGGGGATCATAAAGCTGTACCAGGGTCTAGTTCTGGGGCTGGGGCTAGTGACTGACATGATAGCCGTATATATAGTGGTTTTAACTATTTATCAAGTGTGGATCGTATAGTGGTTCAAATTTATAACTTTTCAGAATATAAATAAGGTTTTCTAGTCAAGACAAAAGCAAACAACAAACTCAGTGCTACTTGTTTTTATTAATGTATAGTTGTAAATAGTAATTATTCAAGAAATGTATTTATTAGATCTGCATGTAATATAAATATATATATGAAAACAGAATGATTTTATTAAGTAAAGAGCTGATATAAAAAGAGAAGAATTTAGAGTAGTTTTGCTCAAAGCAACAGTTAATTGAGAATATTTCTCGAAAAGATGAAGCACTTTGGCTTCGGTGGTATACCAGTGTGACCGGTAAAACCTTTGCAAATTTTAATAGAATTGCACGAATATATATAAGCCCGTGCAAAATCACATGACTAAATAAACAATTAAATATTGGTTCTCAAGTGAACCAGTAAAATTAAGGCGCTTTCAAAAGTTTAACCAATGAAAATAAACGTAACGAAACTATGTAGGAAGGACAGACAAGATGGCGGCGCCCATGAAATGAAATTTTGACTGAAAACGTAATTTACATTTAGATATAATATTTGGAACTGTTACAAAGCATTAGGGCTTAAACCCATGACCTTCTTGTGACCATAGCTATGTTACAATACATGGCTCCAACACTTTGGGAAATATACTTATGCAATGTCTGAGCTATACAAAGGAATAAATACTTCAATACAATAAACAAAACTGACTGCAAGACCTGTGGAGCTGTGAATATGATTACTGTGACCTAAGACCTTTACCTGTTTTTACAAGCACTTTCCAAGATAATATTGTGAACTTTCCAAGAATTCTGATACTACTTCAAACATCCAAAATCTGCCATAAGTTTACTTCTGGCAACATACACCTGTTAACTGTCTGATACTGTAAGACATGTGTATGTCGGCAGCTTTTGTTTCTTTATGAAGATTATAACCATACTGCAGTTAGAAAATAAACCATGGTCCCTTCTACAAATAATCACAACTATTCACAACTATTTTTAACTTACAAACCTGGGTTTGATCAGATCCAGGGGAAAAGTTCTATTTCAATTTTTAATATCAATTCATTATGGAAATTTACTAAATCCTGCATTTAATTATCATTTCATATTAATTTTTCTACATTCTATAAGTCTTCACATACATAAAAAAATTCTGTTCAAATTTCTTAATTATAGCATTATTAGTTTGCTTAATACAAGTGAAAACAACACAATTTACCTGACTTCTCGATTTTCTTAATTATCCCAAACTAACTGATCTTTGCTGACATATAGCACACACAACTGATTTATCTTGTATAAAATCCTACAAATTTCACAAATTTACATAACTGAAGCTCCCTGCCTGCCAGTGCTCAGTCAAAGGTAATTAATTAGCATTAAACATAAATAATTAGATTGAAGTACCCCTGTATTTACAAAATATTCCAATTTTCTTAGAGTAAACACTCATAATTTCTACTTAAAGTTCTTCAAAGAAACGAGAGAATTTTGAGTCTGTTATCAATTATCTAGACTACAGCTATTTGTGCAGTACAAGATAGCAGTGAATTTAGAATGATTTTCTTCCTCAATCCAGACACTGTTATTGAACAACCTATGGACCCTTTCACTCACTGCGGGAGAAGGTTTGCATGTCCTGCATTTAAACCAGTATGTCTGCGCATTTATGAGAAATACTGAGGTTTTGAAAGTTCAGTCACCTAGTATACAAACATACTGATTTCTGGAGTAAACTATTTTCAGTTCCAAGAACATTCATCGAGGCATTCATAAACCATAGCCTTGCATAATCAAATATATTATCAAATAAAGTCCTGACATAACACATTTTGAGGATGACTTCTGACAGACTGCTGATGACAATGCTGAAGTGACAATGATGATGTGACAATGATGATGTGACAATGATGATGATAATGCTGATGTGACAATGATGATAAAAATGCTAATGTGACAATAATAATGATAATGGTGATGTGACAATGATGATACTAATGATGATGTGACAATAATAATGATAATGCTTATGTGACAATGATGATAATAATGATGATGTGACAATGGTGATGATAATGCTGATTTGACAATGATGATGATAATGCTGATGTGACAATGATGATGATAATGCTGATGTGACAATGATGATAAAAATGCTAATGTGACAATAATAATGATAATGGTGATGTGACAATGATGATACTAATGATGATGTGACAATAATAATGATAATGCTTATGTGACAATGATGATAATAATGATGATGTGACAATGGTGATGATAATGCTGATTTGACAATGATGATGATAATGCTGATGTGACAATGATGATGATAATGCTGATGTGACAATGATGATAAAAATGCTAATGTGACAATAATAATGATAATGGTGATGTGACAATGATGATAATAATGATGATGTGACAATGGTGACAATAATGCTGATGTGACAATGATGATGATAATGCTGATGTGACAATGATGATGATAATGACGATGTGACAATGATGATGAAAATGCTAATGTGACAATGATGATGATTATGTGACAATGATGATGATCATGATGATGTGACAATGGTGATGATAATGCTGATGTTACAATGATGATGATAATGCTGATGTGACAATGATGATGATAATGCTGATGTGACAATGATGATGATTATGCAGAGGACCTTGAAACACTATAATAACCATTCTCAAAACATGCTGGCTCAGCATTTGATAAAGGTGTATCCCCTATTTAAGATTTTGATATATAGACAATTTTTGTCCTTCATTACACCTTACCCCTTAATCCACCTAAAGCCCCGTGTTTCATTGCTCACATAACTAAGATTTCCACAAAATGTGCTTTGCATGAAAAAACTGACACGCACAGCTTGAGTGAAACTCATCATTCAAAATTTTTTTATTCAAACTCCAAGAAGTTGTGGAGTTCACCAGTTTTCTCTTCCTGAAAACTACCTAAAACTGTGGTGAACAAAAAGCATGTTACACTAGCAGTTTGTCGAAAACAAAAAAGGTTCACAAGTTTGTGTCACTTTAAAGAAAATCATTCTTACAGAAACACTGTAACCACTTAGGAGCCTACATGGTTCTGGCCTTTCTTGTTTCTTTAAATTCTGCACATTTTTGTATTCCAAGCAAACTAAGCTGGTGTCAACCACCTTGGTGACATCTTTCCAATGAACAGTGTTAAACATTTTTTCAGCTAATTGTGAGCATATGTTTTTTTGTGATCTCAGAGATGCACTTTGTAACCTGACCTGAGCATCTCCTCTGTGATAAACTAAACATTATGCAAAAAATACTGAACAACTTCAATAATTAAAGCTGGTAGCACACTGTAACATCAAGTATTTACACATAATTCATGTTGTGTCACAATATCAAATATTTAGCAAATTTCTCATATTAATTTTATTCTAACAAGAAAGCCATGATAGCCCTACTCTCCCTCACTTGAGCGCAATTGCTCTAAATTACAAGGCCAAGTTTCAAGACGATTCAACCAAAACTGCAGTTCCTATTGCTTGCACAACAATTGTTGATGCTGTAAGCTGGACACAGACCTATCACTTTGTGCTCAGGTGAGCTATAGATGCAAACTCTTCTGCATGCAAAAGGTTATTTATGATTTGACCTAGTCAGTCATATAGTATTATGCACTGATAAAAACAATTGTATCAAATAACTTTCATAATACAAATTTAGTTTTTCTCAATTGTGAAACAAGTTCTTACAACTGATTTTAATAGCTCTTCAGACTCGTGCATTTCCGATGGAATCAACCTTGAAGAGAGAGAGAGAGGTAATGTGGAATTATAATACTTTACCACTACTTGGCAGTGCCAAGTTGGCACTCAGGGGAGATCAAACCCAGGACATTTTGATCCTGAGGTGAACACCTACCACTGTGCCAAGGCAGTGCTGCATTTAATACAACTAAACATCTATTTGAGAATTAAAGATAGGTGCACTTCAACATGCACTGATATAAATGTTCTAAAAAAAGTTTTAGTTTTTTTCTTGAAGACCTTAAATTATACTAAGTCCATACAGCAAAACACTTCTCAAAACTGGAGAACTTACTTAGATCTGAAATCAAACCGCTTTCAAAACTTCTGCCAGAGATAATTTGGCACAAGTGCTTTTGTGAACGAAATAAATGGCACAAAGGCAGATTTTTTTATATCTCTGCAGACAAAATGTCTTATGCAGGACTGAATCAGAGATCAGATATCTGCTGTGAAGGCTTAAGTTGTGATGTAACAATAAAATCTTCATTTTCTTGTTGCTAGTTCTCAAGGCAGACACAGTTGGATGCTGTGTCTGACATTTTCCTCTTTTTCCAGCAATCAAACATTCAACTGCTGCTGTATATATCTTCGAGGATTAAAAATACATCTTGAACATGTATCATATTTCTCATGTACAGTATTTTCTATGAAGTTTCTATTTACAGAGACCCTTGCAGCTAAAAATGGTGTGCTCAAGGTCACACATTGATAATGTTGCTCCTTTTCATTGAGTTTGCATCAAACTTTAACAAGGTTGTACAGCACCCTGAGAAGACGTCAACCGCATAAGAGTAATTTTATTGGAAGGAAAGGTCTAAGTGGGTTTCAAGAATTTCACCAATTAGCATTTATATACATGTAACATGTAGAACATCCCTACTATAAAGTTCCTTACCCTAGGTTTTACCCTGTGCTAACAATGCATGTCAAACTAGAGCTATCACTAAATGTGATTAATACCCCCAAAAGGATTGCTTTATAAACTGAAGAAGTTCGTAGTAACATAATACCTTGCAAACAAACTAAAAAGAGATATTGTTCTTAGCAGTTCCTCTCATTGTGCTTGACCATTGTATGAAGTTGTATTGAATTCCAACTTGTAGTTTTCGAAAAATGCTCCAGACAGGGAAAAGTAACAAAGGGCAATAACACTGTAATTAGTCAAGATGGAGTTATGGTTCCTGTGCACTGCACTTCCTCTCACTGTGCTTGACCACTGTATGAAGTTGTATTGAATTCCAACCAGAAGTTTTCAAGTTATGCTCCGGACAAGGAAAAGTAACAAAGGGCAATAACTCAGTAAATACTCAAGATAGAGTTATAGTTCTTGTACACTGCACTTCCTCTGAGTGTGCTTGATCATTGTATGAAGTTGTACTGAATTCCAACTAGTAGTTTTCAAGTTATGCTCCGGACAAGGAAAAGTAACAAAGGGCAATAACTCAGTAAATACTCAAGATAGAGTTATAGTTATTGTACACTGCACTTCCTCTGAGTGTGCTTGATCATTGTATGAAGTTGTATTGAATTCCAACCAGTAGTTTTCAAGTTATGCTCCAGACAAGGAAAAGTAACAAAGGGCAATAACTCTGTAATTAGTCAAGATGGAGTTATAGTTCTTGTGCACTGCACTTCCTCTCAATGTGCTTGACCATTGTATGAAGTTGTATTGAATTCCAAACAGTAGTTTTCAAGTTATGCTCCGGACAAGTAAAAGTAACAAAGGGCAATAACTCAGTAAATACTCAAGATAGAGTTATAGTTATTGTACACTGCACTTCCTCTGAGTGTGCTTGATCATTGTATGAAGTTGTATTGAATTCCAACTAGTAGTTTTCAAGTTATGCTCCGGACAAGGAAAAGTAACAAAGGGCAATAACTCTGTAATTCGTCAAGATGGAGTTATGGTTCTTGTGCACTGCACTTCCTCTCAATGTGCTTGACCATTGTATGAAGTTGTATTGAATTCCAACTGGTAGTTTTCAAGTTATGCTCCGGACAAGGAAAAGTAACAAAGGGCAATAACTCTGTAATTAGTCAAGATGGAGTTATAGTTCTTGTGCACTGCACTTCCTCTCAATGTGCTTGACCATTGTATGAAGTTGTATTGAATTCCAACCAGTAGTTTTCAAGTTATGCTCCGGACAAGGAAAATGCAACAGACCGCCCGACCGCCCGACCGACCGACCGACCGACCGACCGACCAACCGACCGACCGACCGACCAACCACCGGGTGACTCCTATATACCCCCCTAAACTTCGTTTTGGGGGTATAATAAAACAAAAAATATGAATAAGCAACTTGCTCCTCAGTTTAATACCCAGAATGACGATGACATTAGACAACAAAACTCACTAAGATCCCAAAGTCTCAGATCACCATAAATCATCTGCCATTTTATTAATTCTTTACAGATGTTTAAAAAACAAAACTTTAACTGCTCAACCCACTGGATTCTCAATTACCATCTCTTAAAATATTTATACAGTTCAGTGCTAAGATCTTAAATTAGATTTACAAATTTTCAGAACATTCTGAAACAATGAATAATCAATTATCAAATAAATATTCAAATGATCTATAAAATGCTACACTGAAGTCAACTGAAGTCAAACCATGTCAGTAAACAACACATGAGCGTCACCATGCCACCTTTCAACATCTTTCTTTTTTCTAAACTTTAGTTGACAGGTCAAGGAAACTCAAATAACTACCAAGTCATGTTATCATCACTTAGATTTGCCACTGATTCTTCATTAATAAAACTTCAGTAACCTTTCCATAATCTCCCAGTAGATTTTTACTTCCAATCTTGTTCAACAGCAATACACAAGAGGACAGTAACAGTCCTACATAGTTCATCTAAGTATGACTGCTCTTAATGGCAAGGTCAAGGTCACAATGATCAAGGCCACAGAGCTCCTTCTTGCAGTTGCTTTACATATGATACTTCATCTAGGTGCGGTTGTCAATGCATTAGGGGTGATATTTACAGAGTATTAAGAGGTTGAATAAAGCATTTCTTCTGAAATTGGGGACATTTAACTCTGTCACAATCATGTAGCCTATAGTCAATTACATTGTGGTCAAACATATTACGTGCAAGAGGCAGGATTGTTATGGACTTACAACTGACATGTAATACAATGATCACTTAATGCTCAAATCAGGTTAGTTTAACATATTAAATACTAGGAATAACTAATATCACAAGAAAAACTTCTTCAGTATTCAAATACAAATTTTATTCAAGATTCAATACTTGTCAGATTATTGACAATTTGTTTTACTACGAGAAAGCAGATTTTGACCACAGTTGAAAGGTATATAAATGGAATTTGGCCATGTAACAGATTTGTTTGAAACTTTAACATCTGATCATTTACACTCATTTATGTTCAATTAGCACTAAATTCAAGTAAGATTTTCACTGGACGTATTTCTAAAATTTGATTTCCCTATCCTGGTTGCCCAACCAAGATAGAGTTATTTTATCATAAGTAAAAATTTGATGCACATACTTTGCCTAAGGAAAGATATAAATATAAGACCTATTGTATTATATTTTGAAATATTTGCATTAAGAAATATATATTTAGATTGAATTCACTAGAAATTCAAGTTTGAAAAGATATTATTACCTCCCTTTACCTATCTTAGGTGCACACCCAAGATAGATTGGAAATAAATGAATTCAGAAGCTACATGTAGGTTTAAAACTTGCATTTTGGTTCAGAATGTTAAAATATTGTATATCTATCCAATTATATCCTATTAAAAGTAGAAATATATTGAAATAAAAAAGAAATACTCAACGTTTTAAATACTTTCATATTAAAGGGGAGTAATAACACAATTTTATAAAAGTTAATAAAATGTAAATTTCTGATAGGGATCTAACTCAATGTAATGGGTCTTTTTGTTCATTAAATATATCTCTAACAGAATATACAAAAAGTAAAAATTGTCATAAAATGTTGCTTAAAAGTAATTGACCACCTTTAAGCAAAATGTTGGGCTTCAACCCATGATGAATTGATAGATCTACTTGGCAACCAATCAAGCCATGAAACCTTACCAATCACCCAGTCTGAGTTTGACCAAGGTCACAATTATCTTTAAATGGTGGACCTATATCAGGTGGATAATTAAGTGCTGAGGAATCATTTTTGTGTTATTATTGTTCAGAGGAGCTAAAAATACCATTCCATTTCACAGTCCAACTTGAATACAACCACAGTTCAAATATTTGCATATCCCTCATTATTTCACAGCACCCTTCCTTGCAAAGCCCTTTCTAGCAATTAAAGCGGATACAAGATCGGCATGCAAGAGCTAATCAACAGAAGAATGAACGCCAGCTGCTGGAATTCATGATATTGACATCTATTGTCATTAAATTTCATAGAAAATATTGTGCGACACACGCTGATGATGTATTTGGGGATAATGATGACTGATATTGAACAAATAATGTTGCGATGCTGGTCCCAAAGGCATCCAACTATTCCAAGAGTAATCAAATCGCTCAAAAATTCCTACTTGATGTTAATCAGGCTCCATCCTGGATATGGGAAAAAGTGTTCACTTCAGAAACCTTCATGAATCTTTATCTCCGGCAATAAAAGAAGACTGCTTTGGAAACTAAAGAATATCTCAAACTTATTTAAGTTTCCCAATTACTTTCTATAACCTTTAGAATCAATATCCTCATCATTGGGAATTCATAGCATTTGTAAACATTTTTCTCTAATACATTTAATGCTCTAGCAATTTACAGAATCTCTGCTTCTATTATTTAAATAATTATGAAGAGTTTTGTTTTCTTTATATTTTACAACAAACAACAAACTTGATCATTACACTATCCATCCCAGGCATTCTGGTGAAACATCCAAGAAACTTTTACTGTTGAGTGATTTACCAGTTAATATATCACAGTAAGTCACAGTTATGTTCAGATTTTTTTGTGGCTAGATAATACTACACATCTGAACTCACAGTTTGAATAAAAAGTTAGTGTTAGAAAATTTCTTTGAGGGTTGTCACACACCATGATTCTGAGATTCTACTGTACAAAAATTCACCAAGATGCGTTATCATGCTCGTCAAATATTGGCCATCACTTAATTCCGACAGGCAGAGCGATCTTACATCTATACAGCTTCTGTTTTGGCTGAGAAAATGGGCAATCATATCCCCGACATATCTAATATTGTCTGACAAAAAGTTAATGAACACCATCATTTTGTTAAGGTATCTTCCATATGCGGTCACATTAGGCTATTATATTGGCACAATATGAGGCATGATATATCAAAGTAATGACATATTTCCTATTGCTTGGTACCCAGACAGACATCTCCAATTAAGACTTCTCACTAATCATCATTTTTAACTGCTCCCAAAGTATTTCAATACCTTTAATTAAGATGCCCTGCTAGGAATGCTTCCCCTCTAAAGTCTGACCAACAAATTGGAATTTGTCGCATCACTTTTCTCCCAATAAACTGCACCTCATGAACTGTGACTTACCAACAACAGTTACTGTTCATGTTTAGAACACTCAGAACTCTCCCCAAGAGCATTCTGATCAAACTTTACATAATTTTTATATACGAAGGGTTGAAATAGGGAGCTATACATCCTTAACAAGACCTTTATGTGTACTCTTTAAGCTGGCTCTAAATGAACACTGAGGAAATCTTTTCTTATACAGTCGTCTTGCAGCACCATAAAACCTGCACCAAAATCTTTTTGTCTCACTGTTTATTTAAATCAACAAGAGGGCCATGACGGCCTTTTATCTCTCACCTGAGTGAACAAAGAACATTCATGTACATGTTCTGAGTGAGATCTACATAATTCCCTATAATAAGGATAATCATTTAGCATTGGAGCATTTTCTGCAGCTGGGCAGAACTATTTGAGCAATTTTATTACAGGACAATCCTAGCAGCAATCCTTTGAAGTTTGGTTGAATTGGTCCAGTCGTTTGAAAGTTTTTTCTATTCTTAGCTCTGGTGGCCATTAGATGCAGCTGAGAGAAACTGTTTAAGCAATTTCAGTAAAGGACCATCTGATGAACAATGCTATAATGTTTGGTTGAAATTATCCCAGTGGTTACGGGAGAAGATATACTCTGAAGTATTGTTGACAACGCACACCATCGTGCGAAGTGCTCACGGTGACCTATTTTAAAATGAGAACAGTGCACAAATAAATTTGTCATCGCACAAGTAGAATTGTCACAAGATAGGTACAAACAGTTACTAAATTTTTCTACAAGACCCTGTTTAATGACCACACAGACTTTCAAACAGGTATCATTATTGCTTCCATGTAAAACTTTGCACTGAATTTATAAGACTGAAAATTGTAAGTAGAATCACTCTCCTTTTACTTCCTACAGTTGAGCTAAAAACCATTGATTACCACATGCCTTTATTACATTCAAATTAAATTATACAGTAAATTTCTGTATTCCAAATTCTTGGTGCTTGTTTGTGTGAAATGATCTTTTATTCTAAACACCATCATTTTACACATGTGGTAGACAACTTAATATGGTACCATAGAGTATACTGACCAGTAGGGACATCACTTTCTCTGGGATGGGAAAGTATATAAATTCTATTACTGAGAAAACGTATTAGACTCTTAATGCAGACTGGCACACACTATTGTCAACAGCCACAGGAACTGACCTAGTGTCTGTGTAAGCCGATCATTTCTACTGGGATGTGTCTCCATTTTAAGGCTTATATAGTTATGAATAATGTAAGTCTTTACTATGAAATATCCTGTATATTGTTTTCTTTTGAATTTTGATCTACTTTCCTTTCCTCGGAACAGAGTTCTAATGGCCGCCATGGCGCAGTGGTACAGTTGCGCGTTTGCCTCAGGATCGAAGGGCCCCCGAGTTTGATCCCTATCATCGCCATGTCGGCAGTGTCCTTAGGCAAGACATAAATAATTCCTTATGGCCCCTCTCTCTCTTCAAGTTTGATTCAATCTGGAATTAGTCTCGGGAGCTATTTATATAAGTTAAAAGAACTTTTTTCGCAATCGAGAATAAATAAATTAGTATTAAAAACTAGTATAAAACTGATGCGGCATTAAAGGAATTTTGAATTGACTTGGAACAATAGTAGGCTATAAGTGCACTTCTTGCCATATTTTACATATTTTACACAGCTCTGTTCTGTCATACTTTCTGGCTGTTTTGAGGCTTTATGCCATCTTATCAAACATGATCACAGAACAATCAGAGGAATGTTAAAGAAAAAATAACTTTGTCTTGAAATCATGCTTTTTAAAAGGATAAAGGTGACCAATAGAGATGTTCAGTCATCTGGCAGAACACACTACTTAGCAAGAATGAACCCTTTAGAAACCATGGATACCTCTTAGAGTAGCCAAACATCCCCTCTACAAATTAAAAATAAAAACAAACAGCAATGCAATGTGTGTGACCTTTCACTTTCTACTTTCATGTAGCTTCACTTTGTACACGATTTGAAGTTATTTCCTTCTATACATATTGCATTATACCATGGAGTTTTGTTGAACTTCAATCTGTGCTTGCTGAGAAACAGTGCAGATACATTGAAAGATATATGAAGAATTGTCAAAGGGCAATAATAAAAAATCACTGAACTGGAATATGCTGATAACATGCACATCCCCTTTTGGTAAAATCAAGTGATTCTGGACATACGTCCACCTACAAAACGACTAAAACTGTATCATATAAATGTAAGTTCTCATCAAACAGTGGTGGCTTACTGATGGAAAATGTAGGTCCCCCAAATTCTTCATCACACTCTTGGGGAACACATTTGGCAAATAATTACATGATGGAAAGCATTTCTGCTCAAACAATGACCATATGAAAGATGGAACATGGAAAGTGCTGGAGTAGGAGTGCCGTGAGCGAGACAATATTACCTATGTTTGTAAGGCCACTACCATTCTGTAAGTACTAATTAATTCTATAAGACATAAACATAGATCAAACATATGCAAACATAATTACAGGGAGCTCAGATCCGATCAGTAAGAAGAATTAGTCGAGACTTACTTACACTCAGACGAATGAGGGGACTAATAAAAATGGACAGACCAGGGTGGCGTCACACATGATTTATCAATACCGAATGGCTGGGCACAGCCATGATAAATGCTGCAATACATCAGACAGTCTATTGATATATTTTATTTGGTCTTGGCAATCACTACAGTTTAATACTTCTTTTCTAGAAATTATTCTGTAAGATACAGTTTAAAAGTAAGACCATTTTTTTACATCTTTAAACACTGTACGCTATATTCAAGATGAGCATGAATTGTTTTCGTTTTACAAGAAAAGGCTAAATCAGTGTTCTACATAAAATATATTCTTTCAGCTTCTATATGCAAATATTCGAGGTAAACCGTCCACTCAGAGACAAGCTGTCAGACTTAAACCATATTTAAGCAGTTTCTGCTCATTCAAAACAGAAGTTATAGTTGAAAAATTTGTCCTGATATGTTTCTGTTCCTGGCTAAACACTGAAATGTGCAAGAAATTAACGAATTTCAAGTTTAATGATAGTTTTATCCAGTGTAACTCAGTAAAGCCAGTATTCACAACATGTCTCAGGACCACAGACTTTTACTTTATACAATTATATTGTAACAATAAAAATGAATAAAAACTTGAAAGTTCTTTCACCAAGCTATATGGAATGTCTCCAAAGTGAAAACCAAAGCTTGAGGTATGCTTATTATATCCAGTTAGCATTTCAGCCTTGTGTCTCCTGGACAAATGGCATATTTAGCCTTGTGTCTTCCAAACATGGTGCATTCAGCCTTGTGCACCCCAGACATATGGTGCATTCAGCCATTTGTCTCCCAGACCAATGGTGCATTCAGCCTTTTGTCTCCCAGACCAATGGTTCATTCAGCCTTGTGTCTCCCAGACCAATGGTGCATTCAGCCTTTTGTCTCCCAGACCAATGGTGTATTCAGCCTTTTGTCTCCCAGACCAATGGTTCATTCAGCCTTGTGTCTCCCAGACCAATGGTTCATTCAGCCTTGTGTCTCCCAGACCAATGGTGCATTCAGCCTTGTGTCTCCCAGACCAATGGTGCATTCAGCCTTTTGTCTCCAAGACCAATGGTGCATTCAGCCTTTAGCCTCCAAGACCAATGGTGCATTCACCCTTGTGTCTCCCAGACCAATGGTGCATTCAGCCTTGTGTCTCCAAGACCAATGGTGCATTTACCCTTGTGTCTCCCAGACCAATGGTGCATTCAGCCATTAGTCTCCCAGACCAATTGAGCATTCGGCCTTGTGTCTCCTAAAAAAATTGAGTATTTAGCCTTGTGTCTCCCAGACATATGGAGCGTTCAGCCTTGTGTCTCCAAGACAATGGTGCATTCAGCCTTGTGTATCCCAGACATATGGTGCATTCATCTTTGTGTCTCCCAAACCATTGGTGCATTCAGCCTTGTGTCTCCCAGACCCATGGTGCATTCAGCCTTTTTCTCCCAGACCAATGGTTCATTCAGCCTTGTGTCTCCCAGACCAATGGTGCATTCAGCCTTTTGTCTCCCAGACCAATGGTGTTTTCAGCCTTTTGTCTCCCAGACCAATGGTTCATTCAGCCTTGTGTCTCCCAGACCAATGGTTCATTCAGCCTTGTGTCTCCCAGACCAATGGTGCATTCAGCCTTGTGTCTCCCAGACCAATGGTGCATTCAGCCTTTTGTCTCCAAGACCAATGGTGCATTCAGCCTTTAGCCTCCAAGACCAATGGTGCATTCACCCTTGTGTCTCCCAGACCAATGGTGCATTCAGCCTTGTGTCTCCAAGACCAATGGTGCATTTACCCTTGTGTCTCCCAGACCAATGGTGCATTCAGCCATTAGTCTCCCAGACCAATTGAGCATTCGGCCTTGTGTCTCCTAAAAAAATTGAGTATTTAGCCTTGTGTCTCCCAGACATATGGAGCGTTCAGCCTTGTGTCTCCAAGACAATGGTGCATTCAGCCTTGTGTATCCCAGACATATGGTGCATTCATCTTTGTGTCTCCCAAACCATTGGTGCATTCAGCCTTGTGTCTCCCAGACCCATGGTGCATTCAGCTTTGTGTCTCCCAGACCAATGGTGCATTCAGCCATTTGTCTCCCAGACTAATGGTGCATTCAGCCTTGTGTCTCCCAGACATATGGTGCATTCAGCCTTGTGTCTCCCAGACCCATGGTGCATTCAGCCATTTGTCTCCCAGACCAATGGTGCATTCAACCATTTGTCTCCTAGACCAATGGTGCATTCAGCCTTGTGTCTCCCAGACCAATGGTGCATTCAGCCATTTGTCTCCCAGACCCATGGTGCATTCAGCCATTTGTCTCCCAGACCAATGGTGCATTCAGCCATTTGTCTCCCAGACCAATCGTGCATTCAGCCTTGTGTCTCCCAGACCCATGGTGCATTCAGCCATTTGTCTCCCAGACCCATGGTGCATTCAGCCTTGTGTCTCCCAGATAATGGTGCATTCAGCCTTTTGTCTCCCAGACATATACAGCGTTCAGCCTCATGCCTTCCGGACATATGCAGCATTCAGCCTTGTGTATCCCAGACATATACAGCATTCAGCCTTGTGTATCCCAGACATATACAGCATTCAGCCTTGTGTATCCCAGACATATGGTACATTCAGCCTTTTGACTCCCAGACAAATGGTGCATTCAGCCTTGTGTCTCCCAGACATATACAGCGTTCAGCCTCGTGCCTTCCGGACATATACAGCATTCAGCCTTGTGTATCCCAGACATATACAGCATTCAGCCTTGTGTCTCCCAGACCAATGTTGCATTTCGCCTTGTGTCTCCCAGACACATGTTGCATTCAGCCTTGTGTCTCCGAGACACATGTTGCATTCAGCCTTTGTCTCCCAGAGACATGTTGCATTCAGCCTTTGTCTCCCAGACACATGTTGCATTCAGCCTTGTGTCTCCCAGACACATGTTGCATTCAGCCTTGTGTCTCCGAGACAATGGAGCATTCAGCCTTGTGTCTCCGAGACAATGGAGCATTCAGCCTTGTGTCTCCCAGACCAATGGTGCATTCAGCCTTTGTCTCCCAGACACATGTTGCATTCAGCCTTTGTCTCCCAGACACATGTTGCATTCAGCCTTGTGTCTCCGAGACAATGGAGCATTCAGCCTTGTGTCTCCGAGACAATGGAGCATTCAGCCTTGTGTCTCCCAGACCAATGGTGCATTCAGCCTTTGTCTCCCAGACACATGTTGCATTCAGCCTCGTGTCTCCCAGACACATGTTGCATTCAGCCTTGTGTCTCCGAGACAATGGAGCATTCAGCCTTGTGTCTCCGAGACAATGGAGCATCCAGCCTTGTGTCTCCCAGACACTTGTTGCATTCAGCCTTGTGTCTCCGAGACAATGGTGCATTCAGCCTTGTATCTCCGAGACAATGGAGCATTCAGCCTTGTGTCTCCCAGACATATACAGCATTCAGCCTTGTGTCTCCCAGACATATAGTTACAGCATTCAGCCTTGTATCTACCAGACAAATGGAGCATTCAGCCTTGTGTTTCCCAGACAAATGGATCATTTAGCCTTGTGTCTACCAGACAAATGGTGCATTCAGCCTTGTATCTCCCAGACAAATGGTGCACAACTTATCCACTTGATATGTACCCTAAGATTCTGCCATCAACTAAATCCTTTATTTGTTTGTGAAAAGCTAAATTAGAAGTCTGCTAACTTATCAACAAGCTCATAAATGGAACCACTATCATCTAATTTTGGAAATTAGTTTACTTATATAGACTGCATCAATGAGTTTCTGTCCCGTAATTACAGCTTTTAGCTTGCCTTTGTCTGATTTATTCCAGACCAATCCTTCTTAGAAGTATCTTGGAAATCAAAGTGTAACATTTAATCAATATTGCTGTAAGTGGAGATTATTTAAAATTGATACAAAATACTTCTAGAAAGCTCTTACATGGATCTTGTCTATTCATTACTTGGACTACAATATTTTCCAGTTCTATTCATGTATCAACACAACAACAATGTTTCATGAATTTCTAAATGTTATCAGGAGTGACAAGAAGACAAATGTGAATGGTTCCTGGCTTCTAACATGACACTCTAATGCCAAAACTTATTTAAAAGTATATTTGTTAATGAAAAAAATAGATGTCTCCATACCTCCTGCCAGATGAGTAGAGAAGTGTACAAAGGGGAATAGATCTAGCAAGAGGTTTAGGAAATAAATCATTACACCCTTTTCTATTGACAAGTCACTGTGACCTTGACCATTAACTAATAGACTCCTAATTAGAACACAATATGGACAACTCCACATTATATGACTGCTTCCTGCCAAGCCTAATCAAAATCAAATACAGAATTTAGGAAATGAAGCACCGACTGAAGTTTCTACAATTTAGCCCCTGTGACCTTGACCTTTGACCTAGTGACCACAATTTATAAATATGGAGAACTACACTCCACACTGATGATGCTTCCTGCAAAATTTATCAAAATCCACATGACTTCTAGAGGATGTCACACATTCAAATTTTTCTATTAACAGGCTCCTGTGACCTTGACATTGTGACCCTAACTATCACATGCACAACTAGAAATCACACACATTGCTTCCTACCATTTAGTCTTGTCAAAATCTGACAAGGGGTTTCTGAGATAAAGCATAGACAAAACTTTCTATTGATATAATGCTGTAACCTTCACCTTGGACTAAGTGACCCCAAACTATTGTATGTACATACTAATGTTTGCTGCCTGGTTCTATCAAATCCAGCAGAGGGATTACTAGATGAAGCACAGGCTAGATATTCAATAAACTACCACCTGTGACTTTAACCTTTGACCTAGTGACCCCAAATTACAATACGCACAACAACCCTTCATAATACTGATACTTCCTGCCAAGTCTTGTCAAAATCTAACAAGGGGTTTATGAGACCAAGAGTAGACAAGGTAAAGTGGACAGACAGGTGGACATGCTCACAAAACTATCATTGTGACGTTACCCCCCTTTGATCTTTCTCTAATCTTTTTAACCTAACAATATTTCTTTTTTGTTAGCCCACAAATACAATTTTTACCAACAATGACACAATGTGCTTCAGCAAACCTTGAAATGCTTAGTTGCAGACAATTCCTTACACCCCCAATGTCTACTGGTTACATGTATGATATGGGGAAAAAACAGATAGGGGGAGAGAAGCAGACATGACTAAGCTTAAGTCCCAAAAGGAATGCTACCTGCTATAGGACAGATGGGAGCAAGGCATTCAGATTCTCCTATCCTTATGTGAACCACAGCATCATGGTGGCTTCATCCAGAATATATTCAATGATCAAGTACATCATTCCACAGAACTGAAAACGCTTAACCAAACCTGCTGGCAAGAAATCACATGTTACAGAGTCAAACCTACAGACAGAAATCTGTCCGGCTGGCTGGCTGGCTGGCTGGCTATATGGTTCAATCCAAGAGCCTGTCTGTGTCTGCCAGAGTGCCTAGAAAACTGAATGAATGTAAACCATTTGACTGATAGCTTCAAATTACCTTCATTGTGTGAAAATATCTGAAACCATGTAAGACCAGATATATGATAATTATATATGTGAAAGACAAATATAGATAATTTGCACATCTGACAGTGTGTGTTGAATGTGAGTGATATGTTGAGGAGCAAGTGCCATAAGTTTGTTTGTCCACACAGAAATAGGTTGATTGTCTACCTGGTATGGTACTGTAAGCTTTGTATAAGTAATGCTGATACAAACTTGCTTCAGAAGACAATCTCATGAAGTTGACCAATGCACCAAATAATCTCTTTTCAAAGAATGACTGAAAATTAACAAATCTGACCTAGTAACATTTTGTTTTTACTAAGTTGTGGAACTTAAATGTACATGATTTTTTACTTTGGTCTCCTTTTGGCATAAATACGGAAGTGTTAATCTGAAGACCCAGCTGGTGGTAGGTACATTACAACTACTAACTAGCTGATTAGTTTCCTATCATCTTGCACTAATAACTAACCCAGCATCATAATTGCTCTATCTCAACTGTAATGTTATATAGAAATTTCCAACATTCTGAAGCTCAACCTAGAGCATAGTCTCCCATTATTCTCTCTTAATGAAATAAAGTCATAGCATCAAACATTATCTCTATGATCAATATAAAATCAATCAGAATAATTCAGTTACAGATAGTTTATCAAATCAAACAGTCTATAAAAACTGATTTCATCAGAAATTTCATTTCAAACTTTTACAGAAACATGGCACTATCTGTAAATCTTATTCATTCAGAAAGGCACATATTAGTTTCTGTCATAAAGGCATTGTTAGCATACTCTTAGTCTAAAAGCTATTTTGTTGTTTGTATCAATTCAAAAACAATCTGCTGTTCATTTACAGATCTTAAAATTTGATAAAGCTTTCACTCTGTAACCTCTAAACTCAATTGACTTACAATTTTATTAATTCAGTCAGTTATTTTGAATATCATTTAGTATTTATATTTTACATTGGTTTTTTCACAGACTCGAGTCCTTGCAACTTACATGAACAAGGCTTAAAGGATGCTTTCCTGGAGGTTGGACCAATACTTCAGCCAAAAGACTCAGGGTTATGGTGATAATGGTTGAATTCATCTTACAGGATATGAAAATGCTATATCTTGGTTGGGGAAAGTGTTATCTTTGGTTACCAGTAACCACGTGATTTTTCCTTCACTATCAGTATTATTACCTTTACAGTCATCAGCTGCCCCTAATAAATTTCTTCACTCTCATTAAAATTTTACGTTGAATGTTACTGTTCAAGGTTTGGATCCCAAGATTACATTGAGATGAGCCTGTGAATCATTTTCTGTCGGTAAGCATCAATGTACACAGTATAGTAAGACACTAGAATTATCACTGAACATGATTAAAATAACCACACTGATGTACATGTCACAAGATATGACTTCTACCATTATGATATGTTGATTATGTTAACCTTAATTTGTAACATGATTATTTAAAATCTGGAATGTGGTCAAAAGTTACATATGCTGGACATAAAATTAAGTCACATGACCTTTGATCCCCAAATGTGACCTTTAACCAAAATATTTCAAACTTGCACTTTGCACATCATCTAGATGTGGTGAGCGTTTGACTCAAGTTCCATGAAAATCTGTTGTGCATCTTGGGGTTTACCAGTTTCAATCATATTCCAGTTATTTTTATACAACTGTTCCTGGGAAGAACCAGTACTAGGGCTCTATGCTCCATAAGAAACTGCCAACTTCCTCATATATAGCAGACCCTTAAATATGACCTTGTCCTTGAGCTGGCAGGGTAGAAGCATGGATTCTGCACATCAATGGCCCCTAAGTGTCACCTTGACCTTGAGCTGGTGGCTTGAGAAAATTGGTTCTGCACATCTTCTTAACAAGATAAACATTTGACCTTAGTTTCATGAAAATCCTTCAAGGGGTTTAGGAGATATAGAGCAGACATGAAAACCAACATACTATCTAGCAGACCAACCATCATTAATTTTGTTTGTGGGGGTATAATAAAAAAGCAAATTTGTTATTTGGTTTTCATGTAAAAATAATATAACCAAAGGATCAATGATATACTTTAGGTAGGTTATTGTGCATGTATAAGAATTGTAGGGAAGTCATATGCTAGTGCTCCCTTGGAATAAATTCATTAAAATCAGTTATTTTGAATACATAACCAATACATGGCATACTTTTAATGACTGATTGATAGTACTAAGAAAGTATAGAATTGTCACAAATATATTAGCTATTTAAATGGAATATCTCTATATACAGCAGCTATTTTTGTATCAGATTCTTCTTCTACATTAATGTATTTATTTTTGATTGTCAAACAAGTTCTAACAGCTTAGATAGGTTGCTCTTGACAGTAGCTCCAGCAAAGACAGAGAAGGGCAATGTGGTAATGTGTCTAACACCATGACACTGGTGTGGATTGAACCCCGGACCTTCTGATCCTGAGGTGAATACACTACTGCACTACAGCACCTCTCAGATCCTGATCATCCATTAATATGAGAAAAGTTGCAAACATATCAGTGGCTGGTCAGTCAATGAAAACTGTTTTGGAAAATATTTACCAAAAGAAAACAATTTTAACTGCTACAACAACAATATTCTGTTTCTAAAATTACATACTAAATACTCCTGTATTTTCTGACATTCAAAACATGATAATTAATTGGCCAACATTAAATCTATTTTAACTTAAAACAATAATTACCTTGTCTTACTCTCCTCTGGAAACATGCCAGCCAATCAATCACGTTCCTTCAAAATCCCATCATTTTCAAAATCTGCGATAAAACAACAAACATGTATCATAATTACAAACTGATCAGGAAGAACTGATACAGCCCATTCTGGTATATTAGCAGCGGTGATATTTCCAGCACAGTGTTTCCGTGACCGTTAGATACAATAAAACAGTCTAACACACAGCAGCCGAGAGACGCTATCCATTCCTCCACGATTTCTTGTCAAAAATCAATAGGTTTTGTCAAAGTAGTAGACACACTTCCATTTTTCGTGTGCTTCTGTATTTGGAAGCCTATAAAGAAGTAGAAAAGTGGATAATCTATCAGCTGTTAGGACAGTGGTTTCCCCAGCACAAGCCAGGCAATGTCATCTAATGCATCAATACTATAAAACAAATCAAGCTGTCTGTAATGATATAGCTCTTTATAAAACAAGATTAATTCATATCCAATAAGGCAATATTGAGAATACAATATCGCGATCTGACAAATATTGCATATTCAACAACGGGCCACGTCCTGATTTGTAATTATTATACGCATCAATATTACAAATGAATGTCACACAGATTGAATTAACAGAAAACAAATTGAACATGTGTGACATTTAACCCTTGCATGTTCAGCATGCAATTTGTTTTTGTTGTTTTTCTAATATCTTTAACAGATTTTGAAGTTAACTGCAGGCTAGAAATATTGACCACATGTTAATTCTTTTAATGATTTTTAAATGATTTTTAAAAACGAGTTATCAAAAGTGATTATTTCCCTCTGAAAACTCTTGGTGAACGATAATCCTGTTTCAAATTATCAAAAAACATTGAACGTCTCTGCAGCCTAGAGCAAGAGACTGGTTGTATCAGGACAGAACAATGGTTTTTATTTTCTCTTAAATAATCAAGTGAAACTGTGACTCTGAAATCTTTTTTTACAGTTTAACTATTTTACTGTTTAAGTATTTTACAATTATTAAATTTGATGTAAAGTGTTATTGCAATTATACTTCTATCTTTGTCAATTTTGTTACAATTCTATGTATACCTCAAAGATTATCAACAAGAACCAAATTAGGCTTCCTGCTTCCAAGTTTGAGACCTAGTTGAAAATACATGAGTGTGTTAAAATCAGTGTTTAAAACTGAATTTTATGCATCAAAGTATAATAGATTTATTCGATAGTCTTGAAACCATTCAGTGGTGCTATTGTCTAATAAACAATGATTTGGAGTACCGATAGGCAGTATTGTCTAATAAACAATGATTTGGAGTACTGATAGGCAGTATTTCCCAACAGACTCGTAAAGGGTAATAAACACGTTTCATTGATTTGATTTTGTGAAATTTCTAAAACACAAATGTGGACAGTTATCGGAACAAAAATTTAACTGTTGATCTTTTTACTTTAAATGTCATATTTGGACCTAAAATATCAGCCGGAATTCAGAATATTGAGAGACCGGATTTTTTTTTATATTTCACTGTTAATGTTAATAGAGAGAAAAAGAGCGGAGAAAAACAGCCAGATTTTTTAGGTGACTGGATTTTGAGGGGTTTGGAATTTTGGGAGTCTACTGTATTTGACCTGACGGGTTTATAAAGATTGATTAATTAATAAATCAATCTTGAATGAAACTTATGTTTTAAAAATAATCAAATATTTGTACACGAAATTTGCGTTTGAATATTCAGAAGGAATAAGAATATTAAAATGTTCAAATATTCATTCCCATCATAGAACTTCCTCTCAAATCCCTGTATCACTGCCAGTAACACAAGAGCCATGTTACACATGGTTAATCCCCCCGCCAGGAAAAAGTTACCTGAAGGTTGTACTTTCGTACATTTTACTTGGTGAGAGGAAATCCTTAAAAAGCCGTATAGTTATGGTCATGCTGAGTACAGTTTTCAAGTAAGTGGAAAAAGAATAAGGCAATGAAGAGAGGGTTTGCAAAATTATATTAATGTTCATTATCAGTAAAGGTATGATATTTTTCTATTTGACTAAAAGTAGACAAGGTAGAGTTATTGTTCTTGCACACTGCACTTCCTACCAATGTGCTATGTCAGTGTATTAAGTTTGAAGAAAATCCCTCAAGTACTTTTGGAGTTATGCTCTGGACAAAACTTTTAAAGTAAATCTGATAAAGGGGAATAACTCTAAAAGTAGGCAAGGTAGAGTAATTGTTCTTACACACTGCACTTCCTACCAATGTGCTATGTCAGTGTATTAAGTTTGTAGAAAATCCCTCAAGTACTTTTGGAGTTATGCTCTGGACAAAACTTTTAAAGTAAATCTGATAAAGGGGAATAACTCTAAAAGTAGGCAAGGTAGAGTTATTGTTCTTGCACACTGCACTTCCTACCAATGTGCTATGTCAGTGTATTAAGTTTGAAGAAAATCTCTCAAGTACTTTTGGAGTTATGCTTCGGACAAGTAAATCTGATAAAGGGGAATAACTCTAAAAGTAGGCAAGGTAGAGTTATTGTTCTTGCACACTGCACTTCCTACCAATGTGCTATGTCAGTGTATTAAGTTTGAAGAAAATCCCTCAAGTACTTTTGGAGTTATGCTTCGGACAAGTAAATCTGATAAAGGGGAATAACTCTAAAAGTAGGCAAGGTAGAGTTATTGTTCTTGCACACTGCACTTCCTACCAATGTGCTATGTCAGTGTATTAAGTTTGAAGTAAATCCCTCAAGTACTTTTGGAGTTATGCTCTGGACAAAACTTTTAAAGTAAATCTGATAAAGGGGAATAACTCTAAAAGTAGGCAAGGTAGAGTTATTGTTCTTACACACTGCACTTCCTACCAATGTGCTATGTCAGTGTATTAAGTTTGAAGAAAATCCCTCAAGTACTTTTGGAGTTATGCTTCGGACAAGTAAATCTGATAAAGGGGAATAACTCTAAAAGTAGGCAAGGTAGAGTTATTGTTCTTGCACACTGCACTTCCTACCAATGTGCTATGTCAGTGTATTAAGTTTGAAGTAAATCCCTCAAGTACTTTTGGAGTTATGCTCCGGACAAAACTTTTAGAGTAAATCTGATAAAGGGGAATAACTTTAAAAGTAGGCAAGGTAGAGTTATTGTTCTTGCACACTGCACTTCCTACCAATGTGCTATGTCAGTGTATTAAGTTTGAAGAAAATCCCTCAAGTACTTTTGGAGTTATGCTCCGGACAAAGTTTTTCAAGTAAATCTGATAAAAGGGGAATAACTCTAAAAGTAGGCAAGGTAGAGTTATTGTTCTTACACACTGCACTTCCTCCCAATGTGCTCTGTCAGTGTATGAAGTTTGAAGAAAATCCCTCAAGTACTTTTGGAGTTATGCTCCGGACAAAATTGGGACGGACGCACGGACGCACGGACGAAGGGCATTTCTAATATCCCCTTCGCCTTCGGCGGGGGGATAAATAAAGTAAAATAGACTTCTGTTCCAGACAGGCATAATTTTGTAACTTTAAAGTATAAGGGTATGATGTGTGATACTTGACTATTGAACTTCCTCTCAATAGCTTATATTATTGGGTGAAATTTCTACTTTCCACATATTCTTGAGTTATGTTTCAAAAAGATATAGATGTCAGTAGAAGCAGAGTACAGATTGACAGATTGAATGCATGATTTATTTATACCTTTTTACTGAAACTTTAATCATGCTTCTCAACTGACATCACACAGTTTATTCCATATAAAATAATACTGTATGGTCCTTTGGTAATAAAACATATAAAATACCAGAAAATGCAATACATGTGTAACAGGACATCATCTATCAGAGTGCCAGACAATTTTAATATGAAACTATTTGCCAATTCTTAATTCAATAATGATTTTAATCAAAGGACTGAAAGTGCTGGAGGATCGATTGTCTCTGAACAACACAGTCTGCACACATACATGTGTAAATATCAGGACAACACAGACTGTACACATACATGTGTGAATATCAGAATTTTAAGGGGTCATTTGTGACCCCCTGTATCAGAATTTGGGGGTCATTTAGAAATTCCGAGGGTCATACTCTTTATGGTAAAAAAGTAAGAGGCATGACTATATGTTAAAGAAGTTTTATTCAGTTTACTTCTGTAAAACTGCATGTGATACATCACAAAATGGTGGGTAATCAAAGGGTTGGCAAGACAACAGGTGTTTCTCTTTGGATGCTTTCTATTTTGTCACTGCATCACAAAAGTCAACTTTGTCCACAAAGCAAATTTTTCATAAGTGCATACAACCATAGACATTAAACTTTGATATTATTTGACACACTGAAATCCCTTTCAAAAGTGACAGTCTGATCAATATTACTACAAAATGATTATTAAAATCACTCAGAAAGACGTTTTTGTTTCTTCTGTTAAGGTTTGTCGACCATCTCTTGTTATGTGTCTACGATACCATGATGACGGTATCATACGAACCAATACACACAAAAACGCAATGGTAAAAAATGCGGATCGATCCGAAATCAGATGACAACGACAACAGAATAGGGTCAAAATTAGACATATCCCATACCCGAAGCGTATTTTGAAAACAACTTATCTTGCATTTCGAAGCGTTTTGAGAGGTTGCCCTTTGCTATCTCTGTTGCGTCACTGACAAAATGAGTGCGTCAAAAACGCAGGAAACGCGCTCTCGCGGAAACACTAAACTAGTTTTGAAAACAGAAGACAGTTTAATTAGAAACAATTGAATATATGGAACTACTTGTCTGTATGTGAAGCATTTGGCCACAAGAAAGCTTACACGAAACTATCCTATCTGCTTCTATTTTCATATACACTTAGACTAGTTTGGTTTGACCCCTCGTTATACTCTTAACATTTAATTAAAATTTCCTAAAACAATATTATTTACATCCGAACGTTATTATATACCATATTCTAATATTCCTATGGTATATTTCTATAGTCAATTCGAGTGCATTAATATGATTAAAGCACTCGGAAAAGCAGGTGGAGTTTCGGACATGGAAGTAGCTTCTTCCGACTTTTCTAATTTACTCCCGCCAAAAACGAAATATAGAAATAGAAATAATATCCGTATAAATACATCAGTCGCATGAAATAGTTGTGTTTAAGAAGCTAAATATTATTTTTGTAATAAGTAAATTACCATTGAATACCTTCACCTTGTTTTCCTTTAAAAAGGCCAAGAAAATTCAGGATTAACATCATACAATGTTTTCATTCCTGGAGGCAAAACAATGAATGAAAACGTTGACGTCATCACACTGACGTCATTACTCCACGTTAAAACACTGTACAGTTCAGATTAACAGTTCGCTTTTAAAATGATTGTCTGCTTTGTTAGGATCTGAGTCTGACGTTTTCTGCATAATGTCACAGTCGGGTATTTTCTATATTTTATGTATTAGATGACTTAACTAAAATAAGTTTGTATAATATAGTTATGTATGATATCTTGACTGGTTGCCCGAATAGGGGAGTGAATTCCAACAGCCACTGTTTATGCTATTTTACACATTACCGCCGGACGGAAAAAAAGGTCCGTAGAAGTTAGGATAGTTTTCATAAATTTGGCTTATAAGAATCGAAATAATCTATGGCTTGGAGTGCTTTATCGAAATTGAAGCATTTCCCGTCGGTAATGTGCCTGTGTAATAATGTACTCGGGCTTCGCCCTCATGAATTATTCCGCCAGGCACATCACCTCAGGGGAGTGCTTCAATTTCGATAAAGCACTCCAAGCCATATATTATTTCTTAAAATTTGTTTTTGGTTCACCTTATGACAGTCTCAACACTGCATGCACTCTTTCTAAACTGTAAGTTGTGTTACATCAAAAACGATGTATTACCGGTAGTTTTCACAAGGAATACTTTTAAAGTAAGGTATCCCTTTTACAAGAGACAAATGCTAACATGAAAAGAGAAGACTACTATTAGCCTGTTAGTGATTACCAACTGATTAAAGTTTGAGGTCTTAAATAAGTATTGAAGAATCTCATCTGCACCTAGAACCTTCTCCAGACTCCTGTCTCCACTGTATCACTGATCCTCATCCTGTAAATCAAAAATTTTGCAATTATTAAATTACTGATGCTTTCTTCTTTACTCAGTTTCATTCATAGATTCCTAAATAAATCAAATTAGAACATCTAAAGCTTAAAGTAAAGGCATTCTTATTTAACTGAGTATGGCTATTAAGTATGAAAGTAACATAAACACAGTAACAGCTGTTTAATGGATGAAATATCCACTGTATATAATATTACATGTAATATTATTTTCCAATCAAATATAATGATTCCTTCTATTAACTTCAGCACTGCAACAGTCTGACTGTTATAAATAATCAAGTGAAACAAAAATAAAATAAACTAATGGCTGTTCAATTAAGATTGTATAATAAATATGGAAAATTCGCTTTGTGTCATTCTTTCATCCTGTTACATTACTTTTATACATTTATACATTAAATTTTGTGTTCATGATTCTCCATATGTAAACAAATTTTCTGAACGAATGACATTAGCCCCTAAGACATTAGCCCCTAAGGTGGCCCTGATTTACTAGGAATAACTACAGCTGAAAATAACCAAGAAATGCTCTGGTTTAATTATTTCAAAACCCAGTTTCAGAGAACAGATTTTAAGATTTTCATACAATCATATTTTCGACTTCGCACATCCGGGTACTGAAGAATTATTTACATTCAGGAAAGGTGATTCCTCGGCTCTCATCGCTGGTCTCTATGCATCTTTTACTTTGAATAACATAATAACCAAGATTAGAAATGAAAGAAGACGAAGACCTTCCATTACCTTGAAACTATGAGATTGTTTTTATAATAATTCTATGTTGTCAAAAGCTTTTTGTTTCGTTTAAAATTGCATTTGAGTCAACGGTAAAGACCGAGTTTTCACCTTTTACCAAATGAAGAAATGAACGCGACTTAATAATCCTATTTGTTAACTGGTCAGTATGACGTCACGGCAAAGCCGAGAATATTAAAGAAAACTAACACGCCCTAAAGTGGTCCTGTTTTTATGGATATACTCGGCTTGAACAATATTTTAACACTGGTTTAGACAAGATTTCTGCATGAAATGGAATTATTTTAACAAACTGACATCCAAGCCCAGTTTCATTAACCTCCATAAAAAATTTTATCGTTTTAGAGATGTCATGAAGAAAATGGTGGACATACATGAATACAGAGTATAATAAGCACCATACAATGTCTGCAATAGTCACCATGAGCATTTTGTTCCAGCAAAATTATACCTGTAAATCATTTAATAGATCTAATAAGATTTTACTATGTAGGAGTTCTGAAATTTTAACTGAATTTTGAGAGTACATTTTGGTTTAGAAAAGGCATCTCCCACACAAACACAGTGAAATTAGTCTGGTTTCTTACTGGTAATGGTAATTTAAATCAGAAACTAAAGGGAAAATGATGCCTTATATTGATTTAGACTGAAGTGAAGGGGCAGTAAAGTTCTTTCTTGACATAATTATTACCAGATTGCTTAGGCTCCTCTAGTAGTGCTCTACAAAAAAATGTATCCATCTAACATTGTCATGGGCTATAAAATCTTTCATCAATTTTTCCAAAATAATGTTTAAGCAAAATTTAGAGTCTGAACTTAAACTATATATGTTTATATTATATTGAATTTTGACTATTTTAGAGCTGACATAGAGTGTCTGACCCCTAATCTTGTCCAGAAGTTGCTTGAGCATAATTTGACCTTGACCTCCACAATTCCTCCATGTGGTATAAAGTTTGGTCAAAACTCCAGGAGACACTAAGTGTTGTCAAGTGTTGATTAGTGTTAGTGACATAAACTGCAAGTTTACTCAAGTCCTAGTCCTAAGTATTAGCCCAGTAATAGCTAAGTAAAGTGTGAAGGTGTATCATGGGAAAAACCTATCCCATGACAATAAGCGCACAAAGGGAAAAACGAGAAAGTAACAAGTCAAAAGTGAAAATCACAGTAGAAAATGAATATACAGCAATGTTCAGTGAAGAGTATGTGAGAATGGATAGCTGATGACTAGGGTGGGCACAGGTTGCAGACAGGAGAAGGGAAGTGAGAGGGCAGAGATAGGAGATAAGGCAGACAAAAAAAGAATACTTAAGTCTGTATTTAATATACAACAAATGTTTAATTTAACCCGCAGTAAACTGGCTAAAATCAAAATATGCATAGGTTTGTACAACTTTACTTTGGAGTATTGACCTGTACTGCAGCTTAACATAATATGTTTACTAACAAACTGTACCATTTAGTTCTCCCTCTTCTGTCTATGTTTGACTCAGCAACCATATTTAACCATAAAGTTAAGTTTTTTTCTGATTATGATCTGTCCTCTTACCTGTTGAAAAAAACTGGCCCATAACATCCTGCACCTTCAGCTCATTGTGTAAAAGAACAAAATCCAGTTTCAGAACCAAAAAGTCAAAGCTGCTTTCCCTAAAGTTTGACTGTACTGTAAAGTATATCCTATTCTGTGAAAGCATTATCTAATATAGACTGCCATTTGTGTTCACTATTTTCCGCTGGAATTTTTATGTTTATTTTCAATTAAAGTTCAGAAGCACACCAGCTTTAACTTCATTTTCATGTGATGTAGGCTAATCTGGGTGAAAATTGACATAAAAATTAGGTAAAGTTAGGGGGTGAAAATGGCATATGGTTAAAATTTCATTGCTGTAGCTTCAAAAGTAGTAAAGGAGGTCAGCAAGTCAAGGTCAGTCAATGTCAAACTTGAAATGTATATGCAAAATGGTATACATGGTCCAAATTTCACTCATGTAGCTTCAAAAGCAGAAAGTAGGTCAGTAGATCAAAGTTGAAATCTGCATGCAAACCTATGTAAAAACCAGTGACCCAAGGGCGGGGTAAATTTTCACCTTGGGGTCCTGATTTTAACAATCTTCATTGAGATCCACAACAAAATACTACATCTTAAATATCTAAGCTCTACAGGGGCCTTGTGTTTTTAGACGAGAGGATTTTCTCTATCAGCCTAAAATATGTGAAATAAAATGACTGTCGTCAATTTGGCTTGGAGGTCATGGTTTGGATACTCATTTCAGAGGTTGTCATGACAATGCTATGTGCCAAGTATCTAAGCTCTAAAAAGATAGGACTCGTGGTTTGCGAGAGAAGTTTTCATAGTTTCTCTATAGAAATATTGACCCCCGGTCGGGGTCAATTTTGACCCGGGGTCAAACAAGATGAAGGTGCAAATATGTAGCTTAAAGTCAAGTTGACGGTTTGTATAACTACATTTGACCTACTACCGGTCTCATCGGCTAAAAAACCACTTTGCAAATGGCGATTTGTGAGAAGGGAGAGTACTGTACTTTTTGTATAGGTTGCTTCAACGATTTCAAAATTGGAAATAAAACCTACATGTTTGATTTGGCTCATTCTGGACTTATTTTTTCTAACCATATACAATCCATCAATGTTTGATTAGGAATGCTCAAGAAATATGGCTACCGAAAAGATGTATACGTAAAACATTTGCAAATGTCGATAATGAAGAAAAAAGGGAAGTAACTTACAGTTACACAGTTGAATATTTTTTCGCACAGGTACCATTTACCGTCCATAACTGATCTGCATCCGTAGAAAATTACATCATGTGCCCATGGATGCAAATATGCATTCGGTACAGAAACGAAAATACTTTAGTACTTGCGATTTCTAAATACGTGTGTGCCGTCGTAAATGGGAACGGGATCGACTGCATGCAGCTGCAATTGCGAACCAATTAACGGTTTGATAGACGGACTGACCATACGGAACTTTCACTTTTTCAAGATTTCAAGATTTTCAAGATTTTAAGATAATCGATTAGACGCGGTTTTTACACATTACACAAAGAAGGGAAATTTCGGTTTAATCCATTTAAATCAAAAACCGTTTAATTAATCGTTTTGCTTCGGTCAGACGAATTAATATTATTTTTAATATTGATGATGATGTAAATTTCAAAAATATTAATTTGGTCTTTCATAATTTAAATTTAATTAAAAAAATACCACCGCATTTTCCGTATGATATGCTAAGAATTGAAAAACTTTTAGTTTTTTGGGTCATTTGACTAAAGATTTTGACCCATGATATAGAACATCATTTAAAAGATCGTTTTTTGCTTCAGTGATATCGGCAAGTGAATTATATCAACTACAAATTGGTGTAAAAATGAATAAAAAATTTGTAGTATTTCGCTTACCTTTTTAATATTTTTTATAAGCACAATCACTTAAAAAATGTAATCGTAATACAGATCGGGCGTGTCCGTAGTTTTCACTCTATATTAGCATTACATTCATGGTGATTTTGTTCGTCTTGTTGCTTTTAATCCGTAAGTATAAAGAGGAAAAAAAGTGAATATTGATTCTACCGCTCTTTGAACGAGTCTCGGTACCCTTTATCCATGTGCAAATTAAAGGACTGCATTTGGTTAAAGTTATATCTGTATGGTAGCCAATTGACTTATTTTGACACTTGTTTCAACTTAATGTTAACAGACAGATGTAACACCTGTGAAAAAAATAGAATTTGTGTATACATTGTAATTTTTAAATATTTTCACTGGAAATAGTCTTTCATATCTAAATCATGGACTGGTGTAATGTCACACACGAGTACACATTTCACTTTCAAATTGTGACGCTTATTTTCTGCTTTGGTACCCCTATAAATCAAAGGACTGAAAGTGCTGGAGGGTCGATTGTCTCTGAACAACACAGACTGTACACATACATGTGTAAATATCAGGGCAACCCATGCATGAGTAAAGTTATCAACAAACTGGAGACACAAATGTCCACAGAGTTTGACCTTTAACCATATGTGTAAACTTTACTTTTGATAGGAACCCATGTGCTTACCTTTTGCATTCAGTGACTACATGTATGTTCAACTACCCTATAAAGTATCATAGCTGTGAATGGTAACTAAGAAGTGGAATTTTACAAACCTGAACTGAAAATTCAAAGTTTGCACAACTTTTAATGTCATTCAAAAGTTATGGGATTTGCCCATAGGGTTGAGTGTATTGTGTCAATAATACAAAATAAATTCCTATCCTAAATTGTAGGCAAAAACTGAACAATGAGCAAGATCAAAGAAGACACAGAGTAAATTAATAACTGAACAAGAAAAACAGTGATACAAAGTATCACAGCGGGCCCACAAACAAAACTGACATGTAAATATTCTAGAAATTGGTGATGATTGATGTTGAGGCATGGCCCGAAAAGAACCCAAGGAAACCAATTCTGGTTGTACAAGCAAAACCTGACACGACTACTGACTGAACTTTACTGTTATCGAATAATATGTATACAGTATGTCTTATTAACATTATCCTTATAAGTTTGACATGAATGAAGTTTTCTATGATTGTTTGCTGTAAAACATTGAAAATGGTTTAAAGTCTTAAAATTTTAAGTAAAACAGAAAAAAAATGTAAAAAAAAAACTGTATTAGATGGGTTTCGAACTCGCGTCCGCCGCAGTAAGTCAGCGCATTTCAATTTCCAGCATCTCTACCAACTGCTCTATGTCCGCCGACTATATTAGTAAAAACACGAGTTCTTATAAATTTGTATTTTGTATGTCCAAGTCGTTCGTTCGCGCATTAATAGTATTTACGATTAATTACACATTTAAAGAATAACAACGAAATAATATTATTCTATTCTGAAATGTTTTTAAATTATTTAGATTTATTACTATATAATTTTGAAAACAGAAATCGCTATAATGCCTAACAACTGTTTATATGGAACTACTTGTTTGTATGTTGTGCGTTCGGCCGTAAGGGGCCGATATACTCTGTTAACTTTGGTTCGATTTTAACAATCGACCCAAAAATTGTAAAATGGTTGACAAATGAAAAAAAGTTAACACAGGTCAGAAATCGGAATTAGGTAATGTCGAAAGTTGCTCTGTGTGAATCATGTGCTTCTAGTATTTTGATCAGACTTTTTAACTAAATAAGAAAATGCAAATTGGATATATGTACAGTAAACCAACATTTTTAAAATGACTTGATGAAACCAGTGACAACCAGGGCAATAAAACACTAGTACGGATATGGATAATTAGAATTGCAATAAAAGTCTCTGTTAGTCTTGGTGATTTATCACCCTTAATTTGTGTACTACATGCATATACATTTGTGTATATCTTTTTTATCATACGTTTATCTCACAAACAAAGCGATGTATTTCTGTTTGATTTTAAAGAACAATTAACTCCAGCGGAAGGGAAAAACACACATAATTATTCCTTTTATTAACAAAAGTAACCTTTAAATAGCCCACACTTTGAAAGATTTTTTTTTTGAACCCATAGTAAACCAGTTTTATCTCTGGAAACTGCCATTATTGAACGAATTTTCTGCACAATTGAAAAATATTTTATTTTGATCGGTTGAAAGTTCAAATTTAGTTATTTTATGTGGATTGTAGAACAAGTCATTACAACTTATTTTAACAACTCTCAGTGACTGCATTATCGGAACAATTAGATGTAGCTTAAAATTACGTTTCAACAACAAAAATTGTTTAAAATGCAGCTTATCACCGAAAGTCTATTGAAAATCAATCTGTTTGTAATTTCCCTAGGGGCAATTTTCAGAAATGTTTTGTCTTTCTTTAATTTTCAATCACAGTGAAAAATGAAGTTTGCACATTATCCATTAAATGTCACAGAAATGTCACAAACTACTGTGCTAGTGTTTTTGCAACAGAAAACATGCATGAATATAAAAAAGACAAGTCAAATGTTTTCCTTCAAAACTTGAAATACCTTGGGCAATGCTTGTAGATTTGTTACCAACGGTATAAAACACATTTTCAGTGTAGGTCAAATGTCACTAAACAATATGAAAAATACATCTGTAACCTTGAAAAAATACTTTGCCTCGAGCTGGAGGTCAAAGTCACTTGACGGGTTATTATGAGAGTTAGGTATACCGGGCCGTCCTCGAAGATGAGCCTGTCTCCGCCTGACCTGGTTGTGAGTTCTCCAGCCTGTCGATGTCCGCTTGACGGTGAAGCTGTATGCCTGAATTGTAGCATACTGAAACTCCTCTTCAAAGCCTCTTTATCCATCACTATTGCTGAAATGTCATTTTTCCATAAAATTTGACAAGTTGCAACTCTGTTGTAAGGGAAGTATTTTTCACAGTTACACATCAAAGAAATCAAATTTCAGTTTTATATATCACTGACTATATACGAACAGGTATGTGACAAAGCATGATTCAAGTATGCAAATTGTTCAGATGGGTGTATATTGTAGATTTTCCGATTGAATAGCGAACGGTGTAGATCATGATCAACCTGCATACTTATAACGATTGGCCCTAGTCGCCACCAGAAAGTTAAGAGTTTAGCAAGTAAGACAAAAAAGTAAGTTTAAGCCTGTCTCACACAGAACACGGTTGGGCACACGGTTCCAATACGGTATACTCGGTTATACACGGGTTGACTGGTACGAGTATTGAGCTCCAACCGTGCCTGGGGATGAGTTAGTACGATTTAGACTCGAATGTAGCACGAGTATGTACGAACAAAGCACGGATATACTCGGTCAAGCAAGGTTGTCACGGTTTGAACACGATTTGCAAACGATTTTCATACGATTGTTGTACGGTTCCAAGTACGGTCTAGTACGGTCTGTTTCGGCCTAGTACGATTAAACACGACTTTTACTCGATTAACTGGACATTTACAGGGTTTACATACGGTCCCAACGACTTTTGTTTGAGTTATGCTCGAATTATCACACATTCGTGTATGTTTTGATATAAATTGATTCGTTTTGATGGCTTGGCTTCATAAATTTTCGAACTTTCAACAGAGAAGTTATACGAGCTTTGTACAGACGTAGAGACCGTGTCTGGTCGTACTTGACCATGTATAATTCGTACTTGAACCGTATTGGTCGTATGGCGATCGTATGAAACCGTATTGGTCGTATGGCGATCGTATAAAACCGTGTGTACACTCGTGTGAATCGTACGGTGATCGTGTGACATTCGAGTGTTAATCCGGGTGTTGGATGTAGGACTTGGGAACGGTTTCACACGATTCCATACGATTTATATACGATATTGACACGGTTGAGCTCACTCGTGGAGTGGACTTCATGTGCGGTTGTATATACGGTCTCGTACGGTCTCACACGGTCTCTCACGGTCTTGTACGATCGCTAATACGATCATACACGGACATGGCACCCGTGCCAGTTTTTTAAAAGTTTTAAAAATCATACACGGCTTTCACGGATACACTCGAATGGCCCGAGTGTAACTCGGATAAGGCCACGGTTGGTTCGGTCGTATGTACGGTTTACACGGGTGGCCAACCGTATAAGCCGTGTGTTCTGTGTGAGACAGGCTTTACTGAAGGAATCACGCGGAATCATATCTGACTTGGGAATCTTTATTCTTGGGAACCTAAATTAATTCTACTAAACCTACAACAACTGAAGAATCTACTTTAGTCTACCCGACAGTGTTCTTTGACGACTTTTTGAGATTACTTACTACGAATGTGTCACTGTGACACGCCAGGACAAAAATAATCAAAGTGTTGAAGGTACTGACAATTTTCGGCCAGAAACATGGACTATTTGTAAGAATTTGTTCTTTAGTGTAGCAAAGGAATGTTGAACAAGGTTTGCATGATTTCAATAAATATCTGTCTGATAATTTAAAGTGGAACATAATTAATGATGTAACAACATTGTTGAGCAGTGTTACATACATTGAAATTCCTCCATTGTCGCTGACTTGAAATCACTTTATTCTCTCATTGATTGAGTGTTTTGGGTTCGAGATTCGCTGGCGAGATGTCAATGTGAAAACGTTGGCAGTTTCTTAAGATGGATATGGCTCTACTACCGGTACTTTCCAGGAATTGTGGCTATAAGTAAACTATCCTCTTGTAAATACATGTAACTGAAATGTATTTCCTTTGACTTAGACCTTGACACAAGACTAAGTAAAGAATAAAGAACAAAGTCATAATATTTGCTTATTTGTGGATGGATTTCGTTGAAGTTTCAGAGAATAATAATTAAAGGCATCATACTCACTTCATCGAAATTGATTTACATTTTATTGATGAAAAGTATAAAAATGAACAGTATAAAACATCAATGTAGAAATAAAAGTCTCAAAACGTAATTGCAGTATAAACGTTCGAAACACATGGTGTGGAAAGGTAACTAGTATGTTAATTTGTATTTAAATGAACCATTTGCATTTCTGTATGTAAATGTTTTGTATGTAAACAAACTTTGTCTGTGGAATTTATTGAAATGGTTAATTCAGAAAGCGCCGTACGTATCCTCTATCACGGTACTCCAAAGCATACATCACCAATAATTGTGATTTGCGAGATTTATTCGAAAAGGGATAGAATGGAATACAAAATAAGGAATAGCAGTGGTTTTTTTCTACAATAATAAATATTTGCGATATGAATTTTGGTAAATAACAAAAAAAAATCAAAATTAAAAGTCTCCAAGTGTATTGTACTTACACTTAGGCAAAGCTTACAACGTCATTTTATCACCATTGAAAATACTAACACAGCAAGTTTGTTTAATGTATTGACATTACACGCAATGATTCGTTGCATTTATAATAAATACTTTTATATACGAAATAACTTTCTATTGGTGTTTCAATCAGAAGAAACTTATTCCCCGCCTGAGTCGCTTCGCTTAAAGTGGAGAATACATAATACTACTATACCCCAACATTCACGGCCCTGTCATAAAATATTAAAATGCATTAACAATTATCACAACCTTATGTGTTGTGTAATTATAACAGCGGTTTTATCAGTTAAAAATCATCTATTTTTTTCTCGCGATTAATTCAATATTATTTTCAAAAATATTAACAAGAATTACGGGCTGTGAGGTATGAAAATATAAAAAATTACTGCGCCCGATATTTTGCTAAACTTAAGACTGTGACATCGGGGTTAAATTGAGCCTTTAAATCATCCATTTTTGACAATATTTGGTTACAGATTTTGTATAACTCGTTCATAAGTCGAGTAAGCTTTTTAAAGGAAGTTTTGTGATCGTATTTGGTCGACTTATGACCGAGTATTTACGGTATATACAATGTCATAAAGTACTACAGTTAAAAAATGAGTAATTGTATTGCAAATCATCTTCGGGGACAAATATTTTATTATCATCAGAATTTTCTTCTTCTTCCTGTTTTCGTTTGAAATCTGACCACGTACTTATAAAAAGTCTCTTGAGCACAATCTCATGCTCTGCACCATAGCTCAAGAACAGACCTTCTGACACGACTTTGTAAAATATAAAACTGGACTTTACTTCATATTACTTTAGCATGATTCCGTGCTGAGCATGAGATTGTGCTGCTCAAGAAACTTTAATAATCATAGGCCAGGACTCCAGTTGTGATGAGTGTATGAGGTCACATGGCCACACGCATTTTCTCCAAATCTGCCCCGCAGTTCAAAATATTTTGTAATAACCCTTGAAAAGGGGTAGTAAATCTTTCCAATGCTGTAAGTCGGAAAGAGTGACGCGAAAATAACTTTTGCGATTCTAAAATCGGAGACTGATGTACCTTAAACAGAGGAGGTAAATATTACAGGTTAAAATAAGTCAATAATAGTAGTAACCCTTGAAAATGGGGAAGTCCGTAAGAGTAAAATCCTTTGAAGCAGGAGAGGTGACTCTTGCCGTCTTATTTCACAACTGAAATGAAGTCAGTAAGAGGGATGTCAACTGAATCTTGCCACATTAAATGAAGTCAATATGAGCAATGCCCCTTGGAGAAGGGGCGTTATATCTTGCCATCTTGAAAGAAGTGTGTAAGAATGATGACCCTAACACAGGGGAGGTAAATCTTGCAATCTTAAAATAAGTTGATAAGTGTGAAGTGCCCTTATATAAAAAGAGAGATGGATCTTACCAGGAAGTAGTCGTTTAGAGTCCCCTGAAACAAGGATCTTAATCTTCCCTGAATCTTAAAATTCGTTGGTAAAACCGAAGTCCCTTGAAACTGGAGAGGTAATTCTGTAAGAGTGGCGTAGTCCGGAAACAAGGGGGGTAAATCTTCACATGTGTTAAGAAATCGGTGAGAGTGATGCCCCTGAAACAGGGTGATATATCTTCCCATCTTAAAATTAGTCGGTAAGAGTTATCCCACATGATACAGGATAGGTAAATCTTCACATCTTAAAACAAGTCAAAAAAGTGTGCTGCCTCTAATACAGGGGAGGTGAATCTTAACATCATAAATTGCCCAATACTAGTGATTTCCCTTGAAACAGGGGAGTTAAATCTTCACATCATTTAAGAAATCGTTAAGGGTGATGTCCCCTGACGCAGGGAAGTAATTCTGGAGATTTTAATTTCATCGGAAAGAGTTATGTCCCCTAAAGCAGAGAAGGTAAATAATATATTGCCATCTTAAAATAAATGGGTAAGAGTGCTGTCCCTCCATATATGGAATGTAAATCTTGCCTCAGTAAAAGTAAAGTCTCCAGAAATAGGAGAGGTAACTCTTTAAACCATAAATTAGCCTGTAAGAGCAATGCCCCATGAAACAAGGAAAGTAATTAATTACTTATTAAATAATTATTTCCACATTTTTTAAATGGGTAAGAGTCATGATAATGATGTAGACCGTGCGCAGAGAGAGAGAGTAAGATAAAGAATTAGAGAGAGAATAGGGGAAAGAGAGAAGGTGATGGGGTGGGACGGGGGCTTGTTTGACAGATAAGTGGAAATCACACAACCGAATTTTGCGCACCGATAAAATTCCGAATTTCGGTGTCGTGATTTGAAATGACTTGGTGGTAGATATCAACAGACAATGATGCATTCTAAATATCTATACTCTAGGCGAAGAAGATTTTTATAAGTATTTCCTATATAAATATATGCAGAACAAGTGACCCCCGCCACAAACTAAATATCTAAGCTCTATGCCTTGTGGTTTCTGTGAAGGAGAATTTTTAAGTCGTTCCTATAAATAAGTCTATATGAAAATCAGTGTCTCTCTTAGTGTGGTCAATTTTGACCCCAAGAACAATATTTAACAATCTTCGAAGATAGACAATGAGGCACACCAAATATCCAAGTTCTAGACCTTGTGGTTTCAGAGAAGAATATTTTAAAGGATTTCCTATATATGTCTATGTAAAACAAGTGACCTCCTGGGCGGGCAAATTTATAGTTTATACTAGTTTATATTGCGTTTTTTTGCCGTAGCTTGGTCCTAATATTAGGATCCAGGCCGTAGCAACCAAAAACAAGAGGGCCATGGTGGCCCTTTATCGCTCACCTGAATACTAGTCCACTTGCCTAATGGGTGTGGTCAATTTTGACCCAAGAGGCATGATTTGAACAAAGTAGGTGGAAGACTACTAGACAATGTTACATACCAAATATGTTTTCCTATATACATCGTTGTAAAACAAGTGACCTACTTGGCGGGGCCAATATTGGCCCCAGGGGTAATCATTTGAACAAACTCTAAAGACATCTACTAGGCAATGCTACACGCTAAATATCTAAGCTCTAGGTCTCGTGGTTTCAGAGAAGAAGATTTTTAAAGTTTTTCCTATATAGGGTCCTCTGTAAAACTGAGTGACCTCCGTGTCAGGGTCAATTTTGATCCAAGGGGCATAACTTGAACAATCTTGGTAAAGGTCCACTAGCTCAATGCTGCATGCCAAATATCTAAGGGCTAGGCCTTTTGGTTTCAGAGAAGAAGGTCTCTTAAATTTTTCCTATTTGTTGCCATAGCAACCAGAGTTCCAACATGGAATGGAATTCTTTGAACAACTTTGATAGAGGTCCATGCAAGGAACATCCCTGCAAAGTTTCATCAACATTGGCCCAGTGGTTTCAGAGGAGATGTCGTTAGACGGAAATGGTGGACGGACGGACGACGGACGCCGGACGGAATGCGATCTTAATAGCTCTGGCACTTTGTACCAGATGAGCTAAAAAAACGTTTACCTTTCGATGTCCAAAGCTTACGCCACTTTGGTAATCGTCTCACGTTTTTGATGTACACAGTTACCATAATTATAGTGTACTGCCAGGCTGTGTTTTAGTTATTAGGGTCACTCTGTCGTACGTCCGTTCACAATTTCCTGCAAACGACATCTCTGAAACCATTGGGTCAATGTTGATGCAACTCGGCAGGGATGGATGTTCATTGCATGAAGATCTATCAAAGGTGTTAACTGATTCAATTACCTGCAGAACTTTTGTTGCCATGGCAACGGAAATGTAAAACTAAAAATCTTCTCAACAGCTGGTATTGGGTATCATTATCTTAGGGGCCTCTATCGAGATTGTTCAAACCATAACCCCCGGGTCAAAACTGACCCCACCCGGGGCCACATGATTTTACATAGGCTCATATAGGAAAAATTCTTCTTCTCTAAAACCGCAAGACCTAGAGGCGTATCATTGTCTAATTGACCTCGCCCGGGGTCACTTGATTTAGCGTATAAAGGAAAAACTTTTAACAAAATTCTTCTCTGAAACCACAAGGCCTAGAGCTTAGATATTTAGCTTGTAGCATCACCCAGTGGACCTCAACCAAGAGTGTTCAAATCATGATCCCCGAACTAAACTGACCCCGCCTTGGAGATCACTTGATTTTACATAGATTTTTTTTTTAAATCTCTTATAAACTTCTTTACTGAAACTACAAGGCCTCGAGCTTACATTTATGGCATTCAAATCATGACTCCCGGACCCCGCCCAGGGGTCACTGGATTTTGCAAAGGTTACACAGGATAAAACCACAAGTCACAAATCTTGGATATTTGGCATGTATCATTACGTAGTGGACCACTACGAAGATGCACAACTCAGGATCCCCAGATCAAAACTGACCCTTTCTGTGAAGCGATTGTTGACCTTGTATATAGCCAATTGTAGCCAAGTAAGCGATATAAGGCCATCTTGGCCCTCTTGTTTTACCCATGTGCATGTGTTAACATGTTTTGTGTTGAATGTAAGTTGTCAGCACTGTGCCCAATTGTAAGCATTCGAAATATTTTCGTGCAACAAGTTCTCACTTTTACGGTCAACATTTTTGTATCAGCGAATAATTCTGTTTTGCAGTCCAATATTCTGGTAAGGCATTGGTGAAGATTGGTTTGGCCCCTGTACTTTATTTGGATCCACTGACGTTATGGCTTTACTAAGTATTTCCTTGTTTATTGTTATTGTATATAGAATACCTCTCCTGAAATCTGGCAAAATTTCATTGTTTTTATCGGCGAAAACAGTTATATCAGTTATGTTGCTTTGATCCGGGCATCGGTATCTAGGCGTCCATCTGGGTTCTCTAAATTATCTGCTCTTGTTGACGTTTTTGCATTGTCCTCACATATTTCCGCATATTACTGTTTATGTTTTCAGCGATCAACCCTTTATTCCATTGTCTTCCCATTCTACAGTTTATATCTACTTTGTTTCTGTTGGCTTTAAATTCATGACAATTTTAAGGGCTTTTGTTATGCAGACATTTAAACCATTTCCCTTTTTCTGTATGATACCTTTTTAGCAACTTTATCAACATGTTTGTTCTGGTGCTATCTTCTGTTACAGAACAATTGGCCTTTGCAAAGTTTCTCCTCTGTAATCGCGTTTTCTTCATTTGTCAGGATGAGATCCTGTACTGACGGGATGTTACTTTTTTTGCAAACACAGCATCTGAATAACGTTTTTTAAATGCACCATTTCGATAAATTTGCATCTAAACATATATTTTAAAGTGCAAGATGGTATGCAAGAAAAAAAGTTTCTATCATGAACGTCGTTCCTACACAGTTACCCTTAGTGACGGATATTTCGATCTGAGCCGCGTGCTCATGGAAGAAGCTAATAGTCTCTGTATCGTGTTGGCCGTTTGACGTGTGTCACATATACATTCTAAAACCAGTGCAGTGTGGTGATCCTCAATTACACACGTGGTTTCAGTTTGCCAGTTAATTTCTTCGTTACTGAAGTATCCGGTGATCAGTTAACGTGAGTGACCTGTCATAACAGCTTCAATTACAAACAGTCCCAAGTTATTTGAGTTAACTACACTCGTACATTGTGTATATACAATCCATTTGTAGTTTATTTCCTCTCAGCAAGTTCCTAGTACACCGCACTGATTCATTATATTTAACTGTTAGATGATTTGAGATGTTTTAAACTTTCTTCACCATTTCCATCAATGCCTGACACAACACTGCCATATTCACCAATTGCGAATGTTTTGGAAAGATTTCTGTTAAAGCTACACTATCTGGCATTGTTTCTTTTATACTAACCAGTAATTCCGTTCTCTTTTCTTGTGTCAGTGTATTCACGTTTGAGTACATTTTACTTATTTACATCTCTTCTGTTAAAACCATATTTGTACAGTTAACATATAATCTAATGCCAGAACATTCTTGTTTGGAGCTAACAATGTCTTTAATGACTGTTAGATCCCCTAGCATCGACATATCACATTTCTCTTTAACAGGTGCTTCGTCTCTTTTCGTTTCCTTTATTGTTTGATGGTGCTGACTATCTGCTATATAATATAATAGCCTTGTACTGAAGCTTGATCATGTGATCTGTGACTAGCGGATGCACTACTTTTTCTGTTTTCTTTTGAACTTAAGTCTGTGTTCAAGCCTTTGTGCAGGTGTTAGATCTTGAGATAACTACCAATCTGTGTATAGGGTGTGCTTTATTCTTGACCTTGATCTATTTTGCAATATCTAAGGTAGCCTTACGCTGTTTCTTATCTTTCAGACCAATCTTGATGACTCGGGTTGTATCTTGAGACATTTTGCCTAGCCAGTTTGAGGTTTCTTTTTCAAGCTTAATTACTCCAATGATATTTTCCCCTTCAGAAACCTATCATTGATCGAAATGTTATGAGGGACGATTTATATGTAATGCAACTCCTATGAAATATCGAAATTCCCGTGCAAAAAAAGCATTTTACCCATTTGTATTACACATTAAATTCTTCGACTAGCGATGCATGTAGTTTACATAAAATATATTGACTACATTTTGAATACGAGCATTTTTTAACAGGCCTACATGTAAAAATGGTTTCATTATGAAGTGATAAATGGTTAGAAATTCGGGCTTACATTAAAGCAAGGACTAATATCGGAATAAGTGGACATATTTCGTGAGATTTGTGACATTTACAAATATAATAATGAAGTGTCTTAAAGCGCTGTTACTAGATGGATGTCTCGTTTCAAATCCGGTAGGGAGCAACTAGAAGACCTTTCGAAGAGCGGATGACCGAAATCAATAACCACTCAGAAACATATCCAAAAGATCTGAAAACTAATTGAAGAAGACATCCGATTGACTTTGCGAGAATTATCCCGCCGTCGGCACGAGTTCACTTCATACTTCGAAAGAAACTGAATCGGCTACGAAGATTTGTGCATTTGCTGACACCAGAGCAGAAACGAGACCGTATTAAGAAGGCGAAAATGCTACTGAAGCTGTACGAAAAATATGACAATAAAACGTTATCTGAAGTAATTACTGGTGATGAAACTTGGGTACAGTTTTTTATCCCAAACGAAAGTGTTCCAACCGTGTATGGACAACGAACCATTCGGTGACAGCAGTTATTGCAAAGAGAACAGCAACGGTGCGGAAAGTGTTTAGTCCAACTAATTGTACGCCCCCCGGGGTTTTTTTTTCAAGCCTTCTCTTAATTATTTTTACTAGGAAAGTGTTATACTGTATTTTCTTTTTTCATGGACCTGCCATTCAAGTGCCAGTGCCGGAAGGAAAAGGTGTTACAGCTAAATTCTATAAAACAATCGTTTTGAAGAAATATCAGGAATACTCTATAACCGTTATTCTGAAAAATTGGAGTAAACGGCTGAAACTTTGTGTGAAGGGAAAAGGGGTGTACTTCGAAGGAATGCACTATTAAATACATGTATATGTTGATTAATAAAATGTTACACAGAGAGTTGCATTACTTATGAATCATCTTTCGTATATAAGATTTTGTTGTTGTTTTTGTTTTTGGTTGTCGGCACCACTACGCTTATTGCCTTCAATACTGAAAACCAGATTTAATTCCCTCCTTCTATCGCCCATCTCCTGTATTATTTCTTTTTCACAGCCCCTTAAAATTCATTATTGGCTTGTGTCAAATGCTGTCCCCTATTGACTTGGTATTTAACCTCAGGTATTTAAACGTTGTTCTTGTTTTCATTTAAGTTTGAAATTGCCTCACTAATATCTTCTAAAGTATTCACTCTCTTTTCACAGCATTTACAGAATCATTTGTAGCGGCTATATAAGCCTATAATTATGCTGACAGTAGTCATACCACTTGATGTATGAGTGTGTAAGATATGTCTAACGTATCTTATCTATCTATCTTCCATTCAGTCAAACCCCTACTCGGGACCTAGACTTTGCGCGTCTACTAGCAAGAATGTTAAAAAGAGTAAAAGTAAGGAAAAGTAAAACAAGAAAGAGAATGGTTAAAAACAAGTTAAAAGCAGGACAGGTGTATCTATGGTGAGATGTGCTCAATCTGGCTTACAGCCTGACTGAACACTGGTCCAGACGAGATGACTACATCTGGAGGCAGGGCATTCCAATGGATAACTGTGCGTGGGAAGAATGAAAATTTATGGTAGTCAGATGACGTTGGCACATGGACGAACGATTGGGAATGAGTGGTTCTGGATGATCTTGTGTTGGATTTCAGGTAGTCCGGTAAGGGAATAGCAACCTGGTTATGGATGATGTTATAGAACATAACTAGGCGCTGGTCAATGCGTCAGTGCAAGGGTTCGCCAGTTCAGAGAGGACAGCATATTGTCAACACTAGAAGTACGGCCGAAATCACGTTTGACCCAACGGGCAGCCCTACGCTGCACCGACTCAAGTTGGTCTATGAGAGGTTCCAGTGTGGGGTGACCACACAGTGGAACTGTACTCTAGCTGGGGGCGCACAAGTGTTTTGTATGCTTGTGATTTTAACCTCTCTGAATGTACTTTGATGTTTCGTCTAAGAAAACCCAGTGTTTGATTTGCTTTTTTGGTGATATTGTCAATATGTTCATTCCAAGATAGGTTGTGTGATATTGTTACGCCAAGATATTTTGCTGATGGTACTGTTTGCAAGATGGTACTGTGTAATATGTATTGAGTTGGTATTGGAATTTCCCTTCTAGTGATCTGTAAGACTTGGCATTTTGAAGGATTGAATTTCATGTCCCATTTTTCTTCCCAAAGTTCAAGTTGGTGCAAGTCTTGTTGCAGTAGGCTTGAGTGTGAAGAAACAGTCAGTGATATAGAGGATAATTGTTGGTTTCGGTGTAAGATCATGTTATAATTTCACCGAGTGAGCACCAAAAGTGATATTTTCACGAGTGGCGCAGCCACGAGTGAAAATAACAGCTTTTGGTGTTCACGAGTGAAATTAACGTGATGTTACACCGATACCAACAATTTTTCTGTTTATTTTATGGTTAAAACTCTACTTTTATTGAGTTTGTTTCTACAAAATATCGAAAATCGCGGGAAACGTCACCAGAAACATAGCGCAAATGACGTCATTTAAACGACGTCATCGTCGCATGGTTTCCAGCATTAATTACGCTCGGTATACTTATTGACGTAAATCCGGGTAAAAGTGCGCAAAACAGTGAAAAATAAAAATGGTAATCCACTGTTTCAAAACTGTGGATTATCACTTTTATTTCACTGAGAAAACTCTATAATTCACTGAAAAACATAAAATAAATATAGATAGCGGTGTCATCAGCAAAAAGTCTAACTTTAGAGTGTTTGACAGAATCAGGAAGGTCATTTATATAGATAAGAAATAAGAGTGGTCCATATGCAGAATGACAATTTGCATCCAGTGAATTATGAAATTGCTTGCCGTGCTTCACCCAAGCCCTTACATGTTGCACTTTGTCTTTCAAAAACTGTTTGTGTCGGTATACTTGCTAATTTAAAACTTTCAATTTTAACTCATTGAATAACCAGGGGATAGAAATGTTTATACCAATACTAACAATAATTTTACACTATGTGAGATATCACCTGTCATACAGTCCATTTAACATGCTGACTTTACTGACTATACAATGCATTTGCAGTCAAAATTTTCAAATGAAACAAAAAAAGTATTCTGGTTCCGCTGGGGCTCGAACCCAGGACCTTCTGCGTGTAAAGCAGACGTGATAACCACTACACTACGGAACCAGTTGATAAGCTGCTCGTGAAATATAGATTTTAACTAATGAGATAGCTAGATCGGGCACAGGTGCGCGGAGCGAGATTCATTCGGAATACTTTGTGGTATTATAAACGTTTTCCGGTTCTTTCAACTTTTCGCGAGTATATTTTGTCCAGAAAACATGCTGTTGCACATGTAACTTGATCGATCTCGCCAACAGAATAGCTGCAATGTCATCCAATCAGGTAAAAGGATCGAGGTTGTGCATTAAAAGTGGCACTTGATATTCGAGAATTCCAAGTGGATTCGACACCAAAACATTTCGAACCCAGAAATCACGAGACAAAATTTTTCAGGGTTTTTATATCATTTTGATTACAAATGAGTTTTTACAAAGATATTTTATATATTAAATTTGCCCCCCCCCACCCTTCGCCCAAATCTACAGTATGGCTTGCATGTTGACTTGCAAAGTGTTGCTGCTAGAATCAGCTCAGTTGGTTAGTCTGTCAATAATGGAAGTGTCTCCGGGTCCTGATCTCGAGACTAAATGTGTCCAGGTCCAGATCTCGAGACTAAAAGTCTCCAGGTCCGGACCCCGAGACTATCCATATATAGGTATTATAGCTTGTCGCCAGGTCAGGGAAATTTTCACTGTTTATTTTTGTATGCACATACTTTGTTCAACTTGAATAAAGACATATTTATCTTATTGTTTGTTATGAAAATATATATTATCATTATTATTTTGGTGTTGTTGTCTTCTTTTTTTTCATAATATATTGAAGGTTTCATGTTATAAAAATGTAATTGTACGTTATAAGAAGGAATTTTATGCTTTACGCTGCGTAATAATACATTGTTCCTTTAGTTTTCGCAGCTGTCAGATCACGTAGTTGGGTGCGAACATTAATTGGCATTTATTTAGTATCAAAATGGTGTTTGCAAACTTATCTCGTACTGTCCAGCCTTATGCGTAACATCACCTCAGACGGACAACAATACAAACGGTCAAAGATGGTCCAGTAGGTGCGAACTTTAATTGTTCCCGATTAAGACGAATCAAACTTTATTTGTTCAGGGAATTTAATGAGTAACTTCACCTGTGTAAAGAACAATAAAAGCAGTTCATTGGAAAGTTATTAAAAATGTTTTTCTATATCATGTATATCGCAAAGTGTGTCAGTTCGTTATAGTTTATTATCTGGCCAAGATGGCACACAAATGTTTTGTTGGTGAAAAATTTAACGACTTTCTGTCTCTGGAAATTAAATTTCGGTAGATAGTCACATGTTGCTATATAGTAGAAGAGAATAAAATATTGTACCAATCGCTTCTGAGTTGTTCACAAATAAATTTGCAGGCCTTCCAAAGTCGCCCAGTATATTTATTATAAAGATAAACTTATTTCATGAAAAACAATTAAGATTATAAAATTATCCGCAAAAGATAATTTCTAAGGTATTTTCATGAAATTTACAAGCTTGACAATTATCATTGATTATTACCTTGGTATTGGATCAATCAAACAAGATTTTTAGCTCGACTATTCGAAGAATAAGGAGGCTATTGCACTCGCCCCAGCGTCGGCGTCTGCGTTGGTTAAAGTTTTTCATAAAGTCAAATACCTTGAATACTATCAAAGGTATTGACTTGAAACTCAAACTATATGTTTACCATCAACATCTACACATGAGGAAACAATCCCCATAACTCTGTTTTGATTTTTGACAGATTTATGCCCCTTTTCTTAGAATTTTTGGTTAAAGTTTTTATAAAATTCAAATATCTTGAATACTATCAAAGGTATTGACTTGAAACTCAAATTATGTGTCTACCATCAACATCTTCACCTGAGGAAATAATCCCCATAACTCTGTTTTGATTTTTGACAGATTTATGCCCCTTTTTAACTTAGAATTTTTGGTTAAAATTTTTTATAAAGTCAAATACCTTGAAAACTATCAAAGGTATTGACTTGAAACTCAAACTATTTGTTTACCATCAACATTTACACCAGAAAAAACAATCCCCATAACTCTGTTTTGATTTTTGACAGATTTATGCCCCTTTTTAACTTAGAATTTTTGGTAAAAGATTTTATAAAGGCAAATATTTTGAATACTTTCAAAGGTATTGACTTGAAACTCAAATTATGTGTCCACCATCAACATCTTCACCTGAAGAAACAATCCTCATAACTCTGTTTTGATTTTTGTTAGATTTATGCCCCTTTTTAACTTAGAATTTTTGGTAAAAGATTTTATAAAGGCAAATATTTTGAATACTTTCAAAGGTATTGACTTGAAACTCAAATAATGTGTCCACCATCAACATCTTCACCTGAAGAAACAATCCTCATAACTCTGTTTTGATTTTTGTTAGATTTATGCCCCTTTTTAACTTAGAATTTTAGTTAAAGATTTTTATGAAGTCAAATATCTTGAATACTATCAAGCGTATTGACTTAAAACTTAAAATGAATGTTTACTATCAACATCTTCACCAATGTTTTTGATTTTTGACATATTTATGCCCCTTTTTAACCTAGAATTTTGTCACAGTTTTTACCAGACTATTATTAGAAATACTCGAAATGGCTTACTTTTGAAATGTCATAGAATAATTATGCAGCATGCAGCGGTCATGCTTTTTAATTTTAAACATATCAATTTTGAAACGTTACAAAGTTATTCATGATCAAATATACAAGGTCATGTATTTCTTTGAAATTATCCCCCCCCCCTTTCTCCCCCCAGTTGGCTTACAGAATCCAGAGTAAGGCTTTGCATGTAATGTACATTTACATAGTCTTTGAACAAGTTTCATATCTTTGACCTTAATTCTTATAGACAATTACACAATACACCTGTTCTTAGACAAAAAAAACATTTTACCGACAAGCTTTCGAATAGTCGAGCGTGCTGTCATGAGACAGCTCTTGTTTAAAAAGTTTTTCCTTTCCATTACCACACCCTAAGCAGAGGATCATTTCATCCCCAAAAACGATGTCACTTGTAAATATCAGTTTATATCCCAATTAGATGTTAGACATCGACTACTCCGTTATATTTAGGTCCGCGTATATAGGCCTACGTCATAGCTCACAGGTAAAAACATACCATAACAAATTGTGATAGTATTGATAAACATATTCTGTTTTTCCATTTTAATTTAATTGCCAGAAAATGACATTGTAAATGATTTGATAAGCTGAACATATAACTGAGTTTGTATGAAATAAATTTCCTGAACCTGGAGACAAGCTATATCCTTCTTTCTCCTCGATCCGAGGTTTCTCCGTGATTCGCGTGATAGTTATTTTTGACGAATGGTCGCACGCGAAATAATTCCAAAACTCCGGATTCTATGCAAGTTTGGTATCGGCGGGTTTTAACCGTTCACTGAAAAATCATGCGAATCAAGCAGGTATTTGAAGAATTATCATGTAAAAAATACTTTTGTCTTCAAAAGTATTAAATACTACTTCATTTTAACATATTAAATGGAAATAAGCTGAAAATTCTTATCCTCCATTTTGCCCTTGGTCAGGAGTGATTTCCCTTGCGTCTAGAACATACTTACTGAATTTACTTGTAAAAAGTGCGGGAAGCACATAATGGAACAGCCAAATTTCAGCCAATCAGAATCCTCGGATCGCGGAGAAAGTGTCAGAGTGTATCAGAGAGTCAGAGGTCATAACATATCAGGTAATTTTGTGTAAACAACAAATGACTGCATTAAATTGTGTTTCTAAAGGGAATAATGAATAGTTACCTGAAATTTTTAGAGTTAAATTTCATTTGAAAAAAGTAATTTTAAACAGAATATGCAGAATCATTCCTTAGACCCTCGAATCGCGGACGGGGGAAAGAAGCATATATGGATAGTCTCGGGGTCCGGGTCCGGACCTGGAGACTTTTAGTCTCGAGATCCGGGCCCGGACTTTGAGACACTTTCCTCAATAATTATCCAAACGCAGACCCATTTTACATACGGACATTTTATAGTTATCTGCGCTTTTGCATCTCTGGGGCTGGATAGCGCCTAGCAAAAAATATAACGATATTCACCCATTGAGTACAATTATTTGGACTACTCAGTTGGTCAGGCTGAATTCTAAACTGACCCTACACATGCTTGATCAAAATTATTAAATTGTTACAAATATCTTATGAAGTTGAATTCTGTAATCTGTTTTCCGCGATGTATATTGAAAAGTGACCTTCACCTTTCAATTTACCGCAACCTGTAAAAATTACACTGCTGTGTAAATCACTAAATGGGGCCAAGTTATTACATAGGTAAATGACCACTATTTTTATGCCGACGCGACACATGCTCGATCACTTCCTAGAAAAAAACAAACAGTGACACTTCTCTATTGTTTGTGTTCGGCTTGATTGGGCTGTTTAGCCTGGTCTGGAAATGTGCACAGTCTGATGAATTTAAAGTTTTCTGTCTGTAAAGCTCTATGATAAAGTCTTGAATAGTGCTTAACTGACCTAACTGCATGTGGAATGTATATAGCTGTTAAGAGTGTTCACAACATCAGTGATGGTAAAACAATGACTTTCAGGATTAATGAAGACTGAAAATTGAGATTTTCAAAAAAGTCAAAATTTCACTTTCCATAGTTAAAGAAACATTTCTTTTGTTTTTAATCAAATCCTTCTATATGTCAGAAATGTTTTTGAAGGAGATTAAAACTAAATCTTGTAATTTATAACTAGACTAAAACATCTTGGTTAAAGAAAGTTTTGGTATTTACTCCAGTGTGACAGTGTTGCTGTTATTATATTTCAGGACGGTTTCATAGCTGATAAAGTAAAGAAAGCAGAGAAGAGAGTTGAAGTTTCACCACATGACACAGAGGCATGGAGTGTTCTCATCAGAGATGCACAGGTACGGCATTGCTGATCAATTTCAGAGCCAAAAGTGAAGTCAGTGTACCAGTAGATATTCTTTGATGCATTTGATAAATGGAATAAGTTTGGTCTATCATTTATACATGTACTTAAAAACTGTAGCTAGTAGTTTTAAATTTACTGAGTTACTAATTATTGATTAATATTTGAAACAAAGTAGGCTATACAAATTTTCCTGTGTGGCAAAGTTACTTTGGTTTATAGGAAAAAGTTACCCAGCTCAGTAAAAGATATCTGGTTAGAAACTGGGCATTTATTGACCATATAAAAGCCTGGATAGAAACCCCAGGGTGTCACATCTTCTAAGATTGGAGCATTTATTAAATGATGTTTTTCGTGATTTTCAGTTTGTGTTTAAACTGATTTTGGGCACCAGAAGTTATTCCTGTAAGAAAACACTTCCTTGTAGAGTTTCTTTTAATTATTGAATTTGAATGTGTCTGTTTAGATCAAACAAATAGAGCAGGCAAGACCGGTGTATGAAAGATTAGTGTCACAGTTCAGTAATGCTGGGAGATACTGGAAGATCTATATAGAACATGAGGTACGTACAGCTTGTCTTGTCTTGGGGATAGAAAATCAAAATTTATTACTGATTTGTTTGCTGTATAGCAAAAGAAATGTCAGAGCAGTATAATATTGAGGAATGGCTAAATAGACTTATTGGAAGAGTTATTTGAGTTGCATTTGATAGGTGTCCGGTTTTGTAATGTTAATTGCTTGAGAAATATGCTTTAACAGCTCAACTTTGGATCTACTATTAACATTGTATTAATCTGGTTTTTTGATGCTTGGTCATAAATTTGAAACTTTTTGTTACTATTGTGTTCAATGATGCACTCAAACCTATATCCCTAGTCTTATTCAGTAATGCTGTGACATTTCTTTACAAGTATTTAATAAAAACTTCACACCACCATAGTAGTTGCAGAGTACTTGTTGAGAGAATGGCAGAGTGGTACCAGGCTGTCTGTATATATCTGAATGGTGTCCATTCAGATTATATGGGGCTGGTAGAGTGCAAGTGAAGTGTGGTGTAGCCGGAAAAGGATGTATTGAGCAAGTCAAAGAGGTCCAGTAATTGATCTAAGATGTAAGTGACTCTCAGGGACTCGCACTCTTCAAAACAATGAATCCCAATTTTAAAACAGTGAGTCCCTGCTATCAAACAAGAAATCCATTTCCCCTCAAAAAGAAAAAAAAGACATCAACAAATAAAGGTACAAATGTAATAATGACCTGTTAAAACTTTGTTTTTAAACTATTTCATTGAAAACTTGAATCTTAAATAACATTTTAACACACCCTGCTCTATTTCTTCGTATGCGCAAAGAAGGAACTAGGTCTTGTATTAATATCCGTTAACTCCCACTTACAGCACAGTGCAGTATCCAATTGTATTCCGTGCTTGTGGTTTACAATGAAAGGTTTCTACGCGTTGAATATAGCTTGGGGTATTAAAAAAAAAGTGTTAGAATTGAAATAATAAATGCCCCTCTGTATTAAAACATCGACTAATATACAGTCAGTCCTTTGGATGCAAAAGGTTAAATTACTTGTGCTACACACTTGTGATTTAATTACTAAGCATCCAATCTCCAGGCTGTATACAGGGACACATCTATTATTTCTTAATTAACATCATGCAAGGTGTTATTTGATTAGCTAACAAATACTTTTTTTAGACACACCAAGGGATGAAAGGAGACACATTTTTAGCTCAACTATTCAAAGAATAAGGAGGCTATTGCACTCGCCCAGGCGTCGGCGTTGGTTAAAGTTTTTTATAAAGTCAAATTTCTTGAATACTTTCAAAGGTAATAACTTGAAACTCAAACTATATGTTTACCATCAATATCTACACCTGAGGAAACAATCCCCATAACTCTGTTTTGATTTTTGACAGATTTATGCCCCTTTTCAGCTAAGATTTTTGTCACAGTTTTTACCAGACTATTATATGGAAATACTCTAAATGTCTTACTTTAATTTTAAATGTCATAGAATAATTATGCAGCATGCAAAAAAAAACTAAAAAAACATGTGTATAGAAAAAAGTGATAAATTTAGGACATTGGTGAAATGCCTTTAACTATTTTACAGCTCAACTGCCTCAAGATTACATGCCGGATATGTTAATCAAATGTGGGAATTTGTAAATGTGTACATTTAGGTTGATTTTCAAGGACAAGTTATAATTCAACAAAATGAATAGCTAGCTGAAACATATCATTATCGTAGTGTTTTTTTCTCTTTTTGTACTTGCATGTGCCAAGACATTATTAGTTAAAAAAACTAATACCTTTAGAGTGAGCGTTATGTATTTCACATGGTCTTGACAAAATTACAGATAGTGTGTGTTTTGCTGAAAGTGAGATCAAATACGAGTGTGCTGCACATTTGAAATCTTTTGTTCAAAAACTGATGCAAACTGTTAGAATTAATCTGGAATTTATCATTTTGAAACTTTGTCAAAATTAATTGTAAGTAACTCATTTCCAAAACTTTGTTTGGATTGAAAATAGGATTGCACAGACAGACAGTCAGTTGTCTTTGGCAACCAGGTAACTGCTTAATCAGACAGACAGTCAGTTGTCCTTGGCAACCAGAGAATGCTTAATCATGATTAAGCAGTTCCCTGGTTGCCAAGGACAACTGATTTGCTGTATGAAGACCATTTGTTTAACTGTTAAGTCATAATGCAGACCACAATGACATGTGCCAGTGATGCTACTTCTGTAAAGTTAGGCAATACCAGACTTAAAGAAACTGTGTGGATCTAGGTCACACTGTGCTGAATGTAGGTCGATACTGATCTGACAGTTCTGGTCACAAAAGCTTGAAAGTGCTGTAACTCATCAGCCGAATATGTTTACTAAGGAATTGAATGCCTTTAATAATGTAAATTTTGTAAAAAGACTTCAGTTTGGACAAAAGTTTTCAAGCTCATGGTGGTGTTTGTTTTTCAGCTTCGTATAAAACGATCGCGTTGTTTTTAACAAGAAGAATGGAGCAATGCTTTGGTGAAAGCACAGGTTAGGTTGATACAGGATGCAATGACAAAATGTTACCAACAGAGCAGAAAGAGGTTGTGTTATGTAATATAACAGAATGATATTGTCTTGAAAGACTCAAGCCAGTACATGATAGTGTTTCTTGCACTTTACAAAAAAAGGTTGTGGTAACCTAGGGGAGGGATGTCACAGTGAATTTTGGAAATACAGGATTTCAGGAAAAGTTTGGGAAAACAAAGGATTTTAGGGCAATAAATGTTCATTGAACTCTTTCTTTCTCAAAAAGTAAAAAAAGAAAGAATGAAAGAAATTGAACACAGGCCAGGTTTAAAGGCAGACAGTTGCCTACCAATCACATCCTGCTAGGATTCCTTGGTTAGGTAAACAAGGCAGTTTTTCTTTTTAATGGGGAAACAAATTGCATCTAAAGCCAGTCAACCACTAGGCTTTTTTGTGGACAAGTTGCCATTTACTTACAAAGAATGAAAATGTTCTAGTTCAGAATAAGAGAACATGAAAAAAAAAAGATCAGCTTAGTTACAACAATATCTGATTTCATATGGAATTTCTTACGAGATTTTCTGGGGCCAAAATTTGCTCTTTTGAAAGGAATCAAAAGGATGACTGGTCATGATGATTGTTGGACAATAAAAAGAATTCATGTGTCAATCACTGCACTGCATATCCATGATCTTTTATTATGTTTTGCCATATGGGAAAAGAAGTTACCATAAAATTTTGATAGTGTATATAATGTACATAATTTATTAGTCTATGATTATAAATGTCTGTCTGAATTCAAGCTGATGTCAAGTTACTATAATGACAGGTAATTTAGAGTACTTTCTACATTTTTGATCTGTTGGCTTACATGCTTTTATATTACGGCTTAATTCGTGTTGGTTTTCCAGAATTATACTGCAGATATTACGCTGTTTTAATGCAGAACTGTATAAGATATTTTTTCTGTTAATTTTATGTATTCATAAGTTTGCACATTTTACTTAACAATGATTTTTTTTAAACACAGTGTGGAAATAACGCTAAGATAATCTAGACATATTGAATTTTGACAAAAGTTACTTTACACGACTATTTATACAACTGTTAGTCTTACATGTTTCCTTTTATCTCCTTTCAGCTGAAGTCAAAGAATTATGAAAGGGTTGAAAAGGTATCTACATGTACTTAAAGGAAGATGAACATTTAGTATTGTGTTGTCTATCATAGATGAAGTTTTTATTTTTATTCAAAATATAAGAATTTCTTAATCAGAAATATACCGGTAGTTTTATAATTGAAGAACTTATAAAAAGTTTTGAGCAGTATGTAAAATTGATGAAGTATAAAAGACAACATGTGTTATCTCATGTCTGTTAAATGTACTAGTAATAGATGAGCATGTCAGTGTATGCTCTCACAATGTTTTCAAGCAGCCAATTCTTTCCATGATTAAATGATGTTTTGTTACCTGTCTAACGCCATATAGCTGTTATCAGTTTCTTGATGGTAGAGAAGTTTGATCTTCAATAAGAAACCTGGCAGGAACACTTGTTCAATAACCAGGGATAATGCATAACTGAAACACCATTTATTAATGTCTACAACCAAATCAAACGTCATCAACATTTTGATCACTTATGTCAGAGCAAGTTGTCAGTTCAGTTAAACTGTTTTACCTTAGGATGGGAATGAATACCGAAATCGATATTCAAATATTTGTAAAGCATATTCGAATATATTAAAATATTCGAAAGCAAATTCAGTATGTTTGATATCCGAATTTAACATGTCCGAAGTAACGTATTGAACTACACATGGATTTGAATATTACACGTAATTTGCATTTATTAATGGTCGAGATTTGCTTTCTGTTTAGGCTGTTATTCTAAAGTAATAGATACAAAAAAGGAAAGCGTTGAGTTTCCATCATATCCTGGTCATAAATTGTCATTACTCACCTCTAAAGAATATTTGTCATGTAAAATGGTAATAAATGCATTTTGTCGATTTTTTTTTTTGCACAACTGCAAACAATTATCGGAACGAAAATGTTAATCTGGTAAAACATCCTTTCGCGGTCGATCTTTTACCATTAGTACATGTTAATTTTATGTTATTGTGTTTTGAAATTGATGTAAAATTTTCTCTCTCAAATTGTTTTACAAAAATACATGCAGCATTTGCATTTGAATATTCGGAAGGAATACAAATATTTGAACATTCGTTCCCATCCTTAGTTTTACCCAATGTATTAGGAGGAATGCTTAAACCATTAGGCCCAGGGGGAATTTGCTGTATTTTGAATAACTCTTGGGTCATTTATAAAGAAAGCTATTAGGTAAAAATACTATAACAGCTTAAATGGAGAAGCTGTAAACATATCTCCTGAGTTGTCCCTTGCCTATTTTCATTCACTCTTGCCTAAAGGTTGAAATTCAGCAAAACCTTTCTTGTAAACCAGCTAGTTACTTATGTGATGGAAGTAACCATGTTTCAGTCACTCAGAAAATATTGCTGTATTCTTACCCCCTTAATGATCAATTTGTAAGTGTGCTTACACAGTGTGTGACATCTCTCCTTGTTTATTTTCAGTTGTTCCAGCGCTGTCTGATCAAGATCCTCAACATTGACCTATGGAAGCTGTACATATCATACATCAAAGATACCAAGGGCAAACTACCATCCTACAGGTGTCTCCTGGCGTTTCAGTCATCATTTTTGTTTTGTTATAATTACATAAAATATTTCATGGTTGATAATGAGGGAACATGCTGTTCTTGTAGATTCGCTTCAATATACCAAGTTTGATTGTTACTGAAATACTACAAGATTGGGAAATATTTACTATTTGTAAGGCTTTGTATAAGTCCATTTCAAGTTTGTAGGGAACCCCTAAAATTGTGAAGCTTTGGTATTTTAAAATTTTGATAATTAAACAGATGTTTAACAAGCTGAATACATTTAATAGAAAATTCTTAAGTGTCTGGGAAATTGGGTGTAAAATACAAATTTCACTTATGTATGGGTCTGTTTGATAACTTTTCCAGTTTTTTGCTAGTTTTCAAAAGTACCTTTATAAGGCATTTACCAGTGTTTCTGTAGACTTGAAGAAAGGTCTGATGCTTGTTTCAGATTACCAATGCATTTAGTTAAATAATGCTCATGCATTGGAATGTCAGTTAATCATATGCCCCAGTCTTCACTGTTCTGTCATTTTGCAGTAAGGTGCTATTTATCATGTCAGCCTTTCATTTCTTGTGGGAAAAACGTTGTTCTGATGACCTGGTGTGATTTTACTAGTAGGCAAATAATTCTTCATTTAAAAAAAATCAATTTGATCTTCCGACAGTTCAAGAATCAACTTTAAATCTACTTTTCTCTTACAAGTTCCCAGCATTAGTTGATATCTAATCAATGAGTGCTATCTGTATTTGTTTGTGAGTACATTTTGCCACTGTGTCTTAAAATTGAAACAGGTTGAGCTGTCACTGTTAAGGGGAAGAGCGAGATAAATGGTTTTCTACTAGCAAAGATGTTCAGTTGCAGCATCATTGTCATACCGACATAATTCTCATACAATATTCATCCTAAACTGGCCCTGTTTAGTGCATTACTTCTAACCTTTTTATGACAGAATTATGTCCCTTTTATTGGGGTCATTTAGGAAAAACAAAAAGAAACATGTATAGTTTTTTGACGCCCTTACCAATTTATTTAGCTGTTTCCTTTTATGAAATGTTAGTACAACAAATTCAGATTAGCTTCAAAATCTACACGGAGACAGCTATTGTTATGTAAATTTGCATTATTGCTTAATTTGGTAAAAATGACATTTTTTGAGGGCTGTTTTTCTTGAGCTTTATTAGCTCACCAGAGCATAAAGTGCTCAAGTTGAGCTTTTGTGATGGCTTGATGTCAGTTGTCTATGTTGTCCTTCCAAACTCAATCTTGTGTATGTAATAGAGGCTACATTTCACTGGATCTACATGAAACTTGGTCAGAATAAATGTCTTGATGCAATCTAGGACAAGTTCAAAAATGGGTCGTCTTGGGTCAAAAACTGGGTCATTGGGTCAAATGAAAGGAAAACCTTGTGTATGCAGTAGAAGATGCATTGTTCATTGGATTTTAGTGACACTCTGCCAGGTTGAGTGTCTTGATGAAATATAGGTCGATTTTAAAACTGGTTCATCTTTGGTTAAAAACTGGGTTACAGTGGCAAATCAAAAGGAAAATCTTGTTAACACTAGAGGCCACATTTGATACCCAATTTGCATGAAAATTTATCAGAATGTTTGTCTTGATATTTTGAATCTGGGTCACTTGGGGTCAGTAACTAGGTCACCATGGCAAATGTGAACATGATAAGCAAATCTTGCAATTAATTATCTTCAAAATATATCAGCATATTTTTCTTGAGCAATCTCACTCAGGTGAGATGTAGAGGGCCATCATGGCTCTCTTGTTTAAAAATTAGATCAATATTTTGGTATTTTTAAATGATTGTACAATATCATTGTGTAGCATAAAAGAAAGATTTTGTGTGGATTGTAGTTTTTATTGAGATTTTGTTGCTTGGTGAAATTGAAATAAATATTTCAATTTACATGTACATGTTACATGATATTTGAATGCTTTATGACTTCTTACACCCTCTCTATCCTCTATGTCTTGTCTATCTTTCTAATTTATACAGGTAGGTATTGAACGGCAAAAGTTTAAAGTCCTTATCTTGTATAGAAAGAATCTGTTGCTTTTTTTTTTAAATCACAAAAAAATTGTTTACATTTACATGGAGAATTGTGTTTTAATTAAAAAAAATAGGACTTTAGACATTTTTGAGTAACTACCTTTAACAAAATGGAAGTTCAGAACTGAAAAAAAAAACCATTTAAAAAAGACCATTTTTTATGATAAAACTGAATCATAATTTATCAATTAAGACCAGGCAGTGCAATTTTCTTTGGCAATGTTTGTATTCAAACAATTTTCTTTATTGAGAAAAAGGAAAACATTAAGATTCTTAGGCTTTATAGAACTCTGTAAGATATGTGTTGTAAAGCATTTTGTGTGTTGTTATTCAGGGAGAAAATGGCGCAGGCGTATGACTTTGCCCTTGATAAGATGGGGATGGACATCATGTCCCACTCTATATGGCACGACTACATCTCATTTCTCAAGTCTGTGTAAGTTATTTTAGAGATTCTGATGGAAATATCCAACATCCTTCAGCATCTTTTTGTTAAATAAATGCAGGAGATTGCATTTTCACCAGTGGTGAGGATGTGCACAATAATAGATCATAAAAAGATCATAAAATACAGAAACCCAATGTTTGCCTAGCTACCAGCAAGTGTTCATGTAGTGACCAGCCAGTATTTAATACAATGTATATTGTTTTTGAACTGAATACAGAATAGGAACTTAAAAGATGTATGTTAAACTATGATAGTCACTTCATCAACCATTGAATTCTCTTAAAGTTAATTTCCTGTCAGAATTTATATATTTATATTAATTAATAGTCTATCAGAACTAAGTCTTGAAATGGAGGAATTTATGGAATTACTGTGGATTTTGTAAGGCTTGTAAGCTATCAGTATACTTGCAATCACTGTCGTGTTTGTTAAGAACTTTGACACAGGGAGCTCTGTAATATTTAGTACACAGCCCATATGTTCCTCCAACTTTTCAGTGATGCAGTGGGATCATATGCAGAGAACCAGCGTATCACGGCAGTACGGAAAGTGTTCCAGAGGGGTGTCGTCAACCCAATGATCAACATAGAAGCCCTCTGGAAAGATTATGGCACATATGAAAATGTAAGTACCAGAAACTTGTTACCAAAGCTGCTTATCCTACTGTTTTCAAAAGAACATGACAGTTTACTGTCTAAACCCCTAAACTGTTCTTAACCACTTAGTTCAACTGAAAAACATTCAAAGCTTCAAAAGTTACATTAAATCTTGCAGTGCAGCATTATTACATTATAATGTTGTTTCCCTTTTCTTGGTGAAGTATGAAGTGTGTTTTAATTTGTACTTTCATGTCACTAATTCTTAAACTACGAACATGTATGAGTAATCTCTTCTACAGAGCATCAATCCACTGATAGCCAAAAAGATGATAGAAGATCGAGGCAGAGACTACATGAATGCTAGACGTGTCTCTAAGGAATATGAGGTGGTTACACGAGGTTTAAATAGAAATCTCCCATCAGTGGCCCCTACAAATACCCCAGAGGAGGCTACACAGGTAGGAAGTCCAGTTAATCTAAATTAGACAAAAACTTGGCCCTAGATCAGTATTGGACTTTATAGGATTAACTGTTTTGTACTTTCAATAGTTGTGGTTGTATAGATGCTATTTTTTCCTTCTTCATCTGATGACCTGCTACTCAGAAAACCGAACAAGTTTTAAGGGCAATCTCACAAATAGTGAAAATTTACCTGTCAGATCCAAACACAGACTGGACCCTATATATTGATAATTTTTGTAAAAACATGGTGCATATTTGTTTACATGGTGCAAAGTGTGGTTAAACAAGTAGGAAAGATATAATTATGGAATGACACTGCTGAAAATTTAAAATATTCATGTTTTGATGCACCATGTAGATGCTAAAACAGACAAAATGTACTTGAAAGTATGTACTGCATTGACATACTTTTCCAGATCATTTTTTCGTCAGTTATTCTGATAACATGGTAACATACATATGTATTAACTTTGGCTCAGACATACATGTTGTATACATTATATCGCCCTTAGAGAGAACCTTTCTAATCTGAACCCCTTTGTAATCTGAACAATTCCTCTGGTCCGAACAAGTTTGGATTAGACAGGTTCCACATATACCAGATTTGGTTATAATTCTGTGAATACTGCAGATTGTCTGAACATTTTAGTTCAGTCAATCTGCTGAAAAGCATTACCTCTGACTGCTTTCATAGACAAAACTATTTTCACCGACTTTGTGTTTAGCAATGAAGAACAGACACTTACTTGGGTATAAATCATAGGGCTGGCAATGAATATCCTTATATTCAAATATTTGTTCGGATCCGTTGTAGGTATCCGAGTATTTGGTAAAGGTAGCAAATAAAAAACGAATTTTGATTTAAAACCTAGATAATAACATTTTACTTTCATGGTAATATTTATTTTAAATTGCAGTAGAAGTGTTGGTTTACAATACATGGTTGTCATGGTGATGACACTTTTTCAATAGACAAAAGAGATTATTCAAACAAAAAAAATTCAATTTCTTGTCTATAAGTGTCGTAAATTGTTGAATAAACATTCTGATTAAGGACAATTATAATGTACGTGTTTAAAAGTATTTTCGGCATCTTTTGTGATGGAAAGTTCTAATTCATGACACTGCAATTATCTTCAATGAACTGCGTTGTGTGAAACAAACATTTGTTTACTCAAACTTCGATTATTACATATGCAATGGTTTGCAGTTCTCGGGACAGACTAATCGCCCACAGTTATAAATTTGTAATTGTAATCTATTGTGGCGAAAGATTTAACAAAAATGTTTAAGTTTATCAAGTACATACAGCGACCGAATATCCTGATGTTTGTTGGGAAAGCTGACGGATAATTAAAATATATTGAAAATGGACATTATTTTTGTAATGATATAGACATACTAAGTTTACATTTCTTTAGAATTTGGTCTCATTATACCGTGTTCCGAAGAAAATTAGTTTTTTAGGGATTTTAGGTACATATTCTCTAACTAACAATTTTTGAGCTGAATATTAGTTCAGCAAAAAGGTGCCTAAATCAGCCCTGATTATGTACAAATATTTGCATAGGCATGTGCATGTGTATTGAACTGTGACATATTCAGGTATCATTCTTGCAACCTGTGCCACGATTTTCAGGTGGAACTGTGGAAGAAATACATCACATGGGAGAAGGGTAATCCACTAAGAACTGAAGACCAGGCACTCATCACAAAAAGAGGTGTGTGCTTTAATGATACTTCACAAACAGTCCTATATTAAAAAAACAGACATACATACATACATACATACTTATGGTTGTGATCTCTGTGGAAAGTATAATTGTTTAAATTTATGGCAATGGTGTGTTTGGGTAATACAACTTGATACCATTACTTTCAAATTCCTGGTGAACTATAAAACGACACAGAAGTGTAATGTAACCACACAATCAAAACAGGTTTAGTTTAACACTTTTATTTTAAGACCAACATTTCGGCTTTTACAGAGCCTTCTCTAGGGTGAAATTCCTGGTGAGAATAGAAATGTACTGTCGGAAATTCAGGCAACAGCTACCAAGACATCATTATTTTAAAAAAGCCAGGAATAAGTCTTTATGTATAGTTGAAATAAAGTGTTAAGAGCTATCTATCCTATCAACTTTGAAGTTTTACAGTTTCTGTGAAAATTTATAATTTTTGGGCATTTGATAAATGCTGGGATTCTACAAGGAACATACCCAGACTTATTTGGAAATGATCTTGTTAGTTTAAAGTCAGTATTGACAAATATATAACCAACAAAAATAAGTAGCTGCATTATCATTATTTTAGCACGTTTCCTTTTTGATTTTACTCATTTTTACACCCTTTTCCAATATATTTCTCTTTTTTGTTTTCTCAGATCTACAAATTTGCTAAATTACACATACATCCGAGGAGCTGTATTCCTATAAGCCTTTCAAGGGTTTGTTTACAAATCCTATTATAGCTGGTAATTTATCTGTTTATTATTGGTTAATGTCGTATTTGATTTTCATACTATCATACTGTTTTTAGTAAGTGATGTTGATTATGTTTTCAGTAATGTTTGCCTATGAACAGGCACTCCTGTGTTTGGCCTTTCACCCAGATGTTTGGATTGAGGCAGCCAACTATCTGGAACAGTCCAGTAAAATTCTCACAGAGAAAGGGGTAAGATGGATTCTCCTTATTAAAGTAAATGTAAAAAGAAAGTAGAAAATTGCAGGTACTGTTGGATGAAGCAGGCTAGAACGGTGAGGAAAATTACCGGCCACATGAAATATTTAATTTGTACGTGTCATTTAGCCCAAAAGATATTTTCTCTGTAGTGTAAAGTTATTCTAGTCAAATCAACTTTTTACAACTTTTGTAAAATATTCAGCCTTCATTTTGCATAGAATGCAGAAAAATGACAGATAAGACAAAGTGGCAAAGTTTTACAAGGAAAATTACTTGTATACACTATGAAACATATCAGATTATATGTATGTTTCTGAAGTTAATTTACCAGATGAAATGTTGTTCTTACAGGACCAGAATGCAGGCAAGATGTTTGCTGATGAAGCAGCTGCTCTGTTTGAACGAGCTATCACAACAACCATGAAAGGAAATATGCTCATATATTTTACATATGCAGACTTTGAAGAGGTATGTTGACTGTATTCAATGTCACTGTCTACAGATTTATAACCTCTTTGAGTAAGAGTGATGGCAATATAAATGTCAGGTATGTTTTGGAGACTAATTGAATGTCTTTTTAGGACAGACGAGTGCAAGTCATTGGTAGCGCCTTTCAATAATCAACTGAATTCAACACTTTGGCATAGTTTTGAAAGGTGTTGCTTTAGAGGAATGAGTATATAGATTTTCCTGGGTCGTGCAGCCTTTTGTGAGCGTCCATGTATATCAGTCCTTCCTTCTTGGAAATTTGCTTTGCTGGTATTGTCAAAAGAACTGTTTGAGCAATGAAACTTTACATGAATTCTTCATGTTGTATGAAAGTTTTGTTTTATTCAGTCAGAGCATAGGTGTGGTATTAAGTACCTCAGTATTCCTGTACAGGCTATGTTTGTGTAAAGTCCTTTACAGCTCATTTTTAAAACATTTCAAACTTCTTTTGTACCAAAACGCCCTCACAGACTGATGTCTTGTGGACATATACATTGTTACTTGTGAATTTATCTGATATATTTTATATGCATGTATTCAATGTTTCAGAGTCGTATGAAGTATGAAAAAGTTCACAGCATTTATAAAAGATGTGTAGCAGTAGAAACCATAGACCCAACCTTGGTAAGTGTATGGCAGTAGAAACCATAGACCCAACCTTGGTAAGTGTATGGCAGTAGAAACCATAGACCCAACCTTGGTAAGTGTATGGCAGTAGAAACCATAGACCCAACCTTGGTAAGTGTATGGCAGTAGAAACCATAGACCCAACCTTGGTAAGTGTATGGCAGTAGAAACCATAGACCCAACCTTGGTAAGTGTATGGCAGTAGAAACCATAGACCCAACCTTGGTAAGTGTATGGCAGTAGAAACCATAGACCCAACCTTGGTAAGTGTATGGCCTAGAAACCATAGACCCAACCTTGGTAAGTGTATGGCCAGATACTGTAGGTGTTAAACATAGGGAAACGCCCTTTCATGCTGTTTTAGACTTACTATAATCTTTTCACCAATACTTTCACAAAAGTTCTATCAAAATGAATGGAACCTTTTTATTGCAAAGGGGCTCAGCTTTCTACTTGTTTTAAGCTAAAAAGTTCAACTGTCCTTGTACAGTGTATGTTGAAGGAAGGTATCTTAATTAAGTGATATTTTCTAGGCATATATACAGTATATGAAGTTTGCTAGACGAGCAGAGGGTATTAAGTCAGCCAGACAGGTGTTCAAACTAGCAAGAGAAGATACACGTTCCACCTTTCATGTGTTTGTTGCTGCATCGCTTATGGAATACTACTGTAGTAAGGTTGGTAACTGTGAAGTTAGAACTCTCCAAAGCCCTGTTTACCTACACTTCTTCTAACATACAATTTATCTTGATGATTGAATGTAAGAATAATGTAAATAGTTAACAGAGCTCTAATCTTTGACAACATATAAAAGAAATTGACATATATATGTATGTGTAGACCTTGCAGTTTTTCTCACTCGGGATTTAAAATGTAATATCAATGTACATGTAAGACATAAACTGGTATAAAACAGACAAATACTCTGAAAAGTTTATTAATAAAACACAATCTAAGACTATTATGAAGAAATTTAAAGATAACATACATGTACAACATAATTATTTCTCATAAATCATACATAAACTTGTTCTAGACATAACATAAGTACATTCCTAAAAGTAATGGAAGAATTTCTGTACTGCAGTTACACATCCAACACAATGCTGTAGAAAATGTATAATATCATATTTAAATGATTTAACATTACAGGAGAAGACAGTGGCATTAAAGATATTTGAGCTTGGTTTGAAGAAGTTTGGGGACATTCCAGAGTATATCCGCGCCTATGTTGACTTTATGTCTCACCTGAATGGTACGATGCCAGTATATTAGTCAATGTTTCATTAGTAATAGTAGAAAATAGGTTATAATGGTAGGAAAGAAAGTTCAAGGAATTAGTAAACAATTACAAAATGAAAATGTATAGCTAGCATAATTGTTAAATCAGTGGTAAATGAAACTTGATTGAAATAGTAAACTAACAATAAGCTTCTTTGTTAGTAAATTATATGTAATTTATTCTAAGTATGAAAGTTATTTTGCTGAGAAATAATAGCTTGGGGATGTGTAAAAACAAGCAAACTCACAGTGCATAGCAGATTGGTTGTGCATTGAGGAAATCCATCATTTTTGCTAACTGAGAGCCAAAAGCTGAATGATGTTATGATGTACATAGACAGTATCTTCCTAAACTAATAGAAAAAAATGTAGAAATTTAAACATGACAAGAATGTGTGTTAAGTCCCTTTCCTCATGGGAAAATATTTTGTGCATTTACAGAGGATAATAATACAAGAGTGTTGTTTGAAAGAGTGCTGTCCTCTGGTCAGATAGCTCCAGAGAAATCCATGTGAGTATAGCTATTGGTCAGTTACAGTATTAACATGTTTACAGCATAGATAGCGACAGTTAGGTGAAATGACTTAGAATAACTGAAAGGCTAACAAGGATGGCTATTGTTTTTGGCCAGGTCAAAGGATGAAATGTAGAACATTTGAAAGTAGATTAATCATTAAGTAACGTTTTGTTTTAGGCTGCCAGTATTATTTTTCCCATTCATAAGTACACTTTAGTAAACCAGTCACTTGCTAAAAGTGGCTTCTCTAGTATATGCTAAGTTTGCTGTTTAGCACATTATTTTTTAGCTCAGTCAGTTACTGTTATTACCAGTTGTCAATCATTAGGAAAAACAGTCAAGAAAAAGGTATACATATATTGTTAACATAAAGACACCGGTACGTTTTCTTGAGACATATGGTATAATTCTCCCAGTAGTCTTGTGTCGTCAAATATTGTTACATCTTTTTGAGAGAAAATATAACTGAAAAGATGTTTCTTTTAAAAAGTAATCCAATTGAAAATATTTTTACCCCGACACAAAGGTTAGGGGGTTACTGGTTCGCTTGTCTGTCCGTCTGTAGACACAACTTGTGGACACTAGATCTCCAATACCCTGGTCAGAATTTCTGATACTCACACAAGTGATAAGTACAAGTCTAGTTGTGCAACGTCCATGTTTCGGGTCTCTAGGTCAAAGGTCAAGGTCACAGGGGCTCGGGATGGTAAAATCTTGTGGGCTAAATCACCAAAACCCCTGGTCGAATTTCTGATACTTCACACAAGTGTAAGTACAAGCCTAGTGTGCAACGTCCTGTTTCGGGTCTCTAGGTCAAAGGTCAAGGTCACAGGGGCTCGAGATGGAAAATCTTGTGGACGCTAAATTTCCAAAACACCTGGTCAGAATTTAATGAACTTTACACAAGGATAACTACAAGCCTAGTTGTGCATGGTCCAGGTTTCGGGTCTCCAGATCAAAGGTCAAGGTCACAGGGGCTCGAGATGGTAAAATCTTGTGGACGCTAAATTTCCAAAACACCTGGTCAGAATTTATGATACTTCACACAAGTGATAACTACAAGCCTAGTTGTGCATGGTCCAGGTTTCGGGTCTCCAGATCAAAGGTCAAGGTCACAGGGGCTCGAGATGGTAAATCTTGTGGACACTAAATCTCCAAAACCCCTGGTCAGAATTTGATGATACTTCACACAAGTGATAAGTACAAGCCTAGCTGTGCATGGTTCAGGTTTCGGGTCTCTAGGTCAAAGGTCAAGGTCACAGGGACTCGAGATGGTAAAATCTTGTGGACACTAAATCTCCAAACCCACTGGTCAGAATTTAATGATACTTCATAGAAGTGATAAGCACCATGCTTAGTGTGCATGGTCCATGTTTGGGTCACTAGATCAAAGGTCACAGGGGCTCATGATAGTAAAATGTTGTGTGCTTTTAATCTCCAAACCCGCTGGTCAAAATTTAAATATACTTCACAGAAGCCAATAATCAAAGCATCAAATATTACATAAATTTTGAATACTGTGTCAGTGGGGTGTTCGGGGGATATTCATCACCTTCAGTGATAGTTCTAGTTAGTTTTGTTGAGTATTATGTTTTATACGCTGCTACACATTTACATTCTCAGAGATATCTGGAGCCGTTTTCTTGCCTTTGAATCGGAGGTTGGAGACCTGGCAAGTATTCTCAAAGTGGAAAAACGAAGATCTCAAGCTATTGAAAAGGTAGAGAAACTTACATAAGGCTTAAAAGATACGTGTGAGCTGTTTATAATTTATAAACATTAAAAAATAAATGATGACTTTTGAGCACAACAACTAAGTGAAATATTTTGTTGATACTTATCACATGTCCATAGGGTAAGAATAAATAAACAAATGCATCAATTACGTGCTGTAACTCTGACATATATTTTGTCAAAAGTTTGCCTCTTTTATGTAGTACAATGTACTCCCACTTCGGTAGATTTCACATTTTACAAATTCTTAGACACATACTAAACACAGAGGAAAAAGTCTTTTAATGCATTGAATTTTATTTCCAGATCCAAGAATTTGAGGGTAAAGACACAGCTTTGTTGATAGATAGATATAAGTATGCAGATCTCTTCCCATGTAGTCAGACAGAACTAAAAGCTTTAGGATACCATGTAAGTACGGTCTTCATTTGTTAACTGTAAAATCTAACAACATTTTCTCTGAATGACTTTATTAATTTTTGAATATAATATTTGCATGCTTACATAAAGACACAGCTTATATGATGTGGCTTGGCTTTGTATATCCATGAAAGTAACATATAGATGCACAGAGATTTTCTGTCAATGTTAAGTACTGAAGAAGCTTGTCAAAGAAGACCTATGATTGCAAAGAGTTAACACAAACACATTATTGGGGACAGGTGTGTAGACATTAAGCCCTAGCTTCTACATCTAGGAGCAGGGATCAGGAAAACCGAAAATTTGCCGGTCTGAACCGATTTTCAACTTGCTGGACCGATTCACGTCACCAAAAGTTGCTAAAAATCGGTCCGAGATTTTTTTAAAAAAGCATAAAACGCTCAAATATGACAAAAGGAGTTGCTTGTGTAATTACACATAGCATCTGTGTTATTAGCACCTATCCAATACCCCAATAAACGTGTCATGTTAATACCCGCGGTCTTTACCTAATTGGTCCTCGGGCGTCGCTAACACGTTATTATTAAAGGATTTTATTAATGTGTTTGCAGCTCCGTTGACTCTATGCCAGACCGATTGTCTTTAGGCCGCTAATCATTACCTACACTAGGCCAACATTATTGGTCATTATGATTTAATTAAAAACGATTCGGTCCACGTGTACTTTTGACCGGTAAGAAAACAGTTGAAAGAAATTATTAAAAAATAAAACCCAGAGGTTAATTTTTAATACTCAAATAGTGCCGGCTATATAATGTATCATGTTCGGGCATTCAATACCTTTCGATTTATTGTTGAAATGGCACAACGCCACATATTTGCGATGTTCAAAAAATCAAGGACCGAAATGGCAAACCGGCTTATGATAATCGGGAGAATAATAACGAAACAAATAACCGGACCGGCAACCGGTAGTAAATGCTTCGAAAGTCAGAAGGGGAAGCCGAAAGATAAGTTAATCGGTCTGGCAACCCGAGAGGCATAAAAAAGATTCAAAACGAAACCAGACGACAAAAATTTAATTGCCTATACCTGACACAATGGATTATTACAAAACTTTGTGGGGGTGACTTTGAACGTAATCAGTTCTAATCGAAATTTAACACACTTTCAATGATAAAATCGCGTGGAAATTATCATATTTGTTTATGAAAACTGGCTCGATATTTTTCTTATTACTTAGAAATTCCGTTCTTTTTCCTTTATGGCGAAAATTATGTAGAGTTTATCCCTTAGAAAATGGAACGCTCCACGTGAACGGTGCATTTATTTTATCGACTCGTGAGATTTTCTAATCAATAATGAAAAGAAGATTAACATTTTCGTTTTTGGAAACATTTTGGAATCCAAAGGAGGCAACTAAATACTTTAACCGTTCCATGATCATGCATAACAATGGAAAGATGGTTGAAAAAATATAAATCACGACAAATTTTTCATTTTTTCTCTTTTTTTTTTTTTTTTTTTTTTTTTTGAACTTTTTTCGGGGGTGGGCCCTCGACTTGTCCGGACCGATTGAGATTTCAAAATTTCCTGATCCCTGTCTAGGAGTTACGGGTTAAATCCTCTTTGGGCACCAGAACTGGTTATCCAAACCGCAGAAATGGGTGTGGCTCAAAAAAGCGAAAATATATTGGCAATAACGTGGCTAATATGATATCAGGAATTGATTACATAAAGCTTTGGTGATATTAAAAGAAAAAGGGTTCCGAAGTCTTAGGTCATATTCATAAAGTGATTGCCTTAACACTGTTTAATTTGTAGGATTTAATAAGAAAGCAAGTGATACAGTTACCATCAAGTAAAGTTACAAAGATTGTCATGGAGGAAGATGAGAATATGAAACGTCCAGAATACCCCAAACCTGATACCGGCCAGTGGCTTCCATTTAAACCTAAGATCAATGTCCGTAAGTATAGTTGTTTATTCTTTTTTTGAGAGTTTAGATTTCTGAATAAAATATGGTCTAGCTTTATTGGAGAATATTTGATGTTTTGTTGTCTTACATTACTTGGTTGCAATTAAGTTTCAATCATTCAAGATGTAAAACCATCAGTTCTTTAATGTTGATACGAAGACGATCAACCTTGTACTCTGAAATAACATAAATTTTGTATTGTGAGAGTTCAATACTGTGTTTATATTGTGAGAGTTCAGTACTGTGTTTATATTGTGAGAGTTCAGTACTGTGTTTATATTGTGAGAGTTCAGTACTGTGTTTATATTGTGAGAGTTCAGTACTGTGTTTATATTGTGAGAGTTCAGTACTGTGTTTATATTGTGAGAGTTCAGTACTGTGTTTATATTGTGAGAGTTCAATACTGTGTTTATATTGTGAGAGTTCAATACTGTGTTTATTGTGAGAGTTCAATACTGTGTTTATATTGTGAGAGTTCAATACTGTGTTTATATTGTGAGAGTTCAAAACTGTGTTTATTGTGAGAGTTCAAAACTGTGTTTATATTGTGAGAGTTCAGTACTGTGTTTATATTGTGAGAGTTCAATACTGTGTTTATTGTGAGAGTTCAAAACTGTGTTTATATTGTGAGAGTTCAATACTGTGTTTATATTGTGAGAGTTCAATACTGTGTTTATATTGCCTTACAGCAAGAGATGCTCATGCCGTTCCTGGTGGCGTGTTTCCTCCCCCAGCAACAGCTGCAGCACTTATGATGATGATGCCACCACCAGAATCTTTTCATGTAAGTAAATGTATATATTAAAGTACATGTACTCTATGCTTAAGGTAGATATAACATAAAAGTTCATCGTTATGTGGGCTTATGTACTTAAAAGTGCTCCTTTCATCGTGTATACATATCCTTATGCCAAAGTGCTCATTCTCATGCCCCAATTTGAAGAATGGTGGAATAGGAATCAAGTGATACCCCTGTCCTATGATTTGATGTTAATATTTTCTAATGCAGGCCTGTAAGTATTGCAAAGTAGATACATGTACTACTGTTACTGAAATTGTATACAAATTAAGAACTCCAGGTAGAGAGGATATTTTTTATTCTGTAAGAAATGCAGATGATTGACTTCTATGTTCACATTAGTATTTTGTCTTTTTTGCAGGGTCCATTTGTTATAATAGACAAATTCTTGGAAAAGTTCAGTAATCTAGATATTCCTGATGGTAAGTTCAGTATGCTAGATATTCCTGAGTTCAGTAAGCTAGATATTCCTGATGGTAAGTTCAGTAATCTAGATATTCCTGATGGTAAGTTCAGTAAGCTAGATATTCCTGATGGTAAGTTCAGTAAGCTAGATATTCCTGATGGTAAGTTCAGTAAGCTAGATATTCCTGATGGTAAGTTCAGTAAGCTAGATATTCCTGATGGTAAGTTCAGTAATCTAGATATTCCTGATGGTAAGTTCAGTAATCTAGATATTCCTGATGGTAAGTTCAGTAAGCTAGATATTCCTGATGGTAAGTTCAGTAAGCTAGATATTCCTGATGGTAAGTTCAGTAAGCTAGATATTCCTGATGGTAAGTTCAGTAAGCTAGATATTCATAAGTTCAGTAAGCTAGATATTCCTGATGGTAAGTTCAGTAAGCTAGATATTCCTGATGGTAAGTTCAGTAATCTAGATATTCCTGATGGTAAGTTCAGTAAGCTAGATATTCCTGATGGTAAGTTCAGTAAGCTAGATATTCCTGATGGTAAGTTCAGTAATCTAGATATTCCTGATTGTAAGTTCAGTAAGCTAGATATTCCTGATGGTAAGTTCAGTAAGCTAGATATTCCTGATGGTAAGTTCAGTAATCTAGATATTCCTGATGGTAAGTTCAGTAAGCTAGATATTCCTGATGGTAAGTTCAGTAAGCTAGATATTCCTGATGGTAAGAGAAAACTTCACTTTCTTCCTGCTGTACAAATGTTTTATGTAAAATTTCATTTAAGGATTACATGCACATATACTAATGTTAAAATATCTTTTTACATGCATTTTTGTAACCTTTTATGTACCTTGTTCCGACAGTTAAGGGTTAGCCTGAATCCCCAGCCGCAACCACAGGTGAGTGTAGCGTACCTGGGACCCAAACAGTGCATTTTAGTTAAAAATAGCCTAGTTACTATATATCAATAAGAAGGTAAACAACACAGTTCGCACATAGACCCAGATTCAGCTTCAATTACTTCATATAGAATAATGTATATTTATCAAAACCTATTGCATATATAGCCTAAGTAATTATATTTTCCGTAAACGTTTATTTCAAGGTCCAAATGCAAACCGTTTTGTAACAGCGACTGATAGTTTCCGAAATTTTTACCATTTTTCGCCAACTCGAATAAATCTCGCACATTTCGGGTACGTCTAGTTTCCAATGCGCAACCGTCACTGTGGACACACACAAGAACGGCACAACACTGCTAAATTGAAGCTGTACTTGAGTGCATTATTCCATAGGCATGTATTAGATATGCGTAACCAAGATTTGGTAAGACCTGGCCGATTGATGCGGTATGGAAACTAGTTTTTCCCATTATCAGTATGGCTGCATGTAAACGTTTACAAAATAGATTAACGAAATAAAATGAATACTGACTTAACGGATCATATTAAAACTGGAAAGCTAGTGGAAATATTTATCAAATTAATTTCTACGAGTGTCTGTTGTGTAATATTTGGATGACACAAGGTGACATTGTTTAAAAGCTTGTTACAAGGGAAGAATTCAGTGTCAGAAATGTGTGAGATTTATTCAGGTTGGCGAAAAATGTAAAAAAAATCGGAAACTATCAGTCGCTGTTTCAAAATGATTTGCATTTGGGCCTTGAAGTAAACTTTTACGGAAATTATAAATACTTATGCTATATATGCGATAGGTTTTAATAAATATGCATTATTCTTGATGAAGTAATAAATGCTGAAACTGCGTTGATGTGTAAACAGTGTTGTTTACCTTATATAGTCATTAGGCTATTTTTATCTAGCGTTCACTGTTTGGGTCCCTGCTACGCTACACTCACCTGTGGCTGCAACGTTATCAGAACTGGGATGTTAGAATATTGGTATTTAGCTTAGTTTAGTTTCACAAGATGACATGCTGTTACAGTGTGTTTAAGTAATGCAAAAACTTGACTTTCATTGATAATGCTGCATTTGTAGTGAGTGAAATAAATGTTTCAGTGTTGCCGAGTGGCCACTTGCATTTCTGTTTCAATATAGACCAGATTTTTAAAATGCATGTGCAGTAAACTGGCTTAAAATAATCATAGCATACATTTTACTGAAAGTAATGAAAGTTAATGCAATTTTTATGTTACGCAATTTCTACGTAGCCAGTACTGAGGTACATGTAGTTTGTAGGTCATGTCAAGTGGTCCTGTGTGGTCTCTGAAGTTGACACTATTCACAGGACTCTTAACTTCATTTCTTCGTCTGCTTTGTTTTTGTACTAATATATTTTTTCTTGATTTCGAAACAAGTTTTCACCAACTTCCATTAATTGCTCTTGAGACTCTAGATCAAATCAACTTTGAAGAGAGAGAGAGTGAGGCTATACAGAATTAACATGTCTTGCCTAAGGACATTACCACTGCTTGGCACTGGTAGGGATTGAAACAGGGACTTTCTGATCCTGAGGTGAAGTCCCTTCCACTGCTCCAAGGCGTCTCCACATACTTCTGTTTTAAATAAAGCATATATAATTATATATGTTTCGTGCCAGGATACTGTTAAACAGATGATTTCCTCACCAATTTACATTCATGTTTTGCAAATATCAGACTATTAGGGAATTTAAATTTGCATTTTTACAAAAAATAGCCCTTTGATCTGTCAGGAAATTCACTATTGAAAGAAAGTGTCAAAAAGTCAGTTTGTGTTTTGGTATGCATATATGGTCACAGGTCAATTGAGTTATAAAGACAGATTTAAAAGACCATGATATTGATCTCCGTATCTCAAGTTCTAAAAAATATAACCAGATCATAGCCGGTCGATTATTGACACATTTAACAATGTTTTAAAAGGTTTGCAGAAACATACAATTTAAATGCCTAAATATGGCACTGGTAATTGAATTCAAAACTACTGAGTAGCAGACATGTACAAGGTGAAACTGGATGCGAAACATGTATTTCCAAAGTAAGGAAAAACTTATTTGCATATACTGCAATTCCCAGAAAACTGGCTTCCGATAATATAGTGAATATTGGTTGTATCCGAAAGTTGCTTGTTTTACAGTACTTAGTGCTTAGTATTGTTTAAGACAGCTTACATATCTCTGGTAGGGTCAGCAGACTACCAGTTTATTGAGAATTACTGCTAATGCAAGCATGAAACCAAAACAAACAAATCTAATGCAGTTAAGTTTTGAAGTTTCAGCAAATTTTGACTAAGATTTTTATTTTGTTTAAAAGTTCCAGTTATATCAGAGAATGGTATAGACACTCCAGTCAAAATGGATGCTGGTACCCTGCTGTCACTGGAATATGCCTCTGGTCGTAAACGCCGTATAACAGAGAACGAGGGTAGTGATGATGAGGATATAAACACGGGACCGGCTCCACCTGTCAATGACATTTACAGAAGTCGACAACAGAAGCGCTCAAAATGAGAATGTTAATGAAGAAAGTTTTAATTTCCATTTTTCAAGGAAGAAAAACTGTTTTGTAGTGATGGGGTTTTTATGGCAAGGTGGGGGAAATAAGGAGGCAAAGGTGATGATTTGATATGAAAGTTGTTCTGTAAAGTGAGAAATGTTACATGTTCAGACTTTTCAGTTAATATGAAAAATGAATAATGCATATACTTCAGTGCACCTTTGCTATGACAGATTAACAGAGACTAAAAATACCATCTTGAAATTAACAATGCAGTAGATAAATTACTGCACGGTATTGAAGGAAAAGTATTGAGCTCTGTTTGAATGTCACATATTGAGCTCTGCTTTATCTTTTAAAAAAACTGAATGTGCTGATTGCTATGTATTTAAAGCCAAAGGATGGCCTTCTTATTTGCATAAAGGTGTTTGTTAGTACCGTTTCACCAGTCTTTAACCTAATTTTCGCATATCACAGCCATTTTGCATCTTTTTGTAAGTGTTGTAAATCTACATGTGAAGAAATAGTGACAATTGAAGACCCTGGGTTTTGCTAGCACATATTGACACCTATGACACCTGTATGAAAACCCAGCTCCATGAGAAACTGTAAAAAATAATAATAACATCAGCACAGCGCATTGGACTAAAAACTGCTTGACACCCAGTCTTTGATTCTCAACAGTCACTTCTGATTGCATTTTTATACCCCCACAAAACGAAGTTTGGGGGGGTATATAGGAGTGAGCTTGTCGGTTGGTTGGTCGGTCTGTTGGTTTTATGGTTTCCGGATGATAACTCATGAAGACTGACCGATTTTAAATAATATTTGGTACACAGGTGCAACAAAAAAAACAGGTCAAGTTCGACTTTGGGGTCAGTAGGTCAAAGGTCAAGGTCACAGGACCCGAACAGTAAAACAGTTTCCGGATGTAACTCATGAACAACTGGACCAATTTAAATAATTTTTGGTGCACAGGTGCATCATCAGAAAGTACAGGTCAAGTTCGACTTTGGGGTCAGTAGGTCAAAGGTCAAGGTCACAGTCACCCTGAACAGTAAAACGGTTTCCGGATGATAACTCATGAAAGACTTGACCGAATGAAATAATTTTTGGTACACAGGTGTTACATCATGAAATACAGGTCAAGTTTGACTTTGAGGTCAGTAGGTCAAGGCACAGTGACTCGGAATAGAAAACGGTTTCGGAGATAACCCTGAACGACTTGACCGATTCATATTATTTTTGGTACACAGCTGTAACATCATGAAATACAGGTCCAGTTCGACTTTGGGGTCAGTAGGCCAAAGGTCAAGGTCACAGTGATCCTGAACAGTAAAACTGTTTCCGGATGATAACTCATGAAAGGCTGACCTATGAAATCATTTTTGGTACACAAGTGTAACATCATGAAATACAGGTCAGGTTTGACTTTGAGGTCTGTAGGTCAAGGTCACAGACTCGGAACAGTTAAACGGTTTCCGGATGATAACTTAAGAAGCTTGGGGCTAGGATCATGAAATTGATAGGGAGGTTAGGATATTAACATTTTTGAAATAAACCTATTAAATTTAATAATAATCCAACTTTCCCTCCTTACATATTTTGTGTGCTATTAAAACAATACATTTACACAACTTATTGTATAATAACTGAAATGTATGTCCTTGTGGCCATTCCTTTCTTATGGTTGCCATACTTCTGTGACAAAGCTGTATTGTGGGGGTATAATTCGTCACTCTTGTGACAGTTCTAGTTAGAGTTAAAAGTTAAATCTCTTCAGTTTCTAGTGTAACTGATGAGGTATGGTCCGCCTGTTGCGATCAGCATGCTAAAGTGCTTGATAGTGACTCCTTGTAGCCCGCTTAAAACTGTTTGCTAGCGTTACCTAGGCGTTAGAATATTTTTGCCTCACTGTTATTTTTCACAAATCAATCTTTCATGTGGTTATTACTGTACATCAGCTGCAGACTGCCATACAGTTTGGTATGTACTGTATAGCTGATAGTGTTATGTCTTATGACAGAATATTTGTGTGTTGTCATGGATAATGCAATAAAATATGAAGAAGTAAAGCATAAAAAGACAATTTGTTTGTAACTAAATGATCTATGGTTTATTATCAATAGAAAATATACATTTTCTAATTAGCATTCTAATGAATTTAGCTCATCTTGAGCACTGTTGTCTCTATGACGTCTATCAACACTTACTTTGTGTGAGCAATAGAGGCTGCATTTTTCTCTGGATTTTCACGAAACTTTGTCAGAATGACCGCCATGATAAAATCATGCTTCATACCAGAGCTTCCAACCAAGTTTGATGAAAATCAAACATAACATGCAGAACAAGACTTCTTACTGATGTTTCCTATTAAGTTTTATGAAAATTGAACAAGGTCTTTCATAGTTGAAGAGCAGATAAGATTTTGACTAAATGATACTGATTATTCCCACCAAATTTAGTAAAAATCCAACTAGGGGTTTGGGGATGAAGAGCAGACAATATCGTACAATGCAGGCCCCTATGACATTGAACATAACCATATGGCCCCGTATTGTAATATGCACAACTACACTTCATATTGATGCTTCAAATCAAGTTTGGTGAAAATCCAACAGTGTGCATATACAAAATTTCATGACCTATAAACTCTTAAGTTTGACCTTGACATTTGAGGTAGGAAGGTGGGTCTTGCACATGACATGTACTCAATGTGCACTGAACATTCGTGCCATATGATTCGAAAATCCCTTCATGCATGACAAAGCTGCTGGGACAATGAGACGGTCGCATGGATTTTCTCACATAGTGATACTTATGTGGCTATGCAAATGTTCTCTCCATTGTTCTTTTAGTCATGTAAAGGAAAATTTTAACCACAACATTCTGAATGAATAGAATTTACAGTTCTGTATTGTTATCCTAGGCACGTAAGAATCTATACATAAATTCGGATAGGCAGTTGGACGGTGCGTTTTTAATGTGCCCATCTTCGAGGGCATAAAAACAACAAACCTTTAAACATTCAATATGGCTCTTTGATAAAGGAAATTACTAATTCATACGTGAAAAAATGTCTAGTAGTTGACAGAATGATCTCAAACACAGTATAAACACACACACAAAACATCACAAATGCTATTCTGAAAGCTTGTAAGAAATGTATACCAAGTATCCTGCCCATAATACTCGTGAGAGGTGTGAGGCAGTATGACAAGATAGATAGTTTATGAGCAAAAGAATATATACATTGTAATATACCCGTTATTAATTGTAGTTTATAATTGTTTCTTTTTACACAACTTGTAATAACTTTTCTTACTTTCACATACTGTTCCAAACTTTCCAAATCTTGTAAGAAGTTCATTCTTTGCCTTTTTAACTGGTGAACCTCTTAAAACCATTTACTTTTTTCTAGACGTTTGTGTACTGCTAGCTAAAATTAGAATATCAAGATCATTTATAACGGCGTCAATTCGAATAAATATGTCATGAATGTTGTTCTCAAACAAATCAAATTGACCATTTTATATACTCGTATTAATATTATCTCTATATTCTGATTTATTTTCAGTAGTTGAAACTTTATAGTACGCTATATCAATAACACCGTTATCTATGATTTGGTCATTATTGTCTGTAACGTTAATAAAACAAGGATAAACTAAGAATAAATGTTTAGATATTGCAATTTTTATAGATTTAAGCAAAATTGTTTTGGTTTTTTTGGGGGGCTTAATAGTAATCAATAATGCTTCATCCTGTAGGGTCAACAAAAATACGTTAACAATAGAAACGTGACATAAGCTTATAAAAATCAAGCAAATCTCGACCTGGGTGAACTCCTGTTTGCAGTGATTGCATCATTTAAAATTTTATTGTATTCTTTCAACAAAGGTACACCATTTTCAGATAAAATCAAATCATGTAGATCAGCTGTGTGTGCATTAAAAGCGCCACAGAACAACAAATTCATGTAAATATTCAGAATTTAAAATCGACTCGTTCTTTTGCACTTCGGTTATACTGGATGGTGGTTCAATTACTGAATACACTGTTACCATAAGGAGTTGTCTTCTGTCCTATTTGCTTCCTAATGTAAGTCAATAAAAATGGAACATTTTGGGAAATATCAAAGTGATAAACAATTAAATACATATACAAGTGGTGTGTATGGTAATCACTTTAGTTAATACAAAATTATGCTTGCAATAGTCGTATGTTGTTTCTTCTGTTTAGTGAAAACATTTTTCTATTCACATGCTATCTAGCTATCTCTGGATACTGCCAACTCCTCTCGCGGGTATTATAGGCAGTACTAAAGTGCATTTCGGAAATGTTAGTATAGAGAGTGAGACAATAAAGTATTGTCTGGTAAAAGTGGGACTCAGAAGAAAGCACCCATTCAAAGGTTAAATGATAGCACATAATTGAAAACAGAAATGAAAGTAAAAGATAAAAACATTGATCACCTGACTTATACTGAACATCTGTATCTGCCTTGGGGACAATGGATGCATGTGCCAGGTTAGCCTGATAGGTGTTTGTACGTAGGATGAAAGTGTGATTGCTACGATGTTGTGATATATTTTGTAAAACATAATGAGCCTGTAGTCGAATCTCGTGTGTCGCAGAGACCGCCGTCCAAGATCACCTTGCATGGTTGTAACTCTCGAGTGTTTACTTTTTCATTGCTGGTAGTTACGTTTCGTTTGATGAATCCCAGAGTTCTGTTGGCATTGGTTGTTATCTTATCCTCAAGATGTGATTGTTAAGCTAAGATCTGAGGATATATTTAGACCAAGATATTTAGCATAAAGGACATGTTCTAACGCTTGGCCATCAAGATAGTATTTATTTTTAATGACATTTTTCATTTTAGTGATGTGTAGCTAACACTTAGAAGGGTTTAACTCCATGTCCCACTGCTTCTCCCAGACCTGCATATTGTCAGGATCTTGTTGCAGGGATCGAAAATTTGAGAGTGAGTTGATGGTGAGGTAGACCGCAGTGTAATTGGCAAAGAGTCGAACTTGGGATTTAGAAACAGAAGAAGAAAGCTGGTTGGTGTAGATGAGGAAGCAGAGGGGCCAAGACCGGAGCCTTGAAGTAACAGGAACTTCTGTGAAGCAATCACCGTCTAGGACAACAGTCTGGCTTCGACAAATCAGAAAGGAGCGTGTCCAGTTGGGAATTTGTGGAGAGACGCCATATTCTTGAAGTGTGTAGAGAGGTTTGAGATGGTCAACCTTGTCAAATGCCTTACTGAAATCCAAAAGAATAGTCAGTTTGTTTACCAGAGGCGATGAGGTTGACAATGTAATCTGCTAACTCAATCAGTTGAGTTTCGCAAGAACGCCTCTCTCTGAGTGCATGTTGAAGGTCATAAATGATGTTAGAAATGTTGAATTGTGGAGATAGATGAGAAGCAGCGATGTGTTCCATGAGTTTTGCAGAGAATACAGGTGAGAGAAATAGGCCAATACTTAGCTGGATTACTTGTGCCACCTTTCAGAGAAACGACGATACATAGGGATCGATTTGTTGGTAGGTCCGTCACAAAAACTTAACGTTGGCTATAACTTTGCCATTTCTTAAGATTTTTCATCAAACTTTCAAATTGCATTGCTTGTGACAAAAAGTCGTGATGCCGCCAATTTTTGTAGGTCGAGGTCATATCTAACAGAGTTATGTCCCTTTTGAACTTAGGTTTTGTCACGAAATTACATGTATTGGTTATTCTGACAAAGTGTAAGAGGGCGACACAAGTGTCCTACTTTAGATTTAATTTGATTTGAGAGGAATATTATCAAGGTCCGTCCAAACGCTAAATGTTTACTTTTAAACAACTCTATTCATTGGCAATATTGCCTTTTCAAAAATTTGTCACACTTTTTAAATTCACATGTTGATCATTTCATTCTAGCTTGTCATGAATATGATCAACATGTGAATTTAAAAAGTGTAGGGGGGGGGGGGGGTCAGGGGGGGGGGGGGGGGGGGGGGGGGGTTTTTAAGAGGAAAAGAGGGGGTTCCTGAGGATTGAAAGTTTGCTAAATGTTTAGCTTGTGTTTTGGATGAGACCCCGGCATGTCTCCCGTCATGCCTAGAAAAGTAAAGTTTTGAAGCCAATAAAAGAGAAATTTACCTGACTGCAATCTCCAGTCTGTATCAGCGATTTTCCTGGTGAGATTTTCAATGCGTGATCAGTTCGGTGTACCCCAGAGGTAGTGATTGTCTCGTGAATTACTAGAAGCCAGCCACATAACCCAGCAGGTGCTTCAGTATCTCTCACGACACAAGTTCGCTGTCTAACAGTGACTGCAAAGGTCTTTCAAGAGACTCAGAAACACGTCTCCCACATGCTGAAAACCCTTCATATTCACTGCCAAGAGACTAGGGTGGGAACGACCTGTGAACCCACCCGGGTAGGCCAAAAACACAACTAGGCGTAATTTAGCACACTACCCATAGCGTCGGTGGGCCAACAAACAAAACTAGGCGTAAGTTAGCACACCACCCACTCCAGAGCACCCCAAAATGGGCGGGCCAACGAACACAACTAGACGTAAGTTAGCACACCACTCCTTCCAGGCATGATATGACTCCAGAACTCACGCGTTCAATACGACCTAGATGTGAGTGAGCGGTCAATACGACCTAGATGTGAATGACATCGGGCTGTCTGCAGTGTTGGTCCCCTGTCACCCAGCACTCGTCACCGACACTCAGGGGTTCTTGAGGTTGGTGGACATCACACACCGTGGGCCTTCATTCCTGCGTGGAAACAAACGGCTCTTGTCAGAGTAACTCCCCTCATCGTTAGCTGAGGCCCCGACAACCATCAGATCGAGTTTGGACCGAAGTCCTCTTTGTTGTGTTGTTGATCCAGTGTCAGTCGAGACCCCTCGTGCACGCCACAAGGGGCTGAGAGCAGTGCATGTGTTCTAGTGAACACCCATCTAGTTTATTTATTGGACATATTAATACATGAATATTACCAGATGCCAAAGAATTCTGACAGAGAACGGTTACAATATCCGCAATTTTATACCTGAGCTACTTCAACACAGTTGGTCTGATCTGATCTGGGTCCGCAGCTTTGTTGGCTTTAAAGTTGGCAAGACGTTTTACAAGACCGGATTTGCTGATAGATATGTCATGTATCTTAAGGTATTTAGTAAATACTATTTACGGTAATGCAAAGGGTTGAAATATCTTGATACACTTTTGTTTCAAAAATAGTGGTGATGTTCCAGAACTGATGGTTTAGTATGTTAGCCTTGTCCGTGTTATTTGATTTAAGAATGTCTGTTATTTGAGCTTTAAGTGGGGAAACATTTTGGGAGTCTTGTTTGGAGTTTTTTTATATGTGTATAGGTTTATAGTGTTTAGCTCGACTTTTCAAATAAAAGACTAGCTATCCTACTCGCCTCGGCGTCGGCATTAGTGTCACACCTTGGTTAAGTTTTTCGTACCACCCCACGTTATTTCAAAACCAATTTAGAGGTATTGCTTTATACAAATTGCTATGCTTGTTACTTCACTACTACTTGTTTACCATCATGACCTTCATAAACAGACAAGAGTAAATAAGTCTTTCAAGGTTTTTGTTAGAATGATGGCCCTTTTTCGACTTAGAAAGTGCATTGAGCTTGGTCAAGTTTTTCGCACCACCCCACTTTATTTCAAAACAATTACAGATATTGCTTTAAAACTTAATATTCTTAGTTTACCATTATCACTTCCAACAACAGATAAGAGAACATAACTCTGTGAAGGTTTTTGTCAGAATTATGCCCCTTTTTTACTTGGAAACTACATTGAATATGGGTAAAATCCATTTATTGACTAAACCCTTTGAGATATTGCTTTGAAACTTTGAATACTTGTCTGCATCATTAACCCCCTCTAAAGACAAGAGAAGGTAACTCTGTCAAAGATTTTGTTTTAAATAAAGGCATTTTATCGACATAGAATCTCGGTTAATTGTTCGTACCAGTCCACTGTTTTACTAAACTGTTTGAGATATTACTTTGGAAGGTGGAATACTTGTTTCCCATGATCCCCAGGCATAAGCAGGAGAAGGTAAATCTGTGAAGGATTTCATTTGAACTATGTCCCTTTCCGACTTAGAAAGTCAGTTAAAATTTTCATTCTTGACCACTTGTTGCCCTTAATTATACAGATCATTGTTTTTTTTTTTTTACTGACAAAGTTTTGTTTCATTGGCAAGCACTGTGTGTCAGTGCAATCATTATCAGCTATGTTTTCTAAGGTAGGAATGATAGGATATTTTTTATTTTTGTTTAAATGATTTTTTCTTGAATATACTCAATTGTTCATGCATGATTAGATTTGTTTTTCGTTGTCGCCTTTTTGATACAGGTGGTCTTTTTATGATTTTTTTTTTTAATCCGTTTGTAACCCAGGGTAAACACTTTTTGAATCCAACTATTTTAATGGTACAAATTTGGATATTCCAGCTTCAAGTAGGCCCCTATGTTTTTTAATTGAGCCCGACAGACAATCTGAGCATTATATTATTTTTCTTTGCTAGAGGTTTGCTTTTCGCTTTTCAGTTTTATTATAAATTACTTCTTATGGCAGCTTTTAGATTTTTATTCAATATCAGCAGCTTTCAAAAAATTCTTAAATTTCAAACAATTTTTAAATTTTTGATAGAATCACGGACCTATATAGGCCCGTGGTTGCGCACAATACGTTGGGGTAGCTTGTAACATACTGTATGCCTACACATAGACCTTTGGCCTACGGTAGGTCCGTGCTTGTAACAGGCCATTATTATGAATAATCTTGAAACTTGTTCTTTTTAAGTCCTCCTGTAGGGGGCCGGGCGGACAATCGAAAAGGAACTGATGTCCTAACCAAATTAAATAGGCAGTGGCTAGGTAGCCGTACATATATTTTAACAGTTTAATGCATAACTTTTTCCTCGCTGTATTGTTGGTACAATACATCTGTAAAAGCGACCTGTTACATTTAGATCCTTTGAATCACACATTACCGCGGCGGTATTACGTTGCGAATCGCCGCACTGCATTTTAATATAATTGTTTCAAAAATGTTTTATAAACCTGAAAATGTGAATTTAAACTCTTTGTTTCCTAGCGTTAGTTTTTGATGAACTTTTAAATGTTTTGTATCAAATGAAAGCTAAAATTATGAACTTTACGGAATATGTTAAAAAAAATAAGTAAAACCTTGATAGAAACTTAATATTTCGGGCATGTTTAACTGCTTTTAAGAATTATTTACCGTATTTCATACCGATCTCCTCGTATGAAATTATATGTAAGGTTACCTAGCATTTTAGTGTAGGTATCGGATCCGGCTGCCTTGACCAAAAGACTACGAAGCCGGTCACGGCTACCTAGCCTCTGCCAATTAAATAAGCAACGATACTCTATGTATGTGTGTAATTGTGGTTATTGGGTCCTCTAAAGAGGCTATATTCGGTGCGACCTGTGATACTCTATGTCTTTCTTGAAAACTACTAAATGCTTACGGAAAATGCCGATAAACAATCGGCAAATTCCGAGCGATTCAATGACCCGTAAATTTGCTTATTTTAGAATGACCTTTTCCATCGTCCAATTAAATTGCGAAGTGCCAAGAGGAGTCACGTTTTGCAAGGCATGGAAATCAAATTGACATATGACCGCCATTATTTTGTGTCAGAAGTCTGTGTTTGGAATATTTTTAATAGATTTACATGAAAACAAACCTTAGAATGGACAATACGAATAAGCAACCGAAGCGTAGAGTGTTACACTGGTTCAGAAAAGGTCTAAGATTGCACGACAACCCCGCATTGAGAGCAGCTTTAGAAGGAGCTCAAACATACCGATGTGTTTACATTTTAGATCCCTGGTTTGCTGGGGTTTCCCAAGTTGGTGTCAACAGGTGGAGGTAAACATACACTATGTTTTCTAGTTAAACTATTGTGCAAGTAAAATCCTTATATGTAATCTAATATGATCAATTATTTAATCTTTTGCATCAATCTGTACGAAAATAAAAGGCGAATCATGCCGTTTGTGTTTAAAAAATTATATAAATTATGTGACATAATTTGTGAGATTTTTCATAAATAATTTCAATGTTTTCATTTAAAGTGATATTTATTTCTTCATTTTAGAGCAGAACATTGTTATTTGAGTATTATGTGCCGGTTGTATCGTAGGTGGCCCTGTTTCGGTGACGGCCTTTCGGTGACCCTTTGAAATTATGCAGTCATTTCTAAGTGCTGTGTTTGTAATTGTGCTTATTGGGTCCACCAAACTCGTTCGAGGTATATTCGGTGCGACCGGATATGTCTAAGTGCAATATTTTGGATAACTATTTATACCAGGGTTGTGAAATATACCATTTTAGCTTTCTTCAGATTGGAAGAAAATGTGCTGACAACGACAGTTTAATCATGTGGTTGATATTTCCAGGGTAACCCTACTTTTGAGGGATTTTTCTTAATACTTTTTTACACTTTCAAGTTGAGATGTAGATCTGTGGTCAAAAACATAATTTCAACTAATTTTCTTTCTTCACATGACTGTTGTCTTATTTTCTCCCTGTTTGTATGCAGATATAACTGACCAATAAGAACTTCTTGATAAAAGAAAAGTTTTAAGCACGTGATCTGCTTATAGCTTTTACATGGAAAAATGGCCGATCTGAGAAGTGGTGATTAACTTTCAAATCTGATATTTTTAAATACGGTGGCAAATATCTTCATATTTTTATGAGATACGGTAAACTGATTCTTGTTGCATAATACAACTCAATACCATTAGATTTTAAATATAAAAAAACATACTTTTGCCCACTCTTTGAACCCCGCCCCTTGACTGCTTCAATCATAGTATTTATATATGGTGTAACCATTAAAATGAATGTGCTCTGTATCTCATTATAAACAAGGCTCACTCTGGATATCAATTAATTTTTTGTTCAGTTTGTGAAAGTCAACTTGGCGCAAATGCCAATTAATGTCACTTTTTTACAAATGAAGTAGGGGTCACTGAAATAGGTACAGCTGAGTATCTGTAATGCAAAACAGGTGTGCTTGTGATAAACCGCTAAATATTTTGTTGAAGTAGTTTCCACTTTATTATACATCACACTGATTGGGGACAGATAACACAGTAGTAATCCATAAACAGAATAGTTTTTTTTTTCAAAAGATTTGGAAATTCAGCCAGAAGTATTCTTAGGGTCACTGAAACTGGTCCTTTGAGGATACCTAATTTGAAACTACACTTTCCTCATTAAAATTAGGCGTATTAGGTGTGACAGTTATAAAACATAAAGGGGTCACACTGAAGCCCAAAATTAATTAGGCTCCATTTAAGGAGTTTTTGCTGAAAAACAGAAACTGTTTTATTGTTACATAATCAACGATTAGGATGTCAGTTCTCGGCTTCAATTCATGTCAGATTCCTGCACCAAAATCAGGTTTTATGTAAAATGTCCCCATGTCGAAAACGTCCCCATTGATAAAACACTAAATTCGAAAGCAATTAATAACAGTTGTAAAATGTCACCAAAGTCCAGCTTCCGGGTCAACTCATACCTTAGTCATCTCGTACCCGAATTGGTGAACTGGTACGGTTAAAAAAGTCAACTCGTACCCGTTTTGTCATCTCATACCTTTTATTTCAAAACTTCTGTTTTTACCAGGAACAAAAGGGACTGGTATACAGTCAAAGGTTGGGCAATATGGAATATAACATATTTTTATTGAAATCTGGGTTATAGCATATCACTTTTTCAGATTTTGAACTGTTGAAATAAAACAAATGAATGTAAGGTACAAGTTTGACTTTTTTCAACAATTTTCACATCGTTTCTATCATTTCTTATTAAACTTTCTGAAATAATCATGATGAAATCAAGTTGGTGCCATAAATTCGATAGTTCCGTTATATGCAATAACAAATTCTGCGGAAAAGGAATACATTTTTGTATTTACATAGGGTACGAGTTTCCTTTTTTTTCAAAACTTCCACTTCATTTTTTACCACTTTCTACTAAAATTGTGTAAAATAATAGTAAAATAAAGTGTTTCAATGCAAACATTTAGTGACGAATGACTCAAAAAATATTATTTTCCCCATTATAATGAATAAAAAAATCTAAGGTACGAGTTGACTTTTCAGAAAAAAAAATCAGGTACGAGATGACCAATTCGGGCACAAGATGACTAAGGTACGAGTTGACTGGTTACCAAAGTTCAAAATGTCCCCTGTCACCAATTTAAACAATGTCCAAAACGTCCCCATCGACAAAGCACATAATTCGGGAGCGATAAATCAAAGTTGTAAAATGTCCCCAATGTCCAAAACGTCCCCATTCAACAATTTCAGCGATGTCCAAAACGTCCCCATTGACAAAGCACTTAATTCGAAAAATGTCCCAACAGTAAAAAACGTCCACAATCAACAATTTCAGCAATGTCATTAAATACTTAAGTGTAGTTTTCTTTCTTATTTGCCGTATTTCAAATATTGTCCTATTTCAAAACTATCTGAAAAATATTTTATTTCTTAGGTTTGTGTTCATTTTTGGCAAGCAATAGATAATCTTTAAATTTTTAGATAGAATGATAATGTGAGGACAGTTGGTCTGGAAATGACCTCCATAGCAAACATCTGACAAAAATGTCACTACAATTTTTATATCAAAATGTGCTGTCAGATAAGCAGTGTTTTTATTTGTGGTTGAAGCCCTTTTATTTAAAAAAAAAAAAAAAAAAAATTTTTTTTAAATTTTCAAAATTTAAAATGCGAAATTATAGGTCCGTTTTACAAGTGATAACGTCAAGAAGCTGCATTCGTCTAGTGATTTTTTCAGACCGTTTGGGACAAAATTCAGCCCCATTCCCCTCCTTAAAAATATATTTTTTTCCAAAAAAAAACAAAAAATTTTCAAGGGCATTTTGCTCGGGAGGGGGTCTTGTGGTTTTAGAAGAGAAGCAGGTCCACGTGAAACAAAGTTGTCAGTATAAAAAGGGGGGGGGGGGGGGGGGGGGGGGGGGGGGGGGGGAAAAGGAAGTTTCAAACATTCTTTTTCCAGATTCGTGGTAATCAGGTAATAGGTATATATCCGAAAGTATGAAGACGAGTGTCAACACGTATTTAGTAAAGCTTCCTTTTTTACGCTTTATACATTGTTCTGATTTATGATTTGGATTTTTTTTAGAAGAACAATAATGAAACTTAATTTTAAGGGCATAGATGAAAGATGTATTTTGAGTACTTAAATGCGCACCTAAATTAACCAGTCAGACTCGCAGTAATTGGTATGACCAGAATAATATAATCATAATAATTTGGGGATGTTTTGGTCATTATGGGGGAATGTAAAGGGAAAGCGATACCTGTTGCAAGTTTATAATGTTTGTTTATTGAGTTTGTAGTTTTCACTTGTAGTATTATGCATCCCCACCCCATCCACTTTTAAAAAGAGACATATTGTTTTTGGGAGGGTTGGCCGTTCATCTGTCACAGATTTTGTATTGGCGGGTATTTCCAATTGAAAAATGGTATTTGATGATGATGATCTACAGCCAAGAAACTTTACACTTATGTTTATCAGCATGTGAAGTTTTACATCTTAATTTTGTTTTTGTCTCTCTGTTATTTCTGGTGAATTTGCCCATGCCAGAATGACCTGTCTGACACACCTCCTATGCCAGACAACTCGTGAATTACTTACTATGTAATGTTTTAAACATTGAGACGTCACTTTCCTAAACACAACGTCGGAATATTGTTAGTTTTATGGCGTAATTCATCATGTTGATAAGTTTGCAAGTAGGATTTTACTTAAAGTGCAAGACATAGGAGAGAAAATTTTTCTATCATGACACGTTTGGTTCAGATGGAAATATATGTTATCTCTGGTAACTGCTTAGCAGGAACTCAGCAGAGCCCCCTTCCCACCAAACCAGTTCACTTTGGTGACGGATATTTCGCATGACAGAAACTATAAATCTAGCAAAGCTTAATTTTTTTTTGGTGTTATTTGTAGCATAGCTTAGAGTGCTATGACATCTACTGTCATCTACTTTGTTATGAAGAAAATCAGATATTCTGCGTTGTAGAAAATCGGATTGCGGAAGGTCATTTCTACTTCCTCTGACATTTCTCTGTATTGGAAATACAGAGCTTTTGTAACAGAAAATCTGTTTGAAGGTACTCACATTTTATGCAACGTGCTTTTAAATGGCTACAATTAAGATTAATTTGTTTTGATGTGTAAAAAAAGATAATGTTGCATCTCTGGCGGTCTATGACAGTCATGACCATTCAGAAAGCCGACACTTTATGGAAAGTTATACTTCCCATCTTTCTGTTTGTGTATATTCTTTACTTTTAGGAAGTAACCCTTTCTGGAAAAATATATTTTGCAACATTTACACAATCATAATAACACATACATTGTGTGTGGGTAGGCGAGAGATTACAATTTAATAATCTCGTCTGAATTCTCACTCTTTGTTCTTGGAAAACCTTTGTCAAATCTTTACCCAATTTGTCACACTGTTTCATGGACAAAGTGTTTTGGCTAAGATTGATGACAAAGGAAAGGAAAAACTTTATCTTCTTCTCAGAAATTAGAAGGGCCATAGCTTAGATATTAAGCATGTAGTATTGTCTAGTGGAACTCGACCAAGATTGTTTAAATTGTGACCCCTGTGTCAAAATTGAACTTGTCAGGGTCACTTGATTTGACACAGGCTTATACAGGAAAAACTTAAAAAATCTTCTTCCCTGAAACCATAAGGCCGAGAGCTTAGATATTGCATAGTTGACATCTATGAAGAGTATTCAAAACATGAGTGTTGCATTAAAATTACACTTCTTGGGGGGTCACTTGAATCTGGACCTTCAAAAATATTCTTACCACAAGGCCTAGAGCATAGACATTTAGCATGTGGCATTGCCTAGCGGACCTCTACCAAGATTGTTCAAATTATGACCCCTTGGTCAAAATTGATCCTGCATTGGGGGCAGACATTGGGTGATTGAATAATGTAAAAATAATTGACTGTAATTTATTACATAATATGATGTCATTGAATGTAATGTGTAATTGCAATATTTTCAATTACATGTAAATGTAATTTAACTAATCACATCAGCAAAATACATGTAATTTCAATTGCATTTCAATTACTTTCATCACATTTTAAATATAAATACTAGTAAAATAAGGTACACAAGTAAAAGTAACGAACTCTGATGAAAACATACATATTTGAAATTTTACGCTAAAACATAGAAAGAATTAAACAAAAAAGAAATTATATAAATAAACATTTATCCTTAGTGAAGAATTTTGATAGAATATTCAACAATTATGAATTGTTTAATAATTCGGCAATTTTAGTATTAGTTTTGTTGTCAACATGCCATATAGTGCTAGGTTGATGAACTGATTAATCCATGCCCTCTGGTCACATGTATAACTGACCATGATAATAAAGGTGCCAGTTAACTGCAAAAATCAAAAATACATTAGTGCTTGGTAAGTATTGAACAGCTGTTTGGTTCAGAAAAATCTCAAATTAAAGCTTCACTTCTTGGTTAGATAGTTATATGTAGTATGTACAAGATAAAGAAATGTCATACAGAAAAATTCTGAAACATTTTGAAGAACTATTCCAAAAATGTTGGTTCTAGAAACTTTATTTATCAATCTAGCAAATTGATTACTGCACACAATCATAACAGTTGGTGGTAGAACAAGGGTACAAAACACTCAACATTTAAATAAAAGTCCTTGCAAAGTTACCACAAAGAGTAAAACTATTTACAATAAGCAAATTGTATGCTGACACAAGTTTTCGCAGCATTCTAAGTTTAGACTTAAAATCCTTCACTGTTTTCAAGGACACTGTACTGTTAGACAGCACACTCCATAGGGGTATGGTCCTTGAAATAAAGGAATATTTAAGGGCATCAGTATAATATAAATGTCTCTTATACTGGTATGGATAGGAAGGGATGACCATGTAGTTCTAGGGGTTTGGACTGGGGATAGGTACTTTACTGAGATTTGTTTAAAGTAAAACATTGCAGTTTCATGTATAACCATGATAACTTAAATTAACTTCAAAAAATAATCTAAAAACTCAAAGTAATTTTTTATTTAATTAATTACATTTAAAAACATGTGTAATGGTAAGTGAACCGGTAATTTAATTGAAGACTTTCTTAATGTAATTGTAATTGACCCCATGTTTGCTGAGGTCACTTGCTTTTACATACAATATAGGCTTATATATATAGTAAACACTTTTAAAATCCTCTTCTCTGAAACACCAAGGCATAGAGCTTAGATATTTAGCATGTATAATTCGAGTTTTACATCTTCCAAGAACCCTTAAGTCAAATTTGACCCTTCCTTCTATTGATGACCTTGTATCATAGCCAATAGCAGACAGGTGAGCAATATAGGGCCATATTTGACATGTTGTTATTGTGATAATTTAACTGTTTTCTTTATTTTACAGATTCCTGTTGCAGTGTCTTGAAGATTTAGACTCCAGTTTAAGAAAATTGAATTCAAGGCTTTACGTTGTTAGAGGGCAGCCAGCTGAAGTGTTTCCAAGATTATTCAAGGTATAATAAAGTTGACAATTAAATTAATAACGGTTGTTGTAAGGAAGTGTTGAAGTGTCTTTTTGGGTCGATTGTTAAAATCGAGCCAATGTTAACGCACAACATACTGTAGTGCGAGGGGGGGGGGGGGGGGGGGGGGGGGGGGACCAGCTGTAGTAGAGTTAGCATGAGATACAAGGCAACCAGTACCGTGGACACACTCTTTCAAACATGCTTGCTGAAGACTGTCAGTCACTGACTACTGACAGACAAAGGATCATACAGTCTGTTATAGACTGCATAGCTGCAAGGTTTGACAACATCCTGTCTGAGAGCATTTATCTTGCATGTAATGCATTCGATCACAAAAACTGGCCCCTTCCATATAAACAGTTTTTAGGCATTATAGCGATTTCTGTTTTCAAAATTACTATAGTAATAATTCTAAATAATTTAAAACATTACAGAATAGAATAATATTATTTCGTTATTGTTCTTTAAATGTGCTAATTTCAATCGTAAATACTATTCATGCGAGCGTAGCGGTGGCGTCTAAATACTAACGAATCGGTACTTCCCTTATTGGGGACATAAAAACGTGTTAAACATAAGAAGCTCCGATTATTTTTACTGCAATAACTCTAAGTCACGCAGTCACAATTTGACCGATAGAGCAGTTGGTAGAGATCTTTGATAATTGGAATTTACGATGACTTTAAAAGCTGACGGACAAGTGCACAGTTGACTTAAGTTGTTTCATTAAAAAAAAGGAAAAAAAAAAAAAAAAAAAACTTTTTTTGAAAAAAAAAAAGGAGTAAAAAAAAAACCCATCTAATACAGTTTTTTTTAACATGTTTTTGCTTCTGTCAATTTACTTATAATTTTAAGACTTTAAACCATTATTAAATGTTTCCCTAGCTGCTTGATTTATTTAATCATAGAGTGAAACTTCATTCATGTCTAACTTATAAGGATAGTGTTAATAAGTTGACTAATACCATGTATAAAAAACATATTGAAAAAGATAACAGTAAAGTTCAGTCAGTAGTAATGTTTCCCCCCCCCCCTTTTTTCCCCCCCTCGTGTCAGGTCTTGCTTATACAACCAGAATTGGTTTCCTTTGGGTTCTTTTGGGGCCATGCCTCAGGACATCAATCATCATCAATTTCTAGAATATTTACATGTTAGTTTTGTTAAAAAAAAAGGGGGGGGGGGGGGGGGGGGGGGGGGGGGGGGGGAAAATTTATGAATAAAATGTGCCAGGACCGCAGGACTGTAGAGTTTTACATTTGTATCACTGTTAAATTAATATTCTTGCTACTTAAGTCATTTTCTCATTTAATTTTTTTTTACGCTTATCTTATGATCTTCTTTGCTTGCTCATTGTTCAGTTTTTGCCTACAAAAGTTAGGATAGGAATTTATTTTGTCAAAATTATAATAAATTGACACAAATACAATCAACCCTATGGGCAAATCCCATAACTTTTGAATGACATTAAAAGTTGTGTAAACTTTGAATTTTCAGTTCAGGTTTGTTATATAATTTTAAGACTTGAATATAGAAAACTTCATTCATGTCTTACCTATTCACAGATTTTTTTTTTTTGGGGGGGGGGGGGGGGGGGGGGGGGGGGGGGGGGGGGGGGGGGGGGGGGGGGGGGGGGGGGGGGGGGGGGGGGGGTTGTTTTTTTTTGTTTTTTTTGGCTTATGATACTTTATAGGGTAGTTGAACATACATGTAGTCTTTTTTTTTTTTTTTTTTTTTTTTTTTTTTTTTTTTTTTGGGGGGGTTTTTTTTTTTTTTTTTTACCCAATACAGTCAACCCTATGGGCAAATCCCATAACTTTTGAATGACATTAAAAGATAAGCACATGGGTTCCTATCAAAAGTAAAGTTTACACATATGGTTAAAGGTCAAACTCTGTGGACATTTGTGTCTCCAGTTTGTTAATAACTTTACCCATGCATGGGTTGTCCTGATATTTACATATGTATGTGTACAGTCTGTGTTGTTCAGAGACAATCGACCCTCCAGCACTTTCAGTCCTTTGATTAGGATGTAACAACAGTGACCACATACAGCAAATAACTTCTTGATACATGTCTAGTTGTTTAAATATGGCTGTTAGGGGTTATTGCAGATTGACTGCTTTAGACAGGTAGATACTCTACGCAGGTGTTTATTGACACATTTCTCATATGTACTTGTAAATTTATTATATCTTGACTAATTGTGGGGTGCTTTTTTCCATCTGATTTATGAGAATGTAAGAACAGTTATCCCTACTTCTTGGCATGTTATATAGTTTTCGGCTACGTCGGCTTGAAGCTTTATTTGTAAATGTATTTACAAGCTGAAGGTATTTTCATAGTGATGGAAGTATACATTGCATTTCTAAATACAAGGACTAAAATTGAAAAAATTAATTACTAAAAATATTGTTTTATAAATTATCTTTATCATATTTCTTGTTGATTGGAAATAATTTCAGTTTTTGTTCTAGATTTTTCTGTCAAATGTCAAAATATATCACTTTGATATTTGAGCTAGCTGACACTACCAGGTTTGTCTTGATGAAACTTTGCAAGTGATAAACATATTTATGCAGCGAACTGAACCCACTAAGAATTTTTCACAAATTATTGTAATAGTTCTTTGTAACTACATGTATAATGACTATATTTCTGTATATTATGTTGTACTTGTAGGAATGGAACATCACAGTATTATCATTTGAGGAGGATCCAGAACCGTTCGGGAAGAATAGGGATGCAGCAATTACAGCGATGGCTAAAGAGATGGGGGTGGAGGTGGTGAAGGGAATATCACATACATTGTACGATCTTCAGAAGTATGTATACATCAATCAATGTCTGCTTAAACCTTGATCTTAACACTTCTGGGTACTCTGTTAAGGTATAGCAAGTTTTACTGGCTTGGTATAACTGAGGCAAAGGGGCAAGTTTAACCGACCTGCTTTGTATAACTGAGACAAAGGGGCAAGTTTAATCGACCTGCTTTGTATAACTGAGAAAAGGGGCAAGTTTTATGGACCTGGCTTGGTATAACTGAGACAAAGGGGCAAGTTTTATGGACCTGGCTTGGTATAACTGAGACAAAGGGGCAAGTTTTATCAACCTGGCTTGGTATTTATGAGACAAAGGGGCAAGTTTTATCGACCTGGCTTGGTATAACTGAGACAAAGGGGCAAGTTTTATGGACCTGGCTTGGTATAACTGAGACAAAGGGGCAAGTTTTATCGACCTGGCTTCATATAGCTGAGACAAAGGGGCAAGTTTTATCAACCTGGCTTGGTATAACTGAGACAAAGGGGCAAGTTTATTCAACCTGGAATGTCTGATGTGGTGAATCATTAATGATGACTGCCTTGTAGTTCCTTAATTAATTTTTTTTTTACCAATTCTTTGTAGTGCATGTTTACTGTCTCCTCTGGACTTTGAGAGAATGACAGTGCTCAGTCAGACAAATGACTAAGGGCTTTTACCAGTTAACTGCCCTGGCTGTGCCAATGGCACTCTAGGGGTCAGAAGGTACTACACATTTATAGTTTGTAATTCTGGTACATTGTAGGCTGAAGTATTAATGACATGTTCATCAGCAGATGTTTTAGTAACAAGGAATAAAATATGTAACAGAAAGTGTCATAAAATGTGTTAAAAAGCTGAGTCAGGTTGAAACTGATGCTTGCACTTTAAGAGGTGGCATTTCACCTTATTTTTTTTATATTTCTTTACAGAATAATATCAGAAAACAATGGAATACCTCCGCTTACATTTAAGAGATTTCAGTCAATATTGTGCAAAATGCGGTTACCTGCGAAACCTGAGGAAAGGATTTCATTTGATACCATAGGGGAGGCAAAGACACCGATCTCTCTGGACCATGATGAAAAATATGGAGTGCCAACATTGGAAGAATTAGGTAAATATTTAATACAAAACCACAGAATAAACCCAGTCAATATTTACTATCAGAAAGTTTTTAAAAGGAAAATCTATTTAGTTCTTTTATATACTAGACGAAACTTTTAACGCATCACCTGCCTTTTTCCTTCTTTATTTAATTACCAACCCTTTGCTAATTAAATAAATAAGGAAAAAGGCAGGTGGTGCGTTTGAAGTTTCGTTTAGTATTTATAATGGATTTACAATTACCCTGCCCCCCCCCCACATATTTTGTGTATGCCCGTAATTGTTGTTTAGAGTTGGCTTTTTCTTACAATATTTAAGACAAATGTTTTAAAGGACAGGAATATTTTTAATAAACGGGGGGGGGGGGGGGGGGGACAAACATGGCGGGGAAAATATAATGAATTTATGTTGTTTTGGAAAAAGTAATTAAAGTCGACATAAAATGCCTGTTCTAAAATTTGCAAAGACTCAAGTATTCAATTTTGTTATTTGTACTCATAAGTGCATTAAGATTTACTGTATTAGGTCATCGCAAATAACACAGTTTAAGTCATTGGTTTCTTTCATTATTAAATAAGTACATTCAAAAATAAAATGGATTCATCTCCTAATTTTCCATAATTATTGCATAGTCTTTCCTTTAGTGGAATTCTTGCCCAGTCGAAAACGTATCATATAAAATCAAAGAGCTGATGGATTATAGGATAAATATTTCTTAATGCCGAATTCTGTTTTAAATATTCTATGAAATGTGCTTTTACTGGAATTTTCAATTGTAGAGTACCAATCGCCTAAAAAGAGGTCCTTAAGTTTTTATGAACTGTTAGTTTCACCCATTTTGTATTAGGAAAAGTATGTGTGTCCCAAATGTTGTTTAAACCACATTTTATTCAAATATTTATAATTTTATGAAACCACGGAAATTTATTCTTCAGCACTGTATTATCATAATTTCTAAACCTACTTTTATAGACTGTTGAAGATAATTTTCGTGGTAGTTCATAGTGATTTTGACTACAAATTCTTGACCAAAATGCTATTGTTCTTTCAATGTCTAGAGTCTTTGGAGTACATCCTGTTTCACCATATATCACGTAATTAGGAGTAGACTTCTGCTTTAAGTATATATTTCAAGAATTTTATTTATATTTTCAATTATATTCAAGCTTCTATACCCCATGTTTCACATCTTTATAATAGAATTGGTTTAATTGTTTTATTAAAAATCTCTATTTGTAAATCAATAGGAAGACTCAGTCAATTTGCATTTCTTAACATATTAAACATTGCCCTAATAGCTTGTGGAACAATATGTTGTTTTACTTTATAAAATGAATCAGTCCTACTGAAATAAACTCCTAAATATTTATATTCAGTTACAATTTCTAAGGGTTCCTTGTTAAGAGTGAAATTAAACGTTGTCTACCTATTGAGAAAACAACTATTTTTGATTTATTAATGTTTACCACGAGTTTCCATTTATTACAATATTGTTCATAAATATTGAGCGCGTTCTGTAAATCTGCTTCGCTATCCCCTAAAATTACAGTTTGTCTAGTTGTCAATTATCGCTGTGAAGATCACTCCCCAAAAATGTAGAAGGTGCTATTTAAATTTGAAGAGAGATATTACTGTTAGAGGAATAATTTCTTATGTCTGAAAAAAAAAGAATATTTTAAGATTCTGTTACTGTGATAGAAAGATAATATAGTGACCAGGTTCCATATTAATTCTTTTAACAGTAACTAGACAGTGTATCCGGTTGTTCGAAACTTTAACCGGCTGTTAAAATAACAGTTGATTAAAATTTGGGGTTGTATTTAAACATTTTAAAAGACTTATCTATTACGGTCACTGGAAAACTAAAATCTCCCTAAAGTAAACTTAAAATAGCATATGAGTTTTCCCGACATAAAGTAGTATTTTGAGTCAAAATTTAACCAATTGTTAATTTAACAGCCGGTTAAATTTTCAAACAACTGGATCACAAGTTGTTCATATTGTTTGTTAGCTTACCTGGGGATGAATTGCTCATGGTGAGGTTTAAAGATCATCATAATGTTTTATGCCAATTGTCTGTCCATGATTTGTTTGTCCATGGTTTGTCTGTCCATGGTTTGTCTGTCTATGGTTTGTCTGTCCATGGTTTGTCCATGTTTTGTTTGTCCATGTTTTGTTTGTCCACTATTGTCTACAAGTAGCCTGTGAACACTGTTGTATGAAGCAAACCTAGACATTATGTGTATGGCCATAAGGTCAGTCAGGTTCATTAATGTGGCAATATTACTGGCTAGATAAAGATCTCAACCATTGATTATAGGTTGGCCTGATGAAGTAATTTCCTTGGATTTAACAAAAAATGCTACATTAAATTTTGATCTTGCTCACAATATTTGAGCAGTCATAACCAAAACTTTGATGGAATGTGTATGGTTATGTGATCTTGCTCAAGTTCTGTTCTCAAAAAGATATGACTATTTTGAGTCAGGGGGAAGGAACAACAAAAACTGCTGTATATTACCTATTTTACATGAAACAATTACTAAACTAAGACAGAATGTGAATTATCCCAAGTTTTCAAGAAACTGGATATATATGGTTAAATTATAATGAATCAAAAACAGATGCAAGAAGTAAATCAGTTTCTTTAAAACCTGAAATTTGTCAGTTTATTTCAAAAGTTCTTACATTTCCTAAAAATAAACATGAACATTTTTTTGTTGTTGTCTAGGGTTTGAGACAGATGGTTTGAATTCCAAAGTATTTCGTGGTGGTGAAACTGAGGCCCTTCAGCGATTACATAGGCATCTGGAACGAAAGGTAAATATATACTATGTCAAAGTCCCAGGATCATTTTGAGTTTACTGATATTGTAAAATAAATATGCTGATAGGATAATGATAGAAGCATGTTCTGTTCACTCTAAAACGATGTTGACATATTCATATCTTTTGTATTCAAGTCCAGGAAGCCTTTTTTATTTTTTGCAATATCATAAAAAAAATACTGCTCTGTATTTCTAACATGTGCATCAATTTAAAAAGTAAAGTTATGAATGTTTTTGGTATAAATTAAGGTCATTTCCTCCAGTAAATAAGAGCTACTTGTCAATGTAGTCCTTGGACTTTAAAATCCACAGTACTAAGTAAAAAAGAACACATTTACTAAAAAAAGAATGCATTCAATAAGGAAGATGTGGTTTTGTGTCTTGTAAACGTCTTAGGAGGTGTATGGTTATCTGACATTTGTTGAGCATTAAACCAGTAGGTCAAAGGTCAGAGTTGCATTGACCTTGACATTTTGAAACAATTTTGTGTTTATCATGGTCTCCCAGACACGTTTACTGCAGTTATTTTCCCATTAAGAGCTTAAGAAGATCAGTAACTGTTTTCATTTCTTTTTCATATCTGTCTTTGTTATGTTTTGTATTTCACCAGTCAGATCTGAATAGCAATCAAACATAATCGCTTTTCTTCATGATTTCTCCTCTTTCAATTTGAATTATTGATTTTCAAGTTCCCTAAAAGATAATTTTAAATGAATACTGTAGACAGACATAGGCAAATAATAAGGGAAAATGTCTGAATTGTGGCGAGAGATCAGGGTCTATAACAATTCTGCTGTTTTTCTTAAAAAAATAGGAAAAAAATAAAATATAAAAGCTTTTTCATGAGAGCTTTCACATGTTTCTGTACTTAGACCATAAAATGTTATCTTTTAACAGGTAAGTGGGAGAAATATTGATTTAAGCTTAAATTTCCTGAGGATTGGGAAGTACTTAGAGAGAAGCTGGAATATCAGCGGAAATTAATATGTAACTGGAGACAGTTTTCTCATTCAGTGTCATTGTGAAATCAGAAAAGATTATAGAGTATTCTTGGTGAAACTAAACCATTTTAAGGTCAAGGTGAGATCACTACCCCAAGAGTTTGAAAATGTACATTGAATAAAAAAAATTAATTTAGACTTTCAATTTAATTTGGAAAAACTTTTGTGCCTCAATTTGATTTTTTATTTGCAATAGATAAAAGGGTGAGATATATTTTATCAGATTTTAGCTCGGCTGTTATAAGAACCACTTATCGTCAGGTGTACATCGTCCATCTTTACGTTCATCATTTCCTTCAAATAATGTCTGTGAAACAACTGGATCAATGTGTATGAAACTTGGCATGGATGTTCCTTGCATGAAGTTCTATCAAAAGTTTTTCAATTAATTCTATTTCATGCAGAACTCTGGTTGCTATGGCAACTGTTAAAAAAAATACTTGGAAAATCTTCTTCTCTGAAACCCACAAGCCTAGAGCTTAGATATTTTTGGCATGTGGCATTACCCAGTAGACCTCTATTAAGATTGTTCAAATTATGACCCCTGATCTGGGGTTCACTTGTTTTTATATAGGAAAAATTTAAAGATCTTCTCTGAAACCTAGGGCCTGTAGCTTATATATTGAGAATGTAGCATTGCCCATGGGACCCCTAATAACATGTTCAGAGCATGATCACCAGGTCAAAATTGACCCCGCCTCAGGGGGTCACATGTTTTTACATAGACTTATATAGGAAAAACTTCAAAAAATCTTGTTTTCTGAAACCACAAGGCCTAGAGTTCAGTTATTTGGCATGTAGCACTGCCTAGTGGACTTCTACCAAGACTGTTAAAAAATTATCCTTGGCCCAGGAGGGTCACTGGATTTAAATATAGGGAAAACTTAAAAAATCTTCTTGTTCAGAACCACTAGGCCCAGAGCATAGATATTTGGAATATAGCATTATGTAGTGGAACCCTACAAAAGGGTGTTTTTAAATCAGACCCCCCAGGTCAAAACTGACCTTTTCTGCTATTGAAGACCTTGTATTACAGCCAATGTAAGTCAGGTGAGTGGTACTCTAGTAGAGTTTGTACAGTAAAACTTCGTTAACTCGAGCATCGATAACTCGAGAACCCCGGATAACTCGAAGACGCCTGTCGGTCCCGGCAATTTTGCCTATATGTTTAACCAGAAAATACTATCGATAACTCGAGCATCGATAACTCGAGAACCCCGGATAACTCGAGGAACACCTGTGGTCCTGCCAGATAGATTTCTTACTAAATTACCTGCGGCAACTCGAGGTCACTGATTATCAGATTTTTCTCACCTCCGTTGGTGCATCATTATTTTGACACGTCATAGGAAAAACTTTGATTGTTAATTGATTGTTCTCGTTAGTTATCGATTAATCGGCCGTTCAAGTGGCTAAAATGTTATTAGCACATTTAAATCGTCTAAAATCATGTGTAATTATAGCCACTTGTTACTTTCATTGAATAAGAAGAAAATAAAGAAAATTATGTTTGCGAGTTTTTAATTACGAGGACTTAATGATGAGATGAAAATGTTGAGTCTGAGTAGACTTTTGATGATAAAACTTGAGAGAAAATCCCAAACTGCTTATTCTTTCTAAATTATAAAAATAATCATGAGTAAATTATAGAAATAAACATCTAGCGATCTCGGGGGGATACAGTAGCTAGATTGGACAAGCAGAAAACCAAAACAGGAACGAAATGCAAGTTGGAGACGAAGACCTTTGAGTTTAGATACAGTGCCATCGGGTCATGACTGAAAGAAATGTGCCTTTACTTTGTTTCAAAGCTGTTTCATAGCTATCTTTTGCCTATGCAGAAAAACTTGTAAAATTTCCATGGTTAGGATAACTCGAGAACCCGGATAACTCGAGCATTTTACTCGTCCCCGTGCGACCTCGAGTTATTGAGGTTTTACTGTAGTATTAATTGCAATTTTACCACAGGATTTGGGATTGAATATTTATTGGTTATAACTTACAAAACAAAATAGGGTTAACCATTCTGTAAATGAATTAATTGCAAATATTTATTTAAATCAGGAAGATTTTACTACATGTATGTAGCAAATACAGTGCTTTAATCCTGCACAAAATACTGGTGCTCTTGCCAGGACAGGTAAATGTACTCAACCATCGTTCTCCTCACTATTTCACTGGAGATACGAACCTAGAATTCTAATTATAGATGCATTTGTGATTCACGCACATGTCACTATTGTTTAAACCTACCTTCTTAAAAAGATGATTGATATTGTAATGTTATGCTAGTTATAGTCATGCAGTTGACAGGTCTTATTATCATTGATTACACTGTACATGACTATTGCATACATGTATGTATGGTTGGAAAAACTGAAATTGTATAATAATTTGTGGTATTGAATGTTACAGGCATGGGTGGCAAGTTTTGAAAAACCAAAGATGACTTCACAGTCGTTATTTCCCAGTCAGACAACATTGAGCCCGTACTTGCGGTTCGGCTGTATCTCTCCGAGACTTTTCTACTGGAAACTTCATGAACTTTACAGAAAGGTGATGCTTTGTTTATCAGTAAAATTTGCATAGAAATAGAACCTTTTAATGCAAAACATCAGGTGTGAGTTCACCTGTGGTAATTAGCAGGTTTTTTTGTAAATAATTGTAAGAAACATCAACCGCATAATTCTTTTTCCTCTTTATAATTGAGAAAACACTGATGCAGACAAATCTGTCAGTCAGGAACAAACGTGAATTTCATCTTCCACATTCGCAATTTTTTCAATAAAGAAAATTAATATTGCTGTCTTGTCAATAGCAAGAGACGACCTAGACATGTTCATTGACTGCTAGGAAGAAATTGTATAATAAATAAGACAGTGAGACAAGCAGGGGAACATTGGAAAAGCACCTTTATTGAAAATTGTAAAAAAAAAAACCAAACATTTATTGAAAACAGAAATGTACATTTAAGGTAGTAGACTCCTAATAAAAACCTCCACTTGAAACTTTTAAATTGTAATGCTCTAGCCTAGGTTGTTAAGCATCGGACTGAAGATCTTTTGAGGTTTTTGGGGGCGTAGGTTCGAATTCAGCCGGAAGAAAATATTAAGACTATAATGATTTGAATTGGTGCCCATTAGGGGTCTACTACCTTAAGACAAATATAGACATGCAATCTTCTGAGAACAACAATTGTGTATTAAACTGAGGAGGATAGCGTGCTTTGTGATTTTGAAAACTTAACGGAAATAGATGACATAAAAGACTTTACCAAACATGAGGATTGCAAATATATTCATTAAAACACATCTGTAGAAAAATGTTGTAAGATAATGTACTAAAAGTATCTGTCAAATGTTCACAGTTGGATTAGAAATGTCAGTTTCAAGGACAACCAGTACATAGGTAGACCTTTTCCCATGAGATGGATGTTGTGATCCCAACCTCAAACACATGACTGATCTTTTTTTCTTCCATGTTGCATTGGTATAAATTTCAATTAATCGTTTTCACTGTTATTGATAGTTAACTAATTTTAACAATTCATTCCTTTAATCTTGTGCGATGGGATATTGATATGACAGTCACGAGTTTGTGACTCGTCTGGCATGGGGAGAGATCAGACCAAGTTTTCCGGCATGGGCAAACTCTGCAGAAATACTTGTCTGTATACAAGAAAAAACTCATTATATTAATCATTTTAAAATGTTGTTTTCAGATAAAAAAGGGCTGTGATCCACCCCTATCATTACATGGACAGTTATTGTGGCGAGAGTTTTTCTATACAGCAGCTACAGACAATCCTAACTTTGACAGAATGTCAGGCAATGCAATTTGTGTACAGGTACCCTGGGACAAAAACCCTGAAGCACTTGCAAAATGGGCAGAGGTAAGAGAAAACTGACTGGATGATTTATCTTATCAAGTGTTGAGAATTTGCAATACATTCAACCTGTGTCCGCAGCCACCTTGATTCAGTCTGATACAGGCGGTATTGTCATATTTCAGATATACATACAGATTGTCATATTTTATGACATAAACACCTGTAAAAAGTCATCTGTTTTGAATGGCCACTACTGTATTATCTTTAGGCAAACTACTGTACATAAATTCTGCAAGCACTTTGAGAGGAAGTGCAGTGCTCAAGAACCATAACTCTATCTTGAGTATTTACAGAGTTATTGCCCATTTTAATTTTCCTTGCCGCAGAGCATAATTTGAAAACTACTGGTTGGAATGCAATAAAACTTCATACAATGGTTCAGCACAATAAGAGAAAGTGCATTGTACAAGAAGGACAATATCTCTATTTAAGTTTTTGCAAGGTATTCTGTTACTACGAACTTCCTCAGTTTATAAAGCAGTCTTTTGGGGGTATTAATCACATTTAGTGATAGCTCTAGTTTTCATGAAATTTAAAGGCCCAGGATCTTTTTGAATTTACTGATATTGTAACATACATATACTGAGAGGATAATGATAAACCCTGTTCTATTCACTCTAAGACAATGTTGACATAGTCATTTCTTTTGTATTCAAGTTGCTTTTTCAAGAAAAAGAATTACCAGGAAGCTTTTTTTATTTTTTGCACTATCATTGAAAAAATACAGCTCTATATTTCTAACATGTACATTTATTTAAAAAGTAGTCATGAGTGTTTTGGTACAAATGAAGGTCATTTCCGCTAGTTAGACATCTTTCTTGGTAAAATAAGAGCTACTTGTACATGTGGTCCTGAGACTTTTAAAATGTTTTTGTTTTTAGTGTTTTATCTTTTTTAATTGTTTTATTATTTCTTGTAATAATACTAGACCCCTGCTTTATAGCATCATTTGAAAAGTTAGAATCAACATTCATATGAAAACTTTAGAAATAAGCTGTATTGTTACCAGTACTTGACCTTGTTCTTGAACAAAACAAAAAAAACACCACTTGATGAAATGGTTTTTCTGCTATTTGACAGGGGAAGACAGGTTTTCCTTGGATAGACGCAATCATGGTCCAGTTACGAGAGGTTGGATGGGTGCATCATTTAGCACGGCATGCCATTGCCTGTTTCCTGACACGTGGAGACCTGTGGATATCATGGGAGGAGGGGTTTAAGGTAGATACAAGATTGTTTTTATGCCCAAAAAGGGCAGCATATTAAAATTGCACCGTCCGTCTGTCTGTCAGGCTATGCGTCCGCCCTTACATTTTTCTGTGTATGGGCTGTAACTTTGTCATGCATTGAAGGATTTTGAAATAACTTGCCACAAATGTTCAGCACATCAAAATTCATGTTGCGTACAAGACCCACATCCCTACCTCAAAGGTCAAGGTCACACTTAGAGTTTGAAGGTAATTGAATCCTCTATATATGCACACATTCGTGTCCGGACTGTAACTTTGTCATGCAATGATTGATTATACCCCCAAAACGAAGTTTAGGGGGGTATATAGGAGTCACCCGGTGGTTGGTCGGTCGGTCGGGCTGTGGTTGCATTTTCCTTGTCCGAGCATAATTTGAAAACTACTAGTTGGAATTCAAATTACTTCATATAATGGTCAAACACATTGAGAGGAAGTGCAGTGCACAAGAACCATAACTCCATCTTGACTAATTACAGAGTTACTGCCCTTTGTTACTTTTCCTTGTCCGGAGCATAAGTTAAAAACTACTGGTTGGAATTCAATACAACCTCATACAATGGTCAAGCACATTGAGAGGAAGTGCAGTGCACAAGAACCGTAACTCCATCTTGACTTATTACTGAGTTATTGCCCTTTGTTACTTTTCCTTGTCCGGAGCATAATTCGTAAACTACTAGTTGGAATTCAATACAATTTCATACAATGATCAAGCACAATCAGAGGAAGTGCAGTGTACAATAACCATAACTCTATCCTGAGTATTTACTGAGTTATTGCCCTTTGTTACTTTTCCTTGTCCGGAGCATAACTTGAAAACTACCAGTTGGAATTCAATACAATTTCATACAATGATCAAGCACAACCAGAGGAAGTGCAGTGTACAAGAACCATAACTCTATCTTGAGTATTTACTGAGTTATTGCCCTTTGTTACTTTTCCTTGTCCGGAGCATAACTTGAAATCTACTAGTTGGAATTCAATACAACCTCATGCAACGGTCAAGTACATTGAGAGGAAGTGCAGTGCACAGGAACCATAACTCTATCTTGACTCATTACAGAGTTATTGCCCTTTGTTACTTTTCCTTGTCCAGAGCATATTCGTAAACTACTAGTTGGAATTCAATACAACTTCATACAATGGTCAAGCACAATGAGAGGAAGTGCAGTGCACAAGAACCATAACTCCATCTTGACTAATTACAGAATTATGCCCTTGTTCCTTTTCCTTGTTCGGAGCATTATTAGAAAACTACTGGTTGGAATTCAATACAACTTCATACAATGGTCAAGCACAATGAGAGGAAGTGCAGTGCAAAACAACAGTAACTCTATATTTACTCATTAAAAGAGGGGTGTTATTGCCCTTTGTTACTTTTACTTGTCCGGAGCATAATTTGAAAACTATTGGTTGGAATTTAATACAACTTCATACAATGGTCAAGTACATTGAGAGAAAGTGCAGTGTACAAGAACCATTACTCTATCTTGACAAATTACAGAGTTATTGCCAAGAACAATATCTCTCTTTAGTTTGTTTGCAAGGTATTCTGTTACTACGAACTTCCTCAGTTTATAAAGCAGTCTTTTGGGGGTATTAATCACATTTAGTGATAGCTCTAGTTTTAAAATAACTTGGCACAAATGTTCAACACATTTAGCCGATGTGTCACATGCAAGACTAACGTCCCTACCTCAAACAGACGCCTCTTTCGGGGTCATTTGTCACTTGTAAGGGACAGCATTTGTTTATGTCTGTTTAATTCTTGTGTTAAGTCTGTGAATGGATTCTGTAAAGAAACAATTGGGAAGACGAAAAGCTGCTACAGATGCTATAGAACCCTTCTTTACCAGTTTTTACAGTAACTGTATTAACAATATATTTAACTCTCATAACAATAAACCTCAGTTAGCCAGGCATAGGACAAGTTTCCAGTGATCTTAGGTCTCCAGTTACTGCATAAATAACTTACCAAACTAAACAATTTTACAAGTTTCCAAGGTTGATAAGACTGAGAGGGATATATGCACTCAAGACTATTTCAACTTCCAGACATACATGTACATTCTGTAGTGCTAAATACATTCAGCTGCCTTCAAACTTGATACACAAACTGAGACATTCACTTTATCACGTACATCTTTGTCTTGTTTCTAGGTTATATTCAGCGTTCTGAATGTTTGTAGTAGTAGTAGTATTATTCGGTAAAAATGTACATGACATTGTATATTGCTGTTTTAGGTGTTTGATGAGTTGCTACTAGATGCCGACTGGTCAGTAAATGCAGGAATGTGGCTCTGGTTGTCTTGCAGCTCATTTTTCCAACAATTTCTCAACTGTTACTGTCCTGTAGGCTTTGGTAAACAAGCAGATCCTACTGGAGACTTTATCAGGTAGTTTTACTGTATAGAAAATATAAACGAATAGAATACAAACTCAATCCTGCTAACAGAATACTCAACCTCTCAAGACACTTTCTTTGTTTGCACTCTAGTTGCTATGGCAACAAAAAGGAAAAAAAACTGTGAAAATCTTCTCTCTCTGAAATTCTTGATCAGAATTTAATTTAGTATTGCTCAAATTATCAGCTAACGACTCTCTACTAATAGTGCTTGAATAAAATTGATTCATAAAAAAAATAAGGCCCCCAGTGTGGTGGAACTGTTTTCTCTATGTAATCTATATAGAAACTTTAAAAATCTACTTCTCTGAAACTATTGGTCAGAATTTAATTTTGTATGACAATTATCACTTAATGACTGTACCAGAATCGCATATGAAAGGATGAGGCCCCAAGCAGGATTGGCTGTTTTCTGTGTATGTTCTTGGGGGGGGGGGGGGGGGGGGGGGGGGGGGGGGGGGGGGGGGGGGGGGGGGAGAAAAGGGGGGGGGGGGGGGGGGGGGGGGGGATTGGTTGGGGGGTTAAAAAAAAAAAAAAAAAAATAAAATAAAAAAAAAAAAAAGGGGGGGGGGATTTTTTTTTTTTTTTTTTTTATTTTTTTTTTTTTTTTTTTTTTTTTAAATTATTTTAAAAAGAAGGGGGGGGGGGGGGGGGAAAAAAAATATTTATTGGAGGGGGGGGGGGGGGGGAATTATTTATTTGGGGGGGGGTTTTTTTTGGGGGGGGGGGGGGGGGGTTTTTTTCCCAAAAAAAATTTTTTTGGGGGGGGGTTTTTTTTTTTGGACCTGGTGGTCATGACAGAAATTATTAATCTATACATTAGTTTAAAAAGTCATCTCTGAATATTACTACCGGTAGTCAGAATTTAATTTTATTTGAACTAAATTATCAACTGAAACGAAGATGATTCCTTAAAATGTGAGGCTTCAGTGGGGTAGGGCTGTTTTCCCTACATAATCTATGTAAAAAATTTAAAATCTTGAAAATATATTGTTCGAATTTAACTTTATTTTAGGATATTTATTGTCAGTCTTGAATAGAGTATTTTATAGCACAATTAAATATTTATATGCTGCACAAGTCATGCCGGAATAATCATAAGTTGCAGAATCTGATGTTTTTCAGGTAAGGGATATAGGGTCAATGGCCCTCTTGTTTGTAATTTAGAATCAACTTGAAAGACTGAATTAACCATAGAATCTGATTGCTTTCTCTTTATATAAAATCATATTTATTTTGGTTTTACATCATATTTAAGTGTAGAACAAGGAGCATATTTTGAACATTTGAATTGCAGGCATTATTTACCAGTGTTGAAAGGTTTCCCACCCCAGTATATCTACGAACCATGGAATGCTCCAGAGAGTGTACAGAAGGCAGCAAAGTGCATTGTGGGTAAGGATTACCCTGTACCCATGGTGAATCATGCTGATGCTAGTAAATTATGTATGGAGAGAATGAAGCAGGTCTATCAGTCTCTCATCAAAAGGAGAACAAGAGGTAAATAAATATTGTGAATGTTTATGGAGATGTTTGTTTTTGTAGAATTTTTTGTATATGCGAGTCTGTCAATGAATGTGTAACATTTTGTATAGTACCTTACTCAAAAAGTATATGACTTGGATCATATAACTTAATGGTACTGTAATGTTAGTAAGGATACAATCTTGTGCACATGTGAAATAGTATTGTGACACCCTGTGAATGCAGAGTCATGAAAATCAATGTTTGTGAAAACAGTGTTCTAGTGAAAATTAATATCTTTAAAAATAGTGTTGTGCATAACTCCTATAGTATATGACCAAGAGTTATGAAACCTTGAAGTAATGTTACTCAAGATGTAAATTGTGCACCTGGGGTGTAGCTTGTGGTTTTGCTCAATTAAGGCTGTTACAACCCAAGTGAAAAGTGGCAATTTTGAACTTGTGTTACATGTTACTCAAAGAGCATTTGACCTGAAATAATGAAACCGTACAGTAATGTTTATCAAGATTTCAGTTGAGCACATAGGCTTTGTTGAGACTGCACCAAGTAAAGGCAGAATAATAACCCAAAGTGGGGGGAATCCATGTCCTATGGACACATTTCTTTCTAGTTGAGTGTGTGTCTCATGGAACTTCAAAGTGTTAGACATAGAGTCATGATAGTCAGAGTGTAAAGTGTACACATGAGGTTTTGTTTGTGGCTGCAGCATGTAAAGGCAGAGTCATGGCCCTTTAAGTTGTGAAAATTGGCATTTTAAATTTTATGATGCACATATCTGCAACAACATATGACCTTTAGTAATGAAACTTGACAGTAATGTTGATTAGTAAAGTTCAGCACCTAAGATTTTGTTTATTTCAGTTACATTACCAAAGCAGATTGTGTACAACTCTGACCAAGATGTTTCCATGGAAGAAAAACCAACCAGAGGTAAAAACATTACAAAGATAAGAAATTTATTGTAGGGACGAAAGAATATTTTTATCTGATAATTCATATCCCTTCTATAGAAGATGGTGTGAATATTGATATGCACATGTCTTCTGTTGAGTCCATCTGTAAGTCAAACAGTTTCCAGTCAGTAACTGCAGAACAGTTTGCTCTAGGATCCTCAAACTTTGTAGGTAGTTGTTCATGACTAGTAGATGATCACAGTAACATTTTGTTGACTGAAATAGAGAAAATGCCCTTTATCATGGGATATTTCTTTAAAATATACATGTCATTGATATGGCCCTGTTCATACTCAGCATTCAATCTGACTTCTTATTAATGAGAGCGTAAGTATTATTTAAAAAGCTCTTTGTATGCATTAGTTCTTGCACACACAAGACTCATTTAAGCTTGTTCCAAATAGCTTTCATTGTGATTTGATATGCTTTAAATTGGAAACCTCACACTATCAAGTATCTTGGACTCATAATATAAGATATTGAAAGCATATTCTGTCAACAAAGTTTTGTTTTAACGCAGGCAATCATCCATCAAAGGCAAATGTAATTACCAATGAAGAAAATGTGATGATGGGCCACATGTCGGCGACATCGGACAGCGAGAGTGATGGCCAGATATCGGTGAAAGCATGACAGGGAATGGTACACCTATATCATTCATCATAACGAAGTCCCTTACAGACACTTACGCTAGTGTTTCATAACAACAAGGAGTACTGTTCGGATGTAGATAGTGAACATATACATTCTTCATTATGCTCTAGTGTGCACTATGCTTGAGTCTGTGTATCAGAGATAAGACAGTGGCATTGTTAACTACAATGTGTTTATAGTCCACTCTAGGCTCTTATATGATCTTAGGAAACCATCAGAATGAGCACCTTGTTTCAGAATGTGGGCTGTTTTTATGTGGTAAAAAGCAGGTTCTCTTTTCCCTTACACCTTTTTGTTTGAGTCCACCTGGGGTGTGTTGACATCTGTTTGTAAATAGCTGGATTTCGGTGAAGAACTCTGGCCTATGCTTGAATTTAACACCAGAGAAGAATCCAGAATGTTTCTGTATTAGTTTAGCTAGAAGGGATATCAAGTGGTGGTTTACTGCACATTTAATTTAATTGCTGTGTTAGGAGCTATAATTAAGATAATATTTGGTATCATAGGTCACAAAATATTAGTTGTCATGTACTCTGTTCATGGCCCAATGTGGTACATATGATACATACCTTGCTACCAGCTTAAGTGCTTATCAGTTCACCTGCTGCTATGAAAGTTTTAGATTTGTATGAACTTTTGTGATTTTAACAACCTGACAAAGTAATTAAGCGATGGCTTTTTCATTTGAAATACACAAAGTGACCTGTTCATTTTCAGGGTGTTGAAAATATGATAAAACGATTTTTATGTTAATAAATAAATGACATTTCTGTGATTTTTATAACTTAAAACTTTACTTTATGGGAAAAGTTAAATTTTGACTGATATGTTCAAGTTCAAATCAAACTTGAACAGAAATATTGTGGTACAAGAGAAATTGATGTAAGTTTCAATTACTGTGACATAATACACAAAAATATGATGAATATTAGAATTCCAAATGTCATTTTCAGAGGACATATAATACAAATATGCACATACATTTCTCACAATTTTGACATGATATCCAGGTAGTTTTCTTTACACCTTATACACCATCAAAATGGCATCTTGCATACAACCCTTAAGGGCTTTTAATGTTTACCGCATTTTTTTGTAACAGAGAATGGCAATGTCTCCCAGTGAGCCTTTCCCTGCCATGAACTTCTTCCCCAGCATTTTGACCTCCAAAACAATATCAGGTTTAGTGGGATCTACTGTCATATGATCTAAAAGACCCTCCTCAACTAGATACATATTGATGAGCAAAGCAAAAAATAGTTAAGGTTTGAACAGTTGTTATTTGCAGGATGGTGTGAAGTCTAGTGTATTGTTTCAACTTTCTTTGAGCAATGACTTCAGCATATCTTTTAGTATTGACCACCATTAAATCCCACATATTGTCATAATACAATATCATGAAATAGATCATAGGACAAGGGTCTTCAGGTATGATACAGGTTTTACCAGAATCCCTAATAACATAACATGATCATTGGGGGAATGTCGACCCCTCTCGTACCTTTAGTCATTATCAACATCCTACACTAATTGTTTCATTTCAATTTAATCTACAAATGTTTCACATGGAGGTCTTTCTAAATCACCACAGAAATACGTTGTATCAAAATTTACAGTGTCTGCAAAAAAGACCTCTAAGAATCCACAAAAAAAGATTTGAGTATCTACATGATGATTGAGTAGCCACATTAAGAGCTTGGTATCAACATGAAAATACATCCATGACTTCTGTGTGAAAATTCATACTTGTGCCATCAACTTACATCAAAGGCCAACAGTTATTGGTATAAAAGACAAAAAAGGAAGTCTATCTAGTCATGAAATGTCCATGAGACAGAGCCTTGGTAGCAAAATGATGTCGGAGCAGCTACCATGGTAACAGACATTGATAGTGTTCTTTGTTTTAAATGTTTTTTGAAAATCATCTTTTGTGTCATACCGGTATTTGATCATTGAAAATTGTGCAACTTATATGTAATTCTTGTTAAATTTGTAAAATATTTTTTTTTTTAAAATTTTTTTGGGAAATTTTTTCTGCCTTTTAGTGGTTAAACCACTTATTGTGAAAATGTATTGTTGTATAAAGTGGTGGAACTACTGGTTGATAACTGGCATTCAAAGCTTATAATATAATGTAATTAATCAAGCGATTTCATATTCGCCTTGTTATTTGTCCTCAGGCAGTCGTATTGGCCCTTGACGTCTGGCCTTTGGCCAATATGACCACCCTCTGACAAATAACAAGGCGAATATGAAATCACTTACATTATTACCTCGACTTTTCAAAGAAAAAGGTAGCTATCCTACTCGCCCGGCGTCGGTGTTGGTGTCACACCTTGGTTAAGTTTTTTTGTACCACCCCACTTTATTTCAAAACTATTAGAGGTATGGCTTTGAAACTTACCATACTTGTTTACCATCATAACCTCCATCTACAGACAAGAGTACATAACTCTGTCAAGGTTTTTGACAGAATTATGGCCCTTTTTTGACTTAGAAAGTGTATTGAGCTTGGTTAAATTTTACGTACCACCTCACTTTATTTAAAAACTATTAGAGATATTGCTTTGAAACTAACCATACTTGTTTACCATCATGACCTACATCAACAGACAAGAGTACATAACTCTGTCAAGGTTTTTGACAGAATTATGCCCATTTTTTACTTAGAAAATACATTGAATATGGGTAAAATCCACTTATTGCCTTAACCCTTTGAGATATTGCTTTGAAACTTTGAATGCTTGTTTACATCATTACCCCCATCTGTAGGCAAGGGATTTGTTTTAAAAATTAAGGCCTTTATCGACTTAGAATCTTGGTTAAGTTTTTCGTACCAGTCCACTTTTTGACTAAACTGTTTGAGATATTAATTTGAAATTTGGAATACTTGTTTACCATCATGATCCCCAAACATGGGCAGGAGAAGGTAATTCTGTCAAGGATTTTATTTGAATTATGGCCCTTTTTGACTTAGAAACTCAGTTAAAATTTTCATTCTTGTCCACTTGTTGACTTAACCATTTGAGATATTACTTTGAAAGTTGGAGTACTTATGTACCATCATGAGACCTATCTGAAACAAGAGAAGATAACTCTGTTAAAATGTTTCTTGATTTGTACTTAGAAATTCCTAGTTAAAGTCTTGTGTGCCCTTAACTGTCAAAGTTTTGTTATATTGGCAAGCACTAAAAAAGTCTAGCACGCTGTCCTACTGACAGCTCTTGTATTATAGGCTTTGAATGCCAGTCGTATTGGCCCAAGGCCAAGGTAAACCTCTAGTTTACTACATATTATGTTTTTAGCTCACCTGGCATAAAGTGCCAGAATGAGCTATTAGGATCCCATTCCGTCCGGCGTCCATCCGTCTGCCATTTGCTTCAAATGACTTCTCCACTGAAACCACTGGGCCAATGTTGATGAAACTTTGCAGGGATGTTCCTTGCATGAAATTCTATCAAAGGTGTTCAAAGAATTCCATTCCATGCAGAACTCTGGTTGCTATAGCAACAAATAGAAAAATCTTCTTCTCTAAAACCATAAGGCCTAGAGCTTAGATATTTAGCATGTGGCATTGTCTAGTTGACCTCTACCAAGATTGTTCAAATTATGACCCAGGGGTCAAAATTGACCCCACCTGGGGGAGGGGTCACTTGGTTTTACATAAGCTTATATAGGAAAAACTTTAAAAATCTTCTCTGAAACCACAAGACCTAGAGATTAGATATTTGGCATGTAGAAATACCTAGTAGACCTCTAAGATTGTTCAAATTATGACCCCCAGGTCAAAATTGACCCACTTGATTTAACATAAGCTTACACAGAAAAAACTTTAAAAATCTTCTTCTCTTGGACCACAGGGCCTAGAGCTTAGATATTTAGCATGTAGCATTGCTTAGTAGACCTCTTTAAAGTTTGTTCAAATCATACCCCTGGGGTTAATTTTGGCCCCGCCAAGGGGGTCACTTATTTTTCAAAGACAAATATAGGAAAACCTATCTGGTATGTAACATTGTCTTGTGGTCTTTCACCTACTTTGTCCAAATCATGCCTCTGGGGTCAAAATTGACCACTACCATTAGGCAAAAGGGCTTGTGTTCAGGTGAGCGATATAGGGCCATCATTGGCCTCTTGTTGTTTTATAACCATTACAACACTGATGCCCACATTGACCAGTATAACCAAGGCATTTTTGTAAATAAGATAGATGAACTTCATGGTTCACATATTTATTCCTTGTTTCCAAAACGAAGTTTAGGGGTATAGAGCACCCGTGGTGGTCGGTCGGTGGTCGGTTGGTGGTCGGTGGTCGGTCGGTCGGTGGTCGGGCGGTCGTGCATTTTCCTTGTCCGACATAACTTGAAAACTACTAGTGGAATAATACAACTTCATACAAGGCAAGCACATTGAGAGGAAGGCAGTGCACAAGAACAAACCCACTGACTAATACAGAGGCCCTTTGTTACTTTTCCGTCCGACATAACTGAAAACTACTAGTTGGAATTCAATACAACTTCATACAAGGTCAAGCACAATGAGAGGAAGGCAGTGCACAAGAACCAAACTCCATCTGACTAATTACAGAGTTATTGCCCTTTGTTACTTTTCCTTGTCCGACAAACTTGAAAACTGTGGTTGGACAATCAACTCTACAATGATCAAGCACACTCAGAGGAAGTGCAGTGTACAAGAACTATAACCTATCTTGAGTATACTGAGTTTGCCCTTTGTTACTTTTACTTGTCCGGACATAACTTGAAAACTGTGGTTGGAATTAATACAACTTCATACAAGGTCAAGCAATTGAGAGGAAGGCAGGCACAAGAACTAAACCCATCTTGACTATTACAGAGTATGCCCTTTGTTACTTTTCCTTGTCCGAGCATTACTTGAAAACTACTGGTTGGAATCAATACAACTTCATACAATGACAAGCACACTCAGAGGAAGGCAATGTACAAAACTATAACTCTATCTTGAATATTTACTGAGTATTGCCCTTTGTTACTTTTCCTTGTCGAAGCATAACTTGAAAACACTAGTTGGAATTCAGTACAACCCACAAGGTCAGACATTTAGAGGAAGGCAGGCACAGGAACCAAACCCACTGACCATTACAGAGAACCCTTTGTACTTTTCTTTGTCCGAGCATAACTTGAAAACTTCTGGTGGAAGAATACAACTTCAACAATGGTCAAGCACATTGAGAGGGGTGCAGTGCACAGGAACCATAACCCACTTGACAATACAGGTATGCCCTTTGTTACTTTTCCCTGTCTGAGCATTTTAAAACTACAAGTTGGAATTCAATACAACTTCATACAAGGTCAAGCACAATGAGAGGAACTTCTAAGAACAAATCTCTTTTTAGTTGTTTGCAAGGTATTATGTTACTACGAACTTCTTCAGTTTATAAAGCAATCCTTTTGGGGGTATTAATCACATTTAGTGATAGCTCTAGTTTAATTTAATGATAATCAGCAACATTAGTAAACTCAGCTTCTCTTTGAAGCAGCAACACGGATGTATAATATTGGACACGTCATTTATTTCAATCAAGTAGAATCGCAATGTCATAAAATTTCAATGTAGATAAACCACTTATTGGAGTAAAATAGTTTTCCTGTTTGTGTCTTACAAACAGGTGTATCTTTAACCAGGAGAGTTGACTATGTGCTGTATTGTTCAACGGAAGCTGTTTTGGTAGGGTAATAGAAAATAAGGACTTGTCCCATCTCACTTGAATTTCTTGATAAATGTATTTGATCAATAGATTACTCCTGCTAATCTAGACTTGGGTGAAGTACCAGTCTATAAAAAGTCATGTGAAAGCATAATTACTATGACTTCCAGACATGATGTTTTATGAATAACATTACTTCCACCACTTGAATATTTTTGTTGTTACAATGCTCACATTTTCAGTGTTTAAAACATGACATAATGTGTGTTTTATCATGTACATGTATGTAGAAAAGACAATCCATATGATGAGATGAAAATTAATATTTTTCTTGAGAATTTTTGATTTTGATACTATATTTTATATGAAATCAGTTGATAGAAATTAATATAAAAAAAAGTGTTGAATGTTAAAGTAGCAGTGTTTGGTTGTTTGTCATTTCACATGTAGTGCACAACAAAGTCACAGTTTAAACATGTTCAGGTCATGAAGAAACATTTCTCTTAACCATGAAGTTACAAATATTTTGATGTTGATTCATATTCTCAATACATTCTTGTTAAAGAAATCACCTGCTAGTTTGACTGAAAGCAGGCTCAATTTTTTTTCCAGATTTTTCACATAGTTTGTGAGTAGTTAGTAGTTGATCATGTGACCAGTGTTTGTTACAATGAATTGATCATGTGACCAGACTTTGCTACAAATCCTTCATGTGATAAAGCAGAAACAACTGAGAAATGACATAAAAACTTGAACCGTGACCTTGTGCCAGTGTGACAAAAATTGTTCTGTACTTCAGCTTAATTAAATCAAGTTTTGGCCAAAATTTGCTGAACACCCTTTAGGAGGTTATGGGTAGATTGATCAGCGAGCAGGGAGCAGACATCCTTAGCAAAACACAGGATGTTCTCTGCTAGAAACACCTGTTGGACAAAATTAAACTGTGTGTGGTTTACGTCGTTTGGTTTATACCCAACTGTCATAGGACTCTGCTGTTTTGTAGACTTTGACACGTAAATGGATTTAAAATCTGCCAAAAGAACTGACTTATAGTGCTTATAGTCATTCCATCCTGTATGTAAATACAAGCAATAGTCTATTGTCATTCCTGTTCGTAGTGTTTAAACTGACTTCCGTGTACATTTGCAGGCAGTTGTTACTTCAATTAAAGTTAAGTTTTTAACATATCTGTTGTTTATATTTTTGTGATTTGTCTGTGATGTGATTCATTTGTAAAATGTTTATTTTGAAAAATTCATGAAAAAATCATTGAAATAAAAAACAACTAATTATTTCTGTCCTGTTGTGATTCCTCAGGTATCCTAGTCCATGAAATAGTTGTGTTGCATTACTGTTATATTTTAAGCTGAACAGTCCAACATAAGTCATATCACCATTCAGTGAGACATACAGATTTTTAAATGGCCTAATCAGTTAGTGGCTGAGAAGTTGTGACCATTTGCATACTCGTGATCGTGTACTTCATTATTTCCAGGTTCACAATTTTAACACATTCTCTTGTTAAGTTTTGCTTTGAATAAAGTTGGAATATCTGGGGATAAAAAGATGTTTCAGTGTGGAAAAAAAAGAAGATATTTTCTCTCACTTTTATCCCAAGATGTAAAGCAGGCAGAGGGGAGATATAGGAGTTGTCTCATATTGCAGTTGTGTCTATCCCAGATCTAAATGTCGTTAACCTGATGTTTACGATAAAGACATAATTCCCACAGCAGTGCATTAAGGTTACACCTGCAATTTAAAGTCAAAGGTCGATCCTTGAACGTGTGTCCTCTCCATATGATTTAAAAGATTTTATTACAAGGTGGTATAGGAGTTGTCCCTGTCAGTCCGTCTGTAATATTTCATGTCCTTTTAAGAGTTTCACAAAAAATACTTCCAATGTTCATTTAACAGAGACAACATGCAGAACCCATGTAACATCTACATCTACCTCAGGTCAAGGTTATCATTGAAGTTCAAAGTTTCATGTGTTCTCCAAATTAATCCCTTCAACATTGTTTATTTGTGGTGGGGATATAGCTGTCTTTCAGACTAAGTGATTGAAAGTCATGTGACTGCATTTAACCACTACTTGATATCTCATGAACTGCTAGAAAAAATTTGAAATAAGTTTGCACATAATACGTTCAGGATATAGAAGACACTATGCAGAGAGCATGCTCTATTCAAGGTCATCATGGATATCAGATGTACAATCAATAATTAGATAAAAAAGCAGAGGGATTGTCAATTCCAAATAACAACAACAACCTCTGGCTCACCTGGCACAAAGTGCCAGAGTGAGCTATTAGGATCGCTCACCATCCGTCGTCCGTCAGTAAACATTTTCCTTCAAACGACATCTCTGAAACCACTAAGCTAATGATAATAAAACTTGGTAAGATGTTCCTTGCATGAAGTCTTTTCATAGTTGTTCAAATAATTCCATTCCATGCAGAACTCTTGTTGGGGGTCACTTGTTTATGCAAAGGCTTATTAGCTCACCTGGCTTTGCCCCGCCGGGTCACTTGTTTTAGATAGACATACATTGTATATAGGAAGACATTTAAAAATCTTCTCCAAAACCACAAGGTTTAGAGCCTAGATATTTAGTGTGTAACAGTGTCTAGTGGACCTCTTAAAAGTGTATTCAAATCATGCCCCCAGGGTCAAAATTTACCCTGCCAAGGGGGTTGTTTGGTATAGAAATAAATTATAGACAAAATTTCTTTTTTAAAAGTACACTTGGGCCTAGAGCTTAGATATTTGGTATGTAACATTGTCTAGTGGGCTTCCACCTACTTTGTTCAAATCATGCCTCTGGGGTCAAAATTGAACACACTCACAAAGCAAGTGCACTTGTACTCAGGTGAGCGATATAGGGCCATCATGGCCCTCTTGTATAGTAAAATCTTAAAAAAAATTCTGCTCTGAAACTATAAGGCCTAGAGCTTAGATATTTGGCATGTGGCATTACCTAGTAGACCTCTACCGAGATTATTCGAATTATGACCCCAGGGTTCACTTGTTTTTGCCTCGTGGACCTCTACTAAGATTGTTCAAATTATGACCACAGACTCAAAATTTACCCCGCACTGGGTTGTCTTGATTTTACATTGGCTTACATGTACATTTGTATATAGGAAAAACTTTTAAAATCTTTATTTCTAAAACCACATGGCCTAGAGCTTAGACATTTGGCATGTATCATTGCCTAGTTGACATCTTCCGAGAATGTTCAAATCATGTCCCCCAGGTCAAAATTGACCCTCTCTTGGCCCTCTTGTTTTACAATGTTTCAGCACTTCACATCCTCGGTAACCCAGGCTATTCATTACCCAATTGAATGGGGGGGGGGGGGGGGGGGATTTGGGGGGGGGGGGGGGGGGAATTAACCGGGTTACGGGGGGGAATGGTTTCGGAGCACTTCATAACCTTTTACAAGTTATTGTATGGCTTTTCACAAGTGAATTCTGTTTGCAATATGACGTATTACAACATTGTGCTACCATGGCTATCTCGGTGAAAAACCTGACAAAGATGATTAGATAGTAGTTGCGTGCTACCATGGCAGATACTGTGTGAAAATGATTTTTCAGCTCAACACATTTTGTTTGTTACACTCTTAGCACCAAAATTTCTTTGTGTATAACCATAAGATCTTGGATGGGCTAAATCAATACTTCAAGAGTTACGGCCGGATTTCACAAGGCCTCATGGCCCTGTAATGCTCACCTGAGTATCATGGTACTTTAAAACAAGAAAGCAGGTGAAAGGTTGTTATCAAGATCTAAAATTAGTTTGCAAAACTAAACAGATAGTCCAAATTTCATCTCTTGAAAAATAAATGCTAGACCAAAGTCAGCCAATGTCAAACATGAATCTGCATGCCAAACTGTACATTATACTATAGATCCAATTTCATTGCTTTAGTCAAGTGTGTCAAGGTACGCAGACTTGAAATTTACATGTAAAACTGTATACCAAATTTCATTGATAAAGCTAAAGAAGAGGACCAACATGGCACTAGCATGCTAGACTTTATGGTTTCAAAGAAGTCTTTTAGAAGTTTTTTCCTGCCCAAGAGTCACTTGATTTTACAAAGGTTTATATAGGGAAAACTTATGATCTTCTCTAAAACCACAAGGCCAAGAGCTTAGATATTTGGAATGTAGCATTGTGTAGTCAACCTTTACAAATATTGTTCAAATGGTGACCTCTGGGTCAAAATTTACCCTTCCTGTATTATAGCCAATGATAGCCAGGTGAGTGATATAGGGCAATCTTGTTTTTAAATAACTAATGTTTTCTGTAACATGCTGGACACTCTGTTGCTGTTCATTTTCAGAGACATTTCAACTGATTGCAAGAAGAAAATACCCGAGCACAACAGTCATGCTAATAATACTTCTAGTATGCACAACTGAGCTTGGTACCAAGAAGTTTGTCTCTCAATTATTCATGTGTCAAAGGGTGCTGTCAAAACTACAGGTTACAGTTACTGGTCTGTAAAATCTTGCAACTATATATTAATTGAACATCATGTCTCCCTCAGTTTCATGAAATTTATGGAGTATGTTTGCAGTGCATGGTTACACTAAAGTATGCCATAGTTTAACTCTCACAACTACCAATTAACATACGATGCCAGGTGTCAAGTAATTTCAAAGACTTTACCTATGGCAAATAAACACATATGGAAAAGGTTAGAATAGGTTCTTTTGTTATAAATACTCCGAATTCCAACAAAGGGACCAGGAAATTTGCTTTAGCAGAATTTACAATGCAAGTTTTTTTAAGTTCTATATATTTTTGCCTTTGGAGATTTTCAGCAGTTTGATAGTAATTACCTTGTATTTCCACATTAAATTTTCAATGTTTCAAACATGTATGATATAGCTTTCACATGACCAGCACATCCCTCATACAGGATTCAGTCTTCAGACAAACACCAGCAGTGTTTTTTCACATTGTGAGCTTTTTAAAAATTTATCTTTAAATGTGCCAATTTTACAGTTGATTTAAATGGACATTACAGGTATTAAGCCCACATCCAGGCTATGTTTTAAAAAGACAAAGCAAAAACTAGTAAATTTAAGAATATGTTTATTTACAACATATATAGTAAAAGTTGTAATTTTATCACCTTAAAGCTTTTAACATTTTACTGTATAATTCTTATGTATATGGCCTCATCTACCTGGCAATATCTATAGAAACAGTTTCATAGTCTTGATAAGAATTTGTTTTGTTAGCTGACACAGGGCAACCAGGGTAACAAGTTGAAGCCAAACACCTGTTATATAAGCACCTTTATTGACACGTATGTCATAACCTTGCATTACACATGGTCCCATCACATAGCAAGTGTACACTTACATGTAAAATCTGGACAGATGTCAAAAATCTGACCAATCAAACATTTGCTACAAACTATTTTACAATAGTAAATGTATCGTAGGTAATTAATATAAATTTTACTTCCTATACACTCTAGTAAGATAATAAATTTCTAACCACTGATTTTAAAATACACGTTCACTGATGTTCTAGTTAACTATACCCACAATATTGTTTACCGGTGGAAACCTTGGTTCGTGCATACACCAACAAACTGTTTAATTTCAAATGCGCCAACTTTGCAATTAAAACATCTTTGCACAAATTTCAACATATCAGTTATTTTTGTATTATGCCAACAATTTTGATTATAAGCAAACATGTACCATGACTAGTCAATAGCTGAAGGGCGGAAAATGACTTTCACACAAACCTTTTCCTGAAATTCTGTAAGTGGCAAGTATTTCTCCTATACTCTTCTAGCTTACTGCTTTTTATTATCAAACAATGCAACAATGACTACTACAAAAACAAGAAGCTGATCAAATATCATAATACATGTTATTTCTATAACTAAGTACACTGCTAACAGTTCTTATTTACAGAATCCATGTATTTAGTAAGGTTAAAGTACTTCAGAAATTTTAGATGTTAGACACTTGTTTTGAAACAAAATATCAAATGAAGACAATTTGGCACTTGCCATTTTTCTCTCTCAATGCCTTTCAACTAGTCTTGTATGTTTTATTTCACATTTTGCCAACAAACAGTAACATCCTAAGTTGAGCCTATAAACTAACTATCAGCTTGCTTTGCTGAACCTTCCAACCATTCCCAACTGTATTTAAGTTATGCCATTAGATGTGACCACTTGAAACAGTTACAAGTCATAACCATTTTACTGGTTGGCTGTATTTAAGGAATAAAATTGCCTATAAGCACATTTTCTAATCATATTTTAGGAGATATCAAAAGGTTTAGAGTTGGACATAAACATGACCTTGATCATGGGCACAAGAGTGTGTAGTTCATCAATATTGTCTATAAGAACAAAATAAACAGGTCACCAAAGTAGACATATCTATGAATTGCCTTCAAAGTTCATTAGCCGATATCTGTGTGTAACACATTTTTGGTCCTTTTTCATGGAATATGCTTATTTTATAGCTAGTTTTAGTAACTTTGTAAGCTGTGTATCACTTTAAGTGTTCTACATTAATAATGGCTATATAACCTTTGCATTGAGTAACTTTTTACAGTATATAATGTGCACATTTCAAATGAGTATTGCATCTACTTAATATATAAAATGAAGAACTCATCAACATCAAAAGCTATGCATGGACAAACAAGAAAAAAAAATAACGGTAATAAAATACAAATAAACATTCACTTGCAATCATACAAAACAGTTTAACAACTTTCTGGATATTATAAATGCATCCAATCACAGACATGTACTTCATCAGTCATTAAAACAGGAATTATGATGCTGGGGAGAGAATTTGAATCCATGCTATAAAGTATAAACATTACCGTACTTCACCGATCACAAATGGGTAAAAGTACTCTAGACAGTGCTGCAGTTCTGTTACGTAAGTTTTGTGTTTAGTTTCAGTGTTGTCGTTAATTCTATCTCGTTTTTTATCCTAACATTAAGCTAAATGGGAAATAAATTAATGACATAATTCCACTTGTCTAGAGCTTTTTGAAAATGTTAAGTAGTGATTGTATTATGTTATGAATCTGGTATAACTAAAGAGTTATCGCTGATAAAATTTCATATTTAACCAACTTATGACATTAGATAAGCCCTTATCAGCCTTGGTTTTCGTCATGTCAAAGGGCACACACAAGAGAATACAAAAAAAAATCTTGAAGTCACTTGGCAAATCCCAGCAGAGAGGACCATACACTATGACTCTATCTTACAGACATATAACATGTGAAATAGTGACTGCAAATATACATACAAGTATAGCTTTTTGTTCTATGTGATCTTTCAAAAATATTTTAATTTTATCACAGAACAGTTTCATATCTATTGTTTTTATCATTAAATTCAACACTTTTTAATTCTGACTTTTCCACTTATTTCATATGCAGCTGCTCTGCCATGAAATTTTAGAATTCACAAGTATAATTACCAATACAATATACCTCAAGGCATAAACAAATAGTTAATAGGTGATAGGAACAAAATACAATAACTATTTCTAAACCAACTCAAACTTATAACTTAAATATCTTTAATAATCTAGAATATACTGTTCTATAGTAGCTGGAGCTACCATGCTAACTTATAATTTTATGAATGTAAAATATCTTCAATATTAAAACATGCATGGGATGCAATGATATTTCTTTAAGCTGCCAGGTATGTTTTTGAAAATTTTGAGATTTTTTTTAGTAAAGTATCTCTCCTGCATCACCGGATTACATAACTAAAATTACTTCTGACTTCACAGACTACATTTTTCCAACTTCACACATAGACTCAAAAATATATTTCTTTATTCTCATCCAATTCTAAAGATCCTTTGGGCCTCCTCTGTCATCCTGCAAGGATGCGGAAGTCTGCAGAATGGCAAACTTAATTTGAAACAGAAATCTGAACTGTATCAACCCCGATTTCTAATATTTGTTATAAACACTGTTTTGGACCAAAATTAGTGACAGATTTTTTAAAACCCAGATGAGACCCTGATAGCATGTACTGATTGGAACTACTTGAATGCTTTGTTCATTTAGCTGTTTCCTTCACTTCTTTCTAATCTATAAACATTGTGTATCTTGATCTGTATTTCTGCCTATAAGAATCTGAAAACTGCAACACCCCACCCTAACTCACTAATGCCACAATATAAGTATCACAAAAAACATCTTCTAAATTTATTCCAAAAAATCTTGATTTTACTAACAACTGTTGAGGTGTTTTGAGTACATTTATCAGGACAAGAACAAATCAGTTGAAATACAGATTAAACAATTAAGAAGATTTTTGAAGAGATATGCAATTCTAATGCATGATGGGAAAATCTAAACATTAAATATACTCTGCTGATGTATCTTAATCAAGTAATTATATACTATGGTCAACCACAGTTAAACAAATTAATAATTTATAAATACAATTTGGATACTAGATACTTTGAAGAGTGTATTTAAACTTTGAATTTCTTTGAACTGACAGACACGACCAACAGTTTTACAATAATTGTAGCAAATACGTCAGTGACACGAGACGCCAGAAACAAATCATCTCTTTACTTTATACAATGCTTATCGGTAACATTTCTGTACCAGTATCAACTAAACTGTATGAGGTCAGCATTTTTGTGTGTAACGTGGATGCATTATACATTTAAACATGTAATAAAATGTTCAGGTAAATGAAGTGATTTTGAATCACGTTGTTCGGATTTTTCCAGGTACGTAATTTTTGTCTATAACTGGTTCTTGTAAAAACATATGTAGACATTTTTCATTCTGTGCCAACGGGTGACCTGCAACCCTGAAATGAAAACAAATCAACTGTTATACTACATTTTGGTGAGGGTGAAGGCAGGATGGAAGCACTTAACGAATAAAAAGCTATTATTATACACAATGTATAATCATATGAACATGTAACAAACACTTGTTTTTTCTAAAAGAGGAGCATATGCAAATTCCAGAGCTTAATTTTCACTTTTATAACCTATATGCCAGTGTAAAACTCTTAACCCAAATGAAAGTAGCCAAATGCAGAAATAATCCACTTGCTGAAAATAGTCAACTGTTTTATAACTGTAGTGCAATCAGGTTTTCCATTACTCAAGTTGTGTATCATTCATGTACAGCCAATTCCCCTACATTGATTTAAAATTATCCAAAGAATTAACTCTTTATCAATGCAGTTTACTAAAGCCATTTCTTCAAGTACAAAATTGTAAAAATAATAATAACTGGGTCAAAAATGAGTGGATTGTAATGAAATTGAGCTAGACCTACATAAAACCGCTACCAAATTTGACCTGCATTATATGTTCATATACCTATGAACAAGTTTGGCGATAACAGAATGCTGAAGCTAGACAGCAGACAATGTCATTTTGGTCAAAATTTGACAACCCAAGGGACATAACTCAGTGCAAAGCCTGAACAGAGTTGTTACCGAACCTAGCCAAAATATTGTGGCAAAATATTTCATGGCTTAGTTTGGTGACAGCTATTCATATTCAACCACAACCTAGATTTTATCAAGGCAATCATTCTGAACAAGTTTCAATAAGATCAAGTGAAAAATGCAGCCTCCATAATGGCATTGCATACACAAGGGTAATCTGTGATTTGACCTCATAACTTAGTTTTCTATGATTCAACGTTGTGACCTTGTTTTCCTTTCCATATTCAAACTTGACCTAGATTTTATCAAGTCAGTCATTCTGTCAAGTTTCATGAAGATCAATATGGAAATACTTTATGTTTATATACCTTAAAATTGATGTTTAAGGTTATAAAATCGAAATTAAGACAAAAAAAGTTTCATTAAGATCCAGTGTAATAGCAGCATCTATTGCATATGTTTGGACAGACAGACTACAGACATCGGACAATCTCATGTTGGGCACTTTCTGCTAAGGTGAGCTAATAAAAATCACTATGGGCCATTCCTCTATTAGTATTAGAGATGCTGACAAATTCTTCACTTGATGCATTTCTACAGATGCACCCAGTACACCCCGTCCCCCTTACCAATTTCATTAGAGGTATAACAATCTGCTCAAGCTATTACACACACCTAAGTGACCTACATCACAGACATTAGCCATTCTTATTAATATTAAATCTTATCTCATAGGCAATCCCAGTTAAAAACAGATGAACATCATACAAATGAGCCAGCTCTTTTATGTTTGCCCATTGCCTGTAATGTAACTTACTTATTTACGAAGCATTCTAGTCCTTTACGTCTCTCCTCTATGAATTCATCCTCAAAAATTCCATCATCACCACGGAATGGTAGTTGTCTTTTTAAAGCCTTCCCAGGCAGTGGGGGTACTACAATCTTAAATCAATAAAATCTAGTTCAAATCATGTGACTCATTTATTATAAGGCTGTAAATTGTAATTAAGCACAGTAGTAACAGACATATTTTTATTTAATTTATTTCTGTTACCATATTGATAGTGGTCATCTAAAACCTTCCATATTGATAAATAACATAATTATTAAGACACTACACTAAGAGATTTTTAGATACAAGGTAATACAAGTTAAATCATATACCTTACTGTCTCGCTCAAGTTCATTTCTTAACCATTCAAAATCACTGTATCTTCGTCTCACACTTGATTCTTTAACTTTAAATACTGGTAGATTTGTCTGCAATAACACCAAAAATACATACATGGGCAACATTTGATTTAGATATGATTATTTAAAACAAGTTCAAGGAGTTAAGCAGATTGCACTTAGCAACCAAAAAAAGAAAAAAATCACTGTGCTAATAGGAGCCAAGTTGACATGACTAATCCCCAACCAAGGCCAGGTTTTTTGTGTGAAAGGTGGAAGGGCCAACATTCAATGTAAAATCACTAAACCAGAACATGCTAGTCATATGCCCATTTCTACTAAGTCTTGTTAGTGACGCTTCCCAACAAGATATGTTTAATTCTAGCCTGTGGTTGATGAGAAATAGCGCAAACACAAAGGTATATGAAAAAGTTATCAAAGGGACATCACTCTGTGAAAAATTATTGAACTGGTATGTGCTGATAATATGCGCATTATCCTCTTGATAGCAGCAGTAACTGGGTACCTGCCCATATATGGGCTTTATGGCATGTATGTAAGATTGTCTGTTTCAGTTGAAAGACTTAGATTTTAGATTGATAGTGAGATTTTTCATTAACCTTTAGGTTTATTGGTAATGTGATATTTAATCACCTTATTTATTTTAGAGTGGAAAAGTTGTGATCTGAATTCGATAATTTGACTGTTAGCCATCAACAGAGAAGAAGAAATTGAAATATACATGTACGTATTACGCACTGTCATTAAGATTAGGTGTGAAGGTGCAACTGTTATAGAATGTCTGATTTATCATGTCTATGAAAGGAGTCACACTGCTACGCCAAATCAATTAGGCTATGTTGAATTAGACTGACTGGTTGATGTCAACACAGTTTTACATGGTGACAAGTTCTCTAAGTCAACAACCCTAAATCTTTGTCAAATTGATACCGATTCAATGTCTTGATAGCGACTCAATGTCACTCATCGATCACAGGTTAACACTTGTCAAATGTCATGTCATTTGTTTGCCTCTCGAAGTTGTGGTATGTCAGGCTCACCAGCAAAATGAGACTTATAGAAACTAACTTGTAGTCAAAGTTAATCATTTTTGTGGTCCAAAGGTTTGAACCGGTTGGCCGTATAAAATTAATGCATAAAATACTAGTGTATGTAGCACATTCCTTCACTTCTTTTATTGAATACCCTTTAATAACAGCCATGTCATGTGAACATAACATCAAATGATATATTAGTCACGTGAAATAACCACAAATCCACTTAAATCATCAATATTGCTTCAATTTCTTAACTTCCGGTTGTCTGTCACACTGCTACTTACCCGAATTCGGACTTCATAGTCCGTGTAACGCTTTTTAGCTACACCATGTGTCTGTGGATCTAATACATCTATTTCTAAAAAGTTAGCAGGTGGGGAATAAGCGTCTTCAAGGGTCTGTTTTTTCGGTTGAATTCTAGCTGTCGCAGTTTGTCCAGTGCCTGCCATTTTCGCCTCCTACACAAATTTTGATGACGTATCTAATTTTGAGGTTTGCTTAAAAGACGAAATGAGCTTAATTCCCGAAACTATAACGTAGAAATATCCACAATAGCGGAACGTTTGTATAAATTGTGAAAAAAGGTATTCAAAGGATCAGAAAATGCTTTCACCGTGTCCCGGTTCTAAATCAACCTGAGATCAGACTTCATCTTCATCATTGAATTAGTGCAAAACCTAAAAAAAGGACTTAAATTATATATTATGTAGAGTGGTGGAACCTATGCTGGTGGTATCCCTATGCTGGTGGTATCTCCGAAAAACGGTTATTTACAGAAAACACGGACCTATATATACATGTGTATATAGGTCCGTGCAGAAAAACAGATGAAGAAATAAATTTCAGAGTACAGTCAGCATTTACAGTTGACGAAATGCTTCAACAGCAAACGTAGTGATAGCCGCGCATGCAGCTCTGTGCCTCACAGCAGCCGATACATTTGTACTCGGTCCATTTCGCTAGAAAATTTCTGAAATATAGACATCACAATCAACCAGTTAAAGTTAGCAATGTGCGTGTATCGTAGGTGGCCCTGTTTCGGTGACGGCCCTGTTTCAGTGACCATTTGAAAGTATGCAGTCATTTTTAATTGCAATATTTTGGATAACTATTTATACCTGGGTTGTGAACTATACCATTTAAGCTTTCTTCAGATTGGAAGAAAATGTGCTGACAGAGACAGTTTAATCATTGGGTTGATATTTCCAGGGTAACCCCACTTTTGAGACCTTTTTCTTATTACTTTTTTTACTCTTTCAAGTTGAGATGTAGATCTGTGGTCAAAACATTATTTCAACTAATTTTCTTTCCCCAAGTGACTGTTGTATTGTTTTCTTCCTGTTTGTATGGAGATATAGCTGACATATAAGAACTTCTTGATAAAAGTTATGTTCAAAGTATATGATCTGCTTATAGTTTTTAAATGAAAAAATGGCTGGTCTGAGAAGTATTGACTAACTTTCAGATCTGATTTTATTGAAATAAGTTTGCAAATGTCTTCATATTTTTATGAGATATGGTAAACAGATTCTTATTGCATATGACAACTAAATATCATTACATTTTTATGTAAAAAAAAAATCATTTTTTGCCCACTCTTTGAACCCCAAACCTTGTGCTTCATAGTGTTTATAATACGGTGTAACCATCAAATTGAATGTGCTCTGTATCTCAATATAAACAAGTCTCACGCTGGTTATTAATTATTTTTTGTTCAGTTTGTGGTAGTTAACTTCGAGCAAATGCAAATTACCGGCTATTGTCACCAGTTTACAAATGAAGTAGGGGTCACTGAAATAGGTTCGGCTGAGTATCTGTAGTGCAAAACAGGGGTGTCTATGATAAACAGCAGATACAATTTTGTTGGAGTATTTTCCACTTTATTATACATCACACAAGTAAAGGACTAATAACACAATAGTAATTCATAAAGATAATGCCTGAAGTTTTCTTAGGGTCACTGAAACTGGTCCTTCGAGGATAGATCTATACTGAACAAAACGTGGCCATTTCTTTGTGTTCAGAAGAGTCGCACACACAGTATTATTTGCATAATCTTAAGACTTAAGAATGAAATTCATTTGAGCATGAATCGTGCTCAAGGAATATTTGTAAAAAAGTACAAGTTTGTGCAACTCAAGACTCAGCACACACATAAACTAAATAATGCGCAAACACAGTGCACTTTCTGCTTCTCTGTTCATGAACATGGTTACTAAAACCATATTCTAGCACACTACCACCTCGACAGCCTAGTGATTTCAGCAACCGTTTCACGTGCGGGAGGTCGTGGGTTTGATCATTGGCCACTTCATACCAAAGACGCGAAAACGGGCACTGACATCTCCCTTGCTTGGCGTTCAGCATTTAAAGGTATAGTGCCACGAGGATAAAGAGAAGCTCCCTGATTCTGAGACAAAAAATCATCACTTGTTACTGGATACCCTGTTTTCGCACAATAACTTTGTTCTGCAAATGTGTTTTTAAAAGAATGAATGCATTGTCCACAAATGTTTACAAAATGCAAAAGACCCCCGCGTTGATAAATATGTATGGTTTAATGATGGAAGGAAAAAAATGCTAGAAATAAGTCCGTCCTTATTTATAAAACAATATACAAAATTCGTTTGCAAAACAAAATACATCCAACACAATTCTTGAAACATATTTACGAGCATGTGATAACAATAGATATGCAATAGTTAACTACATAGGCAGTGATACAGTACTAGTATATACAACTATATGTCATGGAAATACTAGAATTTCATCAAATGGTCCATCTGTCTTTGATGACATAAGGCTGAAATCCAAAGACATTGCAAAAACTTGCACATACGTTGAGAGAGATTCAAATCAAAAGCTAAACACGAAACTGAATATCGGCGTGAAGACTGAAAAACGTTGAACAGGTGAAAACCACTTTTCAAACTACAAAGAAAAAAAAATTAAGAAGTTTTTTTTTTTTTTTTGGGGTTTTTTTTTAAATAAGGAACTTTAATAAACAAAGTGATGTTTACCCATCACTAGTTTGCATATCGGCTTATGATGAAATATTGAAAGAATTCAATCATTTGCTAGTTAACGACCACATAACTCCAGTTAAAATACCAGATACGAACTTGGTCGAGTTTTCGTCAGTATCTTTTCTTATCAACACATGATATTCCAGGAAATAATTCCTGTCGCCTTTATGTTACACACGAAATGTGATGCCAAGTTTCATGAACGATGTTTACGTGTTTTCGGAAATATACATCTAATTTAGCAATAAATTCACCATTTATTTGCGGCAGCGAAGCCGTCATTTAGAAAGCCATCAATTGTGTTTTTCCAATTATGCCAGTCCCTCATTGTTGGACACATCTTTAAAATGGAACGGGTTACTATACACCCTTCTCGTATCAAATTGTTGTGTCAAATGTTAAACAATTAGGAGTTTAGCCTGTTCTATACCTTTTAAACGTAGGACAGAATTTACTTTGAAAAAAATAGTAAGTAGATATTCGGGCTTATTTGTATAGTTCGAAAGATTGTCCTTTATAAAGACAATTTGTACAAAGCAGGGATCACTATGGGCGTTCTTTATTATGACACTATCGATACTATGATAATAGTAAAGAGTTTGTTGATCACATATTTCAATGTTACTACTAGTACATAAGTTGTGTATGGGCCGGTGGCCTACAGATCACAAAAAACAACTATACTATAAAAAATGCATATACAAGCTATTTCGGTAAATGCAGGACAGTGGATATTACAGAAAATGTATGTCTTTGATCCTTACTATGGTATAACAAACGACGTCGCTGAAGCAGTAAACCATATGATAAAAGCAATGCAAAAACATACAGAACTTCCGATTTACATTTATACTTTTTACAAAAATCAGTGTACATATTCAGAACATCAATGCAGTCGTGCTGGTTTCAGAAATTATAAACTGAAAGATGAATTTAAGTTTGCAAAACTTGACCCAAGTGAAATAGATCTTCCAAAATTAAGCGGAACGCCTTCTGATATATTGGAGCAGGTTGAAAATAAATTACAAGAACTTGAGCAAGTATGCATAGGCAGCTCGCCATAAAGTACAGCAACGCCAGAAAGAGACATGAAAACAACATTCACAATGAAGCAGAAATAGATGCATAACCAGTTAGTAAATATATTGACAGATGAGAGTGAGGAAAGTAAAACTGCTAGAGAAGTTAAAATATCACAATTTCTAATAGATAAGAACGCTGCAACAATTGGTGATATAGGCATAGCAGAACGAGGACAAGAAAAGAACTTATCTTAGCGAAATCTGGCTAAATATGTAGTTGACAATGGTTTAATAACATTTGTTTCTTCAATGAACTCCTTTACGATGGACGATATAAAAAGCTCAAAACGCGTAGTAACTTTGCAGCCTACAGAATCATGTAGTTATAATATTTTAGCTGTTAAACAACCTTCAAATATTGAAAATAAATTAAAACAAGAGCTGTCCCTCACAAGTGACGAATGCCCCCGAAAGAGGTGCCTCACAGTCTGTGTCCTCTCCATGTGCTCAATAAATGTGCTATGTAATTTTAAAATCTTCCATGCATGACAGTGTAACCATGCATACAATATTCCATTACTTTAAACACTAAGTGTGACCTTGACCTTTGAGGTAAGGACTTGGGTCTTGCACGCGACACATCCACTTGATGTGCTAGACATTTGTGCCAGGTTGTTTTAAAATCCTTCAAAGCATGATAAAGTTATAGTACGGACACAAATGTATGCATATATACAGGATTCCATTACCTATAAACTCTAAGTGTGACCTTGACCTTTGTGGTAGGGCTGTGGGTCTTGCACGCGACACGTCATCTTGATGTGCTAGACATTTGTGCCAAGTTATTTTAAAATCCTTCAATGCATGACAAAGTTACAGTCCGGACACGAATGTGTGCATATATGCATATATAGAGGAATCCATTACCTTCAAACTCTAAGTATGACCTTGACCTTTGAGCTAGGGACGTGGGTCTTGCACGCGACACGTCGTCTTGATGTGCTAGACATTTGTGCCAAGTTATTTTAAAATCCTTCAATGCATGACAAAGTTACATTCCGAACACGAATGTGTGCATATATAGAGGATTCCATAACCTTCATACTCCAAGTGTGACCTTGACCTTTGAGGTAGGGATGTGGGTCTTGCACGCGACACGTCATCTTGATGTGCTAGACATTTGTGCCAAGTTATTTTAAAATCCTTCAATGCATGACAAAGTTACAGTCCGGACACGAATGTGTGCATATATGCATATATAGAGGAATCCATTACCTTCAAACTCTAAGTATGACCTTGACCTTTGAGCTAGGGACGTGGGTCTTGCACGCGACACGTCGTCTTGATGTGCTAGACATTTGTGCCAAGTTATTTTAAAATCCTTCAATGCATGACAAAGTTACAGTCCGGACACGAATGTGTGCATATATAGAGGATTCCATAACCTTCATACTCCAAGTGTGACCTTGACCTTTGAGGTAGGGATGTGGGTCTTGGTGCCCCACTGTGTTCCTTTAATTGTTCGTTTTGTCCTCGTGTGTTTGCTTTGTATGCTAGTGTGTGTTGGTAGTGTATATGTGTGTGTGTACATGATTGTGTGTGTGTGTCGTGTGTGTGTGCGTGTGTGTGTGTTGGTGGTGTGCACTTCTGGGTGCTGTGGGGCTCGTTTTGGGGAGGCTGCGTTTTTGGTACGTGGCATTCCCTGTTTGATATTATTTTTGTTTTTTTTGCACGCGACACGTCGTTTTGATGTGTTAGACATGTGTGCCAAGTTATTTTAAAATCCTTCAATGCATGACAGAGTTACAGTCCGGACACGAATTTGTAAGTGGGGACGCACAGACGGACGGACAGACGGACGGTGCGATTTTAATATGCCACCCTTCGGGGGCATAAAAATAAAACCGTGAAAAAATATATCTCTTCCCAGAAAAAAACGCAAAGCCCAGAATCTCCAGAAAAACAGGACAAAAACAACCGCGAAACACAGATTTTGAAATAGTCGCTGTCCCCGATTCTGTGTCAGCGTAAAAATGCTCTTCACCAATTGCAATAGATCCACCGACACCCGTATTTGCATCTGAAAACTGAACTAATTTTACTCCTAGGACATCTTGTACACTAGAAAATCGCGTTTTGAAAAAAAAGTAGTAAGAAAAAAAGAAAGTCCACTCATAAAGACTAAAACACGAAAATTAAGTTCAAGAACAAAATAGATACAGCCAAAGACGATACAAAATGCTAACTTTTGCTGAAGAAATTCTAATCGACGAATTAAGTATATCGTCTACCTCTTTGTGATGTCAATGCCATGAAAAGAGAATGTATCGTTAAAGACCACTTCAAAAAACAGGAAGTTCAAGTTGTCAGAAACATTATAATGGAAACAGCCACTAGGAAGCCTCATTTCAGAAGGAAACGACTAGACGAGTCTTTATACTTGACAGTTTGAAATTTATGTCGGACTTAAAATGCAAATCTTACTATTAAGATTTCTCAAATTTACAATTGTGACACTAACTTGTCCCTGAAATTCAAAGACAAAGCAATTCTTCCAACTTTACAATTACAGAACTTGTACTGAAGGATTTTGGTGTCGACATTTGCAATTTTCGTTTTATTGGTACATCTATGCGGGAACACCTTGTAAACGGAATAGAAAACAATAAAATAGAATTGTTCCCAAAAGTGAACAAGATGCCTAAAATGCATTCCAATGACCCAAAACTTCTAAAAACAAGACTTTATTGCACATGCACATTGCTAAACATAGTAATTGACACGATACAGTGTGGAAATCAATCGCGTAGTAGATGGTATCACAAAATGTATATCCAGATGTATTTGGTAAAGAACAACTGCATACTTTGATATGGGTCTTACCAGAGACTAAATTAGAACAGAACATAACATAACATATCTTTTATCTCAAAGAGACATAGATGTATTGTCTGGTTAAACAATAGCTGTGTTAAATAAACAGTATGGATATCTTTACTGTGGTACAAAGTGGCAAATGCATCTCACATACTTAAATTTGTCATATAACACGAGTACTTTTATATTGGTACGTTGGAATTTCATATGTATTTATTTTGAATGATATTGTAAATACTTAATAGTTATTACAAATAAATTTGCATTACATGAGTACTTTTATATTTTCATATGTTTTTATAAGTTTGATCTCGTAAATGTTTTATTGTTAATACATGAATACATTTACAAATAAGATTAATATGTTGTTCGAATTTTTTAAAGTCGCCAAAATATTGGCTTTCTCATAGATAACGGAGCACATCTCAATGCATCCATGCCGTTAATGAATTGTGAGAATGTTATGTTTGTAATGTCAAAGTAAGGCCACACCAAAGATTTGTTGGTCATCGGATAGGTACAAAATGTAACAGTCTGAATAAATGTTTCTATTATGACGTGAATGATCAAAAACTCTATTATAAAATTATACATGTCCGTTTGTATGTCAGTATGTCCGACGCATAAATGATGCATACTATAATATCAATGGGCTGGTTGACCTATATAATTGAAAAGGAATAAATATGTCCATCCGTCATTAACGTTTAAAATGCATGGGAATGCTATTTTGCCAACTACATTCGTTACAGTACTTGTACATGTACACGTTGTTTGAGAGGGATGCAGGACCATGTTATTTAAATGAGCACCAGTCACTGATAGCGTTTAAACGTTTTTGAAGATTATTACGATTGTTTAACGATTCATATATCGTCCCTTCAGTGCAACACGGTCATATCTCCTTCTTATTTTAATAGGAGTTACTGAACGTTGTTGCAGATGATGGTTTACGATCATATTATAGTGTCGTCTGCATAGAGGTTTGTTGAACCAGTATTGGAATCATTTATGTATAACAAGAACAAAAGAGGGCCCAATACAGATCCCTGTGGGATACCGCAAGTGACATATATACTGTCCGATGAAATGTTTTCACCTTTATAAAATGTTTTCTGTCGGACAGATAAGAGGCAAAAGACTTAGTAGCATTTTCTGAGAAAGATAAAACTTTAGTTTATTGATTAATATGGTGTGGTCAACAAATCAAAAGACTTTCGTAATTCACGAAACACTGCACCTATATAAGTTCAAGTGTCTATGTATTTCATCAATGAGATGGGCTAAGGCATTTTGACTGGAATGTAGTTGCCTTAAACTAGATTGCAGCTAGTTAATTAAATTGCATTTCGTAAAGTAGTCTTGAATTTAGTTTGCTATATTCTAACTGAAATTCTGATATATCTTCGACGGTCGGACGTGTACACTCTTTGTTAGTTTACAATTATAATTCCATATCCAATAAATTTTGCATTGTACAATGGTTTAATCAGAAATAAAAGAAATAACAACATTTGAGAAGCATATAGTTCGGATAATGTACCAAACAGTGTACATGAACTTAAGAACTATGCAAGCAAGCGAACTAGTAATTGAACTGTGTGTTTTGTAGATGAACGTCCCAAAAAATTAGAAGGACACCAATTTGACCCCTGTTTTTAAGAAAGGGGACAGATCACAGATCTGCAAGCTGTCAGAAACACAGGTAATGATAACAATGTATGCTCTCCTATCATCCATTGAAAACAAATACCAAAACACATATTGTCATATTAGATTTCTCAAAGGTCCCCCCATGATCACCCGCTATGGAAGATGGAAAACTAAGGCGTCAAGGAAATATATTGCTGCATATGGCTTTGATACTTCTTGAGGAACACAACTACAAATATAGTTGTGGTAACTGAACACTACAAGAACGTCCTCGTGGAATCAGGTGTACCCCAAGGTAAAATACTTGGACCCCTGATGTTTCGATCTGTGTCATACAAACAAACTGTGACATAGTGTTAATTAACAAGACAGACTATTTGGAAACTGTTTACTTTATCGTAAAAATCAAAAGCCAAACTGACAACATGTATCTTGAACTTCGAAATGGCTTGAAAAGCTTTGAAATAAGGACTGACACGCTTATAAATGTTACAGATTAAGCACCAGAAGCAAATCACCCCATTTCTACGAATAGGACAATATCATTTAGTTGATTCCAAACTGTGCTTTGGACTTATAATCTCCAAAGATTAAAGCTGACGAATCAAAAGCATGTAGCAAAGGAGCTCGCGCAAGCTCGTAGAAATTTTAAACATTGCCCTTTTGAATGCTAAATGACAGCGTGTATTGCTCTGACACGATCAGATTGAGAGACATTTTAAATAAGAACGACTACAGTTCGAAGACATCAGGATGTGTAACGCAAATGCTTAGCAACTTGAAATCGTACTGTACATGAACGCCGTTGATTCAACATACTTGTAATACTCTACAAGATCTCAGTTGGTATGGTGTCGGTAGTTGATCCTAATGTTTATCTAACACATGAATCCGTAGAACAATCAGTTAGAACAAAGGAATTCAGTAAGTTTGTAGCTTATAGCATAGTGGATAACAAAGAAGCCAATAGCATTTGTTCTTTCAAAATACCATTTGCCGACACAGGTCAACTCGATAGATCTTTCATGGACTGAAACCATCTGGACAATTCAAATGTGCATGCGAGGGCAGTTGCTGTTCAACAAACTCGACTAGAGGCGCTTTTTATCAGAAGTAGTCCTATTAATAATAACCACATATTGTATTGTGTTGTACTAAATTTGCGTAGTCTCAAGTCAGAGAGTTGAAGAAACGTTGATCAAAACAATTGATGAATAGGTACATTCCTGTGATATTTGTAAGTCACCAGGTAGCTGTCATGCTACAACAAATCAAGTAAAGTAATTCACACATAAAAGATGGCTACCATTGCGATATACAGTTGATTGCTGCCAAATGTAAACCCTCCACTTCAGTACTCCCATAGGAATATTTTCAATATCGTTGATATTGCTATAACTCGTGGCCCAATCCATTTGTCAAATGTATGTACATTATTTCTATCCAAATGTTATACGTGTACTTGTACATATAACAATAAAATAGTATTAAACTAAACTTATTTTTATGATTATTTAATCAAAGTGATTATTTATCATATCTTATAAAACAATTTTAAAGAATAAAATTATTTGATATATAATAAAGAACTAAACTCACAGTAGCTATCACCTTCAGAGAAGAGGTGGGGACACCAACTGTGCTTCATTTACATATTCCAGGCTTTTCCCAGGACAAATGTCCGGACTTTTCCATGGAGATGGATTTCCGGGGACAAATGTCCGGGATTTTCCGGGGAAAATGTTTAAAATATTTCGGGATTTTTTAAGAAATATTCTGCGATTAAAAGGGGAAAGGTCGTCTAAATACTCTGGCGTTTGTCTTTTCTGTGTATTTCCATGGAATTTCATTGAACTGTTTAGCCGGGAGTCCACTAGGCAAAGCTACATGCTAAATATCTAAACTCTAGGCCTTGTGTTTTCAGAGTAGAATATTTTTCCTACATAAGTATATATAACAAGAGCTGACCATAAGACACCATGCTTGACTATACTTGGTACTTGACATTGAAACAAAACATTAATTAGTAAATAGCAAGTCTCTCTTAGTATAAGCAACTGTAATCATAAAAAAGCTATCTATAGTAACTTACTTGTTTGATACCCCTGAACACTATTGCTAAGTTTTAAACTAGAGCTATCACTAAATGTGATTAATACCCCCAAAAGACTGCTTTATAAACTGAGGAAGTTCGTAGTAACAGAATACCTTGCAAACAAACTAAAAAGAGATATTGTTCTTGGCAATAACTCTGTAATTTGTCAAGACAGAGTTATAGTTCTTGTACACACTTCCTCTCAGTGTGCTTGACCATTGAAGTCTTATTGAATTCCAACCAATAGTTTTAATTATGCTCCGGAAGAGTAAAAGTAACAAAGGGCAATAACTCTGAAATGAATCAAGATAGAGTTATTGCTCTTTTGCACTGCACTTCCTCGCATTGTGCTTGACCATTGTATGAAGTTGTATTGAACTCTAACCAGCAGTTTTCCAAAAAAGCTCCTGACAAGGAAAAGTAACAAAGGGCAATAACTCTGTAATTAGTCAAGATGGAGTTATGGTTCCTGTGCACTGCACTTCCTCTCAATGTGCTTGACCATTGTATGAAGTTGTATTGAATTCCAACTAGTAGTTTTCGAATTATGCTCTGGACAAGGAAAAGTAACAAAGGGCAATAACTCTGTAATTAGTCAAGATAGAGTTATGGTTCCTGTGCACTGCTCTTCCTCTCAATGTACTTGACCATTGTATGAGGTTGTATTGAATTCCAACCAGTTGATTTCAAGTTATGCTTAGCACAAGGAAAAGTAACAAAGGGCAATAAGTCAATAACTCAGTAAATTATCAAGGTATAGTTATGGTTCTTGTACAGTGCACTTCCTCTGATTGCGTTTGATCATTTTATGAAATTGTATTGAATTCCAACTAGTAGTTTTCAAGTTATGCTCCGGACAAGGAAAAGGTAACAAAGGGCAATAACTCTGTAATTAGTCAAGATGGAGTTATGGTTCTTGTGCACTGCACTTCCTCTCAATGTGCTTGACCATTGTATGAAGTTGTATTGAATTCCAACTTGTAGTTTGCAAGTTATGCTCCGGACAAGGAAAAGAAACAAAGGGCAATAACTCTGTAATTAGTCAAGATGGAGTTATGGTTCTTGTGCACTGCACTTCCTCTCAATGTGCTTGACCATTGTATGAAGTTGTATTGAATTCCAACTAATAGTTTTCAAATTATGCTCCGGACAAGGAAAATGCAACAGACCGACCGACCGACCACCGGGTGACTCCTATACACAGGTGAGTGTAGCGTACCAGGGACCCATACAGTGATTTTTAGTTCAAAATAACCTACTTACTAACCCTATATCAATAAGAAGGTAAACAACACCGTTTACATATCGACCCACTTTCAGCCTTAATTACTTCTTCTAGAATAATGCATATTTATTAAAAACCATTGCATATATAGCATAAGTGTTTATCATTTCCGTAAAAGTTTACTTCAAGGCCCAAAAGCAAACCGTTTTGAAAAGCGACTGAAATTTCCGATTTTTTACATTTCGTCAACCGAATAAATGTCACACATTTCTAACAGAATTCTTCCCTTTTAACAAGCTTTTAAACAATCTCGCCTTGTGTCATCCAAAATTACACAACCGACGCTCGTAGAAATGATTTGATAAATATTTCCACAAGCTTTCCAGTTTTATACGATCCGTTAATACAGTATCATTTATTCGTGATATATTTTGTAAACATATACATGCAGCCATACTGATAATGGGAAAACTAGTTTCCATACCGTATCGATCGGCCAGGTCCTACCAAGTCTAGGTTACACATCACTAATACATGTCTATGGAATACTGAGCTCTAGTAGCAGTGTTGGCCGTTCTTGTGTATGTCCACAGTGACGGTTGCACACCGGAAAATAGACGTACCCGAAATGTGTGAGATTTATTCGAGTTGACGAAAAATGGAAAAATTCGGAACTATCAGTCGCTGTTACAAAACGGTTTGCATTTGACCTTGAAGTAAACGTTTACGGAAAATATAATTACGTTAGGTATATATGCAATTTTGAAGGTTTTGATAAAATGCACTATTCTGTTGAAGTAATTGAAGCTGAAACTGGGTCTTGTGCGAACTGTGTTGTTTACCTTCTTATTGATATATAGTCATTAGGCTATTTTTATCTAACATTCACTGTTTGGGTCCCTGGTACGCTACACTCACCTGTGCTCCTATATACCCCCCATAACTTATTTTTAGGGGTATAATTACTGTTTTGACTCTATGTGTCTATTCATTTATTTGTTTAGTACATCTAAACAGTTGGGTCGCAGTGAATGGGGGTCGGACGGATTTGGGGGGATTATTTAATATTAGAAAGCAAGATTTACGATTCTTGTATATTGCATTTCCCTGACTTAATTAGACTTGACCCCCAACCCCAATAAAAGTTGGAATATTGTATCTTCTTAAGGCAGCACTAGACTTACTAGAACTGTCACAAGAGTGACGAATTATACCCCCACAATACAGCTTTGTCACAGAAGTATGGCAACCATAAGAAAGGAATGGCTACAATTTAAAAACTAAAAAAAAATTACTTTTTTAGTAACAGTGACCTTGACCTTGCCCCTAGTGACCTTGAACCCCACATTTTTTTTTGCTTAAAACAATCTTAAAACTAAAAATAAATAAAAATCTATTTTTAGTAACAGTGACCTTGACCCTTTTGACCTTGACCCCAAAAAATTTTGTAAAAAGACTAAAAACCAAAAATAATAAAAATCTATTTTAGAACACTGACCTTGACCTGACTCTAGGACTTGACCCAAAAAAATTTTTGCTTAAAACAATCTAAAAACTAAAATAAATAAAAATCGTTTTGAAAGTGACATTACCTTCACCCTAGGACCTTGCCCCCATTTTTTTTCTCAAAACAATGAAAACAAAAAAAAAAAAATTTATATTTGTAACAGGACATTGACCTTGACCCTCGTGACCTGACCCCAAAATTTTGCAAAACAAGAAAAACTAAAAAAAAAAAAAACTATTTTTGTGACAGTGACCTTGACCCTAGTGACCTTGACCCTTGTGACCTAAAGCTTCCTCTCCACGCAAGCTACCTACACACCAAGTTTCATTACAATTGGTCACTCGTTACTCAAGTTACTGAGCGGAAACCATTTTTCTTTTTTTAGTAACAGTGCCCTTGACCTTGAACCTAGTGACCCCAAATGCAATCCCAAGCTTCCTCTCTACACAAGCTACCTACACACTGAGTTTGATTGCAATTAGTCGTTCTTAACTTGGAGTTATTGAGCGGAAACCATTTTTCTATTTTTAGTAACAGTGCCCTTGACCTTGACCCTAGTGACCCCAAATGCAATCCTAAGCGGCGTATCCAAGCAAGCTACCTACACACCAAGTTTCATTGTAATTGGTCACTCCTAACTTGAGTTATTGAACGGAAACCATTTTTCTATTTTTAGTAACAGTGACCTTGACCTTGACCCTAGTGACCCCAAATGCAATCCCAAGCGGCGTCTCCACGCAAGCTACGTGTGTACCAAAAATTATTCAAAAGGGTAAAATCGTTCATGAGTTATCATCCGAAAACCATGAAAACCGACAGACTGACGGGCCGACCGACCAACAAACAAACAAACAAACCGACAAGCTCACTCCTATATACCCCCCCCCCAAACTTCGTTTTATGGGGGTATAATAACTCCTCTAAGTGGTTGTCGAAGTATGTGCACCTTAGTACCTTGCATGTAAAACTTTTACCAAAGTTTCTTATTTCAGCAAGGGCAAAATTTGAAGTAAATTCAGCTAGGAGTTATCTAATACCCCTGAACACTATTGCTAAGTTTGATATAACTACTATAAATGGTTACTGAAATATGTGCATGATAGTACCTTGCATGCAAAAAAAGTTCAACAAGGGCCATAATTTGTAATTTTCAATTAAGGCCTGAGTAATCTAGCTTGATTGTTGGAGACCCCTGAACATTCTTAAAATGTTGCAAATCAATTTCAGCAACTGTCACTTAAATATATGCCTGATAGTAACTTGCACATTAACCTTTAACCAAATTTAGCTTGCATGCAAAACTTTAACCAAACTTTCTTAGTTCAACAAGGGCCATAATTTATGATAAATTCAGTCAGGAGTTATCTTACCTGATTGTTTGATACCTTTAAAGACTATTATTGAAGCTTTAGAAAAATGCCAAGAGTGGTTATCGAGATATGTGCATAATAGTACCTTGCATGCAAAAATTTAACAAAATATTCTAACTCAAACAAGGGCCATAATTTGTACTAAATTCATACAGGAGTTATCTTACTTGATTGTCTGACACCCCTGAAGACATTATGAAGTTTCACAAGTGACTGTTATTATAGCTTTACATATTCTTTGAATAGTTGAGCTCAACAACAAGTGTACCCCGGGCAGAGTCCATTTAGACCCTGGGTTCATTTTTATAATAGGTCATCCTATATGCTAAATATCTAAGCTTTGTGGTTTTAGAGAAAAAGGTTTTTAAAGTGCTTCCTGCATAAGTCTGTAAAGTGATACAAATGACCCCCGATGTGAGATCAATAGGGGGTCATAATTTGAACAATCATAGTAACAATCTTGGTAGAGGTCCACTAGATAGTACCACATGCCAAACATTTAAGCTCGAGGCCTTCCTATTCTTGAGCAGAATTTTTTTAAGTTTTTCTTTTCGGTTGTTATGGCAACCAGAGTTCTGCACAGAATGTAATTTATTAATATTATGATAAGGTTTAATGCATGGAACATCCCTGCCAAGTTATATTGTCATTGGACTAGTGGTTTCAGAGAAGATGTCGTTAGAAGAAAAATGTAGACGGAGTGCGATCCTAATAGCTGACTCTGGCACTTTGTGCAAGGTGAACTAATAGTAAATACAAGTTTAAATTAAGACACTGCATGACAATTAAACTTCAAATACGGAATGCAGTTTTGATACAGTGTTTTAATTTCCTGGAGTATTCAACTGTGTAGAGGGTCAAGTGTGATAGTGCTTCATGCAGCGAATATCCCTGCAATGCTTTATTAACATTCACTCTGGTTTTAGAGAAGGGTAGATGGACGGAGCACAGATGCCATACATCGAGTGGTTCTAATAGCTCATCATGGCACTTTGATGGTGCAATTTTAATAAGTCCATCTTTTTTTGGACATAATTCTTCTTGCGCATGACATGTCGTCAAATATTACAAAATAAAGGGATGGACCCACTGGTGGTACAATTTTAATATGCCTATCACAGTACCACTATGGGCATAAACATTAATATCGCTGCAAGTTTGAAGAAATTTCACGGCAAGTTACACTTTGGAGCAAATCAGAGTAGCAGTGCTTAGGAACTACCACATGAGCACTCAACTAAGAAATCTTGAATCAGTCTTTTTGACCTCTTGACTAGTACTGCTGAAATTCCTATCTCAAAACTAAAATACATTTTTTATCTTCACTTCTTTCTAAAATCTTAATTTCAAACTTAATGTCAGTTTATTGTCAAAAATGAACTTACTAAATTTTGTAAATTAATTGATGGAAACAAAATGTGGACTGATTTGGTTTGTCCTGACTACATAGTTTTAGACCACATGTGACCCAGTTTTATGTTTGACCTACACATTCTTACTAACATTGATCAGATGGCTTATGAAATGTGGCTTCAAGAAAGTACTTAAGGTAAATGTGGACAGAGGACAGACATGCAAGATTCCTCCATGGTCTAGTGGTTAAAGGCATTTCAGGCTTGAAATCACTGTAAACTTTCACAAGTTCAGGGTCATGGGTTTGAGTCCTGCTACTGACCATGTCTCTGTATGTGAGAAAGTTGGCAGCTTCTTACAGAACATCATGACCTATTACTTGTTATTCCCAGGAAGAATGGTTGGGTAAACTGTCCTGTAATAATTGTAATACATGACTAACTGACATCAATTCGTAACGTTAGTTCAAGTTTAGCACTTTCTTCAAGAAATTGTTCATTACATAATAACTTCTTGTAACAGATGAACTATAAGGGAAAGGTATGCTTCATGTTCTTCTCAAGGTGATCAGCATAGCTCACCTGCAACACTTCAGGCTCAGGTGAGCAAAACAAGAGGTCCATTGTGGCCTTATATCATTCACCTGGCTCCCATTGGCTATAATACAAAGTCATGGATAGCAAAAAGGGTCAGTTTGGACCTAGGCGTTTGGATTTAAACAATCTTGGTAGAGGTCCGCTACAAAATACAATATTTTAAATATCCATGCTCTGGGCCTAGTGGTTTAGACGTTGAGGTCATGGTTTGAACAATTTCAGTAGAGGTCAAGAAGGCAGTGATACATGCCGAATAACCAAGATCTAAGCCTTCTATATTCAGAGATGAAGATTTTAAAAGTTTTTCCTATTAACCTTTGTCAAATCAAGTAACCCCCTAGACAGAATCAATTTCAAACCAGGGCTTATGATTTAAACATTATTAGTAAAAGTCCACTAGGAAATGCTACTTGCCAAATATCTAAGCCTTGTGGTTTCAAAGGAAGATTTCTTAAAGATGTTCCTATATACATTCAAATGTAAAACAAGTAACCCTAGGTGGGGTCAATTTTGTCATAATTTGAACAATCTCGGTAGAGAACAACTTGGCAATGCCATATGCTAAATATATAAGCATTAGGGCTTGTGGCTTCACAGAAGATTTTTAAAAAGTTTTTACTATGTAAAAGCTTATGTAAAAACAAGTGACCTCCCCAAAGGCAGGGCTCAATTTTGATCCAGAGGTCATAATTTGAATCCAATAGGCAATGCTACATGCTCTATTATAGCAGCTCTAACATCTAAGCTTTGTGGTTTCAGAAAACAATTTTTAAAAAACCTATATAAGCCTATGTGAAAACAAGTGACCCCTACCTTGCGATCATAATTTGATTGGGGTAATGATGCAAACAAGCATTCAAAGTTTTAAAGCAATATCTCATAAGTGGATTTTCAATTTTACTTTGTTCAATGTATTGTATAAGTCAAAAAGGGCACAACTCTGACAAACCTTGACAGAGTTATAGATGAAGGTAATGATGGTTAATATATGTAAGTATGTTCAGTTTCAAAGCAATTTCTGAAACAGTTTTGAAATAAAGTGGGGTGGTCCGAAAACTTAACCAAGCTCAATACACTTTTTAAGTCAAACAAGGGCCAGAATTCCGACAAAAACTTGACAGAGTTATGTACTTTTGTCTGAAGATGGAGGTTATGATTGTAAACAAGCCTGGTAAGTTTAAAAAACAGTATGTCTTATGGTTTTGAAATAAGGTGGGGTGGTATGAAAAACTTAACCAAGGTGTGACATCGACACCGACACTGAGGCTAGTAGGATAGCTCCCATTGAGCTAAAAATGGGTAAAAGTGTTTTCTGTTCAGTATATGCTTTGTAACTGTATAGGAGATCATACAAGCCAATCTTAGCACCTCAGGTTATTTAACAAGAGCTGTCAGTAGGACAGCGGGCTTGACTTTTTTAGTGCTTGCCAATAAAACAAAACTTTGACAGGCAAAACAAGACTCTGTATAAACAACGGCCAAAAGTAGCAAGATAAATGTTTGATATCCCTGAATACTACAGAAAAGTTGTAGATATATACTTCAAGTGGTTGATATATGTGTATGACAGTGCCAGTGCTTTTTCACAGAGTTATCTTCTCTTGCTTACAGATATAGGTGTCATGATGGTACATAACTTTTCAAACTTTCAAAGTAATATCTCAAATGGTCAAGTCAACAAGTGAACAAGAATGAATTCTAAGTCGAAACAGAGTTACCTTCTACTGCCTATGTTTGGGGATCATGATTGTAAACAAGTATTCCAACTTCCAAAGTAATATCTCAAACTGTTCAGTCAAAAAGTGGAGTGGTACGAAAAAAGTCGATAAAGGGTCTTAATTTTAAAATAAAAACCCTTGACAGAGTTACCATCTCTTACCTACAGATGGAGGTAATGATGCAAACAAGTATTCCAACTTTCAAAGCAATTATATCTCAAGGGTTAAGTCAATAGTGGATTTTACCTATATTCAACATATTTTCTAAGTCAAAAAGGGGTATAATTCTGACGAAAACCTTTTCATAATTATGTTCTCTTTTCTGTGGATGGAAGTAATGATGTTTAATAAGTATGGTAAGCTTCAAAGCAATATCTGTAATGGTTTTGAAATAAAGTGGGGTGGTACAGAAGCTCTATGCACTTTTGTAGTTGATAAAGGGCCATAATTCTGACAAAAACCTTGACAGAGCTATGTAATCTTGTCTGTTAATGGAAGTTATGATCATGTATGGTAAGATTAAAAGCAATACCTTTAATGGTTTTGAAATTAAATGGGGTGGTACCGAAAACTTAACCAAGGTGTGACACCAACGCGGACATAGACACTGACACTGAGGTGAGTAGGATAGCTCATCTTTTCTTTGAAAAGTCGAGCTAAATATTGGACAAGACAAGCTTTTTCAAAATACAACAAAGATTTCTGAATAAATGTAATTTATTCAACAAGAATACAAAAATTGTCCCTGCCAGTGTTAATCCCACCCGCTTCCCAAAAAACAATGTCAGTAAAGAATTTTGAATAAGAAAATTGTAATCCTTCCCAAAAAAGTCATTAATTTTCTAAAATAAAGTAATTTGCAAAAAAATAGAACATCAAAATTCAAATAAAGTAGAAGCTCTAATCACCAAAAAGAAACATCAAAAATTAAAAATATAAATTTTCAGAAAGCTGGCAAGAACAATATACATGGTAATACAAAAAAAACAACACAAAACACAAGACATATCACAAAACAAAAGACAGTATAATACAAAAGACAATACAAAAGACAATACAAAACAAGAGACACTACGAGGACAAGAATGAAAAATTTAACTGAACTTTTAAGCTGAAAAGGGCCATCTCAAATGAAATCCTTAACAGAGATACTTTCATCTACCTTTATTTGGGGATCATGATGGTAAACAAGTAATACATTTTCAAAGCAACAGTTTAGTCAAAAAGTGGACTTGTACGGAAAACTTCAACCAAGATTTTAAAGTGACTTTACAGTTGAAAGCGGTTACCATCAATATTTTAAATAAAAAGTTGATCAGTGATTAATACTCCTAGAAGAACAAACTGTCATAGTTATAACACAAACTTTAGAATCTGTATAACAGTTTCATTCACATTGAATAAAGAGAAAATCTGTAAAAAAGAAAATCAATTTCTACTATCCTAACAAGAAATAAAAAGTCTTCCCTTTAAAGTAGAATTATGCTCATTTTTTTCAAGTAAACATCCAGCTGAAATAGGTGTGTGTAAAAAAAGGGTAGAGGAAATAATAGCTTTAAATCCAATACACCAAACTCTTCCTGCCACCAGTACGAAATAATAACTTTCCAAATACATGTATTACTTTTCCTATTTTGACTGGGGCAATCTTTTTTATACAAGCAATTTTTGACTGCTGTGCATCTAAATGTGCTAAATTAATGATAATGCCGCATTTAGTATTTAAAGTTGGTGCTTTAGAAATAATAAAATCAGACTAATGAAATAATAGTTCCTTTCTTCGCAATGATTTCTTTTGTGTTATTGTTGTTGTTGGTAGAGATTTCGGCAGTGGAAGAGAAGCAACTTCTGCATGCAGTTGTTTTTTTATAAAAATATGTGACTAATTTAAAGACTAATACAACTTTAAGATGATAAATAGAATTAATTCTTTTTAATCTTTGACACAGTTACCTTCTCTTTCCTACAGATTGAGGTAATGATGCTACAAGTATTCAAAACTTCACAGCAGTATCTAAAAGGGTTGTCAGTCAGTGGATTTTACCCATATTCTATGAATTTTTCAAAGTCTAAAAAGGGACATAATTCTGACCAAAACAAACCCCACAAAAAATATTACAAACATTAAGGGAGAGGACCAAAAGACAATGTTAAATACCATATAATTATATAAGCTCTGGAAATTGTAATTATTCAAATAATTTACTTTACCTAAAAAGGCCATAATGGCCATATATATGCTCACCAGAGTATCATTGTACATTAAAACAAGAAAGCAAGTAATTAGGTCATAAACATACTTAGTCAGAACAAAAATAAAATAATGCAATACTGTATGAGATAGTAAAAGTGTTCACTAAATTTAATATATATACTTTATTGTGAACAATGAATTTAAGGATCATAACTCTGACCATAACTCTGACACTATATGTGACGTTAACAAACTGTATAGAACTTTACTGTGCCAATCCAGATACAGCTGCAAAACTGTTGGTAAAGTTTTCAGTGTACTAACCAATTACGATACGTATGAATTGAAAACAGTACTATTTATTTTGTACAAAATGCAACTCTTATGCATTTTGTGTACTGCAAGAAAAATTTAAATTAAGATTATATAACTTTAATGTATTTTGTCTAAGTAATACATTGACTCATCATACACATAAACTTAAGTTTTTTAACTTGAGATATTATAAATGATAAATTATGCAATACCAATATGTATGCACTATGTATTTTCCAAAGTATTATAAGTCACTTGACTCATCATATACTCAAGTGTATTTTACCTTGAGATATGCAATACTATGTATTTGTGATTGTATTTTCCAAACTATTTCAAGAGTCACTTGACTCGTCATATACTCAAGGGTATTTAACCTTGAGATATGCAATTTTTCCTAGTGATAAGAGTCACTAGTCTCATCATATACTCATGATCTGTTAAGCATGAGATATGCTGTACACTGTAAGATGCCACTTTAGCTATTACTTATAAAATAATTAATTTGTGCTAGCTGTTTCAACTGGCTTAGACACAGTAAAGCAACTAATTCAGCTATGTCCCATTATCAAAAATTACCTAGATATATTGAAAAACTATTGGTTACAAAGTCGTATTAAGAACCAATGAAAAGTAAAGCCTCTAAATTTTACTATGATTTGACCTGGTGACCTAGATTTTGACCAAACATGGCACATATTCAAATTTGACCTAGATTTCAACACAGTTATTCTGACCAAGTTCCATGAAGATCACGTTAATAATGTAGCGTCTAATGCAAAATACAAGGTTAAATATTAACAGAAAGACGACAGGGAGACAATGGACATCAAGTGATCGCAATAGCTCACCTTGAGCATTTTGTGCCCAGGTGAGGGAAACATGATTGATTAATGATCATTGTATATAAAAAAATTAAACTAAAGTGAAATTATGCTCATTTTTTTCAAGTAAAAATCCAGCTGAAATAGGTGTATGTAATAAAGGGTAGAGAAAATAATAGCTTTTAACCCAATTCACCAAACTCTTCCTGCTACCAGTATGAAATAATAACTTTCCAAATACTACTTGGGGCAGCCTTTAAAAAACAACTGCATGCAGGAGTTGCTTCCCTTCCACTGACGAAATCTCTACCAACAACGACAACAAACCAAGGGATATCACTGCGAAGAAAGAACTATTATTTTATTAGTCTGATTTTTTTCATTTCTAAAACACCAACTTCAAATACTGATGGACATTATCATTAATTTAACACATTTAAATGCAGAGCAACTGAAAATTGCCTTATAAAACTGTCACCAAAAATACAATATGTGCAGTAAGATGCGAATTATGTCACTTGAAGGCAAATTATCATAGTTCAGTCCAAATGTGTACCATAATGGTACGAAAAACTTCAATGGAGTTTTCAATTTGAAAAGGGCCATACTTCAAATAAAATCCTTAATAGAGTAAATATGTTTGGGGTCATGATGGTAAACAAGTATTTCGACTTTCAAAGTAATATCTCAAACAGTTAAGTAAAAAACTGGACTGGTACGAAAAACTTTACCAGTACAAATAAAAAAACGTTTAAACATGAAAAATTTAACTGAGTATTAATAGAGTAAATATGTTTGGGGTCATGATGGTAAACAAGTATTTCGACTTTCAAAGTAATATCTCAAACAGTTAAGTAAAAAACTGGACTGGTACGAAAAACTTTACAAGTACAAATAAAAAAACGTTTAAACATGAAAAATTTAACTGAGTATTAATAGAGTAAATATGTTTGGGGTCATGATGGTAAACAAGTATTTCGACTTTCAAAGTAATATCTCAAACAGTTAAGTAAAAACTGGACTGGTACGAAAAACTTTACCAGTACAAATAAAAAAACGTTTAAACATGAAAAATTTAACTGAGTATTAATAGAGTAAATATGTTTGGGGTCATGATGGTAAACAAGTATTTCGACTTTCAAAGTAATATCTCAAACAGTTAAGTAAAAAACTGGACTGGTACGAAAAACTTTACAAGTACAAATAAAAAAACGTTTAAACATGAAAAATTTAACTGAGTATTAATAGAGTAAATATGTTTGGGGTCATGATGGTAAACAAGTATTTCGACTTTCAAAGTAATATCTCAAACAGTTAAGTAAAAAACTGGACTGGTACGAAAAACTTTACAAGTACAAATAAAAAAACGTTTAAACATGAAAAATTTAACTGAGTATTAATAGAGTAAATATGTTTGGGGTCATGATGGTAAACAAGTATTTCGACTTTCAAAGTAATATCTCAAACAGTTAAGTAAAAAACTGGACTGGTACGAAAAACTTTACAAGTACAAATAAAAAAACGTTTAAACATGAAAAATTTAACTAGTATTAATAGAGTAAATATGTTTGGGGTCATGATGGTAAACAAGTATTTCGACTTTCAAAGTAATATCTCAAACAGTTAAGTAAAAAACTGGACTGGTACGAAAAACTTTACAAGTACAAATAAAAAAACGTTTAAACATGAAAAATTTAACTGAGTATTAATAGAGTAAATATGTTTGGGGTCATGATGGTAAACAAGTATTTCGACTTTCAAAGTAATATCTCAAACAGTTAAGTAAAAAACTGGACTGGTACGAAAAACTTTACAAGTACAAATAAAAAAACGTTTAAACATGAAAAATTTAACTGAGTATTAATAGAGTAAATATGTTTGGGGTCATGATGGTAAACAAGTATTTCGACTTTCAAAGTAATATCTCAAACAGTTAAGTAAAAAACTGGACTGGTACGAAAAACTTTACAAGTACAAATAAAAAAACGTTTAAACATGAAAAATTTAACTAGTATTAATAGAGTAAATATGTTTGGGGTCATGATGGTAAACAAGTATTTCGACTTTCAAAGTAATATCTCAAACAGTTAAGTAAAAAACTGGACTGGTACGAAAAACTTTACAAGTACAAATAAAAAAACGTTTAAACATGAAAAATTTAACTGAGTTTACAAATTGTTGTTATGATGGTACATAAATATTCTAATGAAAAATTTAACGGAGTTTTTAAGTCAAAAAGGGCCATACTTCTGTAAAAAATTTAAATTTAGGTATATTGTTTTGTTATGTTTTAATATCATGACCCCCAAAAATAAAAAACAACAACAGAAAATAAAATACATACAACACTTAATCCGTAACACATATAACATACAAGAAAGTGTAAGAAAAATAATAGAACAGAACAGAACAGAACAGAACAAAGAAAAAAACACCCATACTATCTATCATCCATCCTGACATCCATCCTGACAGCCATTGACTACAGCAGTAAGTACAAGGTAGGAGTGAACGATGACTTCCCTTCATACCCGTTAAACATGCATGTACAGTACAGGGTACAATGCATGCAAGTTGAACGGGCACGTTTATTTATGATTCACAGTTAAAAAATGAAGTTTCAAATAATTATTTTGAGTAGTTACTTAGAAAAACATAAAAAAGGCCCAATATACTTTGTGGATTTCTATATACTTCGGTCATTTATAACAGTTGTGATTTATAATGATGGCGATGCCCCAAAAAACATTAATTAAATGTAAAATAAATGTCATTTTATGCCAAATATGTAATGTTTTAAATAAAGTTATGTTTAAGTTACAACTGGAATTTCAAAGCTGAACAAACAATAAGAAAATTTAATACTAATTTATATCTTTACTATACCAGTAGACCACATTGGTTTAGCCAAAATTAATGTTGTTGTTCACTATGTAAATAAATGAGCTATTATTATTACTATAACTTAAAGTTCTATATACAACGCATGATTTTTATACGTTGGCACTAAAACTGTTTATACCAAAATAAGGTTTTTAACATTACTCGAGCCAAAAATAGAAATTACAAATTAATTAAATACAGTATCCCTCGGGCTGGTCCTGACAGTACAATTCAGAAGAAAAACAAGAAGGCCAAGATGGCCCTATATTGCTCACTTTAGACCTACTTAAGACCCTATGTAACCAAACTTCAAACATTAACCATATATCATAAACAGAAGCATTCTGACTGACTTTGACAAGGCAAACTTCTAACCAATTGACATGATGATTTGCTATGAAATGTGAAAATTAGAGTACCAACAAAGTTCTCCTCATTATTCATCTGGTATCCTAGTTTTTAATCCCCGGTGATTCATACAAACATTCTGACCATGGTAATTGGGTTGTAAATGTCCCCTATATGGCATACACAAGGTTTTTAACTGTGTGACCTAGTTTTTGACCTCAGTTGGCCCATATTTAAATTCAACCTAACTTTCAATAAGACATTCACATGATAATCAAATGTAAAACAGTAATACATTGCCTACATATGGTTTTCCTATGTCATTCTGACCAAGTTTAATGAAGATCCAATGAAAAATGCAACCTTTATTGCAAACTTATATTTTGACCCTAGATGACCCATATGCAAACTCAATAAAATTTTATCAAGTTTTATGAAGACTCAATGAAAATACAACCTCTATTGCATACAAAACGTTTTTTCTATTATTTGACCCTGTGACCTTGTTTTACCCTAGATGACATATATTCAAATTCAACCTAGAACTCATCAAGGCAGACATTCTAAGTTTCATAAAGATCTAATGAAAAATGCATACACAAAGTTAACAGACAAGACAACTGACAGATGACGGACACCAGGCAATCACATTGACTCTACAAGACGATGCATACCAAAGTTATAGTCCAGACACAAATGTGTGCATATATACTGGATTACATTACCTTCAGACTAAGTGTGACCTTGACCTTTTAGGTAGGGGTGTGGGTCTTGGGTTTTGCACGCGACACATTGTATTGGTATGTTGAACATTTGTGTCAAGTTATTTCAAAATCCTTCAATGCATGACAAAGTTACAGCCCGGACACAAAAAATGTAAGCGCGGACGAACAGACCGACTTACGGACGGTGTGATTTTAATATGTCACCCTTCGGGGCATTAAAAGTAATAATCTGGGGAACTTGGTCAGGCTAATGCTAATCCCAGATAGCTTCAAAGTTGGGCTGTCACAACCAGTCCTAAAGAAAAACCTGATCCCATTTCCCAAGGACGGAAGAGCCCACATAACCCCAAATACAACAGCACAACCATACACCCACTTTCAACACCCCATACAATGAGATAGCCACAAACAGGACCCAACCATGTAGACAAGCTCTACTTACTTAAAGGGAGAAGGGGAGTTACTTACTTACAATAAAGAGATAAGGAATTTACTTACTTACAATAAAGAGATATGGAGAGTAAAGTGAAATGGGGCTAAGTCATTAAATACTATCAATTAAGTTGTCTATCATTACCTATTTTGTCACTTTCTATCTTTTAAGGAAAATAAACTAACAAGGTTGTCTAAAAGACAAATATATCCCCCACCGCATGAAGGTATATATCAAGAACATAATCTCTGATCCATTAATGTGACCTTTAACAAACAACAAAGTTGGAATTTGAGTTTTGCAAATTTTTTTAAATGGTGATGAACATTTGACCCAAGTTTCACGAAAATTTCTTCAAGGAATAATAGTTTTGGAGGGGACAAGCAAAACCTATGATCCCAAGTGTGACCTTGACCTGGAGCCAGCAGGGTTGGATCATTGGCTCTGCACATCATACTGATGACACAGTGAACACGAAAATCCAATGACCCATAAGATTTAGTGTGGTCTTGACCTTGAGCAGGCGGATTTAGAACATGGATTTTGCATGTTCTCTTGAGGAAATGAACATCTGACCAAGTTATATAATAATTCTTCAAGGGGTAAAGGACTTATGAGGTGCACATGAAAAAGTAACAACCCCTTGTATGGCCTTGACCTGAAGCAGCAGGGTTGGGATATGGGTTATGCACTTTTGATGTGCTGAACACTTGACCAACATAATATGAAAGTCCTTTGAAGGGTTAAAGAATTATGTGCGGACAAGCAAACCAATGACTCTGAAGTGTTGCCCTGACCTTGAGTGAGCAGGATTGGGACATGGAACTTGCATGTTGTATTTATAAAACGAATATATGACCAAAGCTGTAAGAAAATCCTTTGAGGTGTTTAGGAACAAGGGAGCAAACATAGAATGCTTTAGACAGATTGACAATCAGGTTGGCAGATGAAGACCATTCCTATAGTCCTTTCTTGCGGTGGGGGATAACAACCAGCTAAAAAGCAAATATTGTGACAGGTTAAAAACAGACAGACAGAAGATGAAGAAGACAGAGGAAACAAATGTATTGTTGGAATCAATGGATTCTTCTCCATTCTTTAAAACAGAGCCTATGATTCTATCACTATGCATAATGCCTTTATATGTTCTACCTTTGTATGCAGATTGACGTTCAACAACAGGTCTCGCGTTTTTTTTTATTTTGAACCAAAAACTTTCTTTCTGGTCCTTCAGGGGAGAGATTGGTCAGTTAAGAAGACAAAGATGTGTGACTATTGGACCAGAGATAGGAGGTGGTTGGTCATAACGTGTACATTCCAATGCAATATCATTGAACAATACAAAGTTTATTTAGAGTCAGTAAGTCATAAAATGACAGAGTTAACATAACCTAAGCATAGCTTTTGACCGACCTAACAAAATAACATTCTACATTCACAGGAAATAGCATCATGACCTATTAGTGTAGCAATATTATCCCAATTAGTAAATCAAATAAAAAAAAATTAAGAGCACTCATTAAGATTTGTTGAATTCAGACCAAAGGTTGTTTAGAGACTGTTAATAGCAGTAACATACTATAGGTAATGTAGTAATAATAGAAAAGCCATAGTTCTATGAAAGGTTATCTGAGCATAGTGAGAGAATGCATAGTTCAATTTTATGGTGAAGCATCCATTGAAACTGAGTGATTGGGCAGAAATAGACTGGTACAGATAACAAATATTTCCCTTTCAGGAAGCATAAGAGTGACAAGTACACGGAGATAAGTGAGAACATGAGGTAGACTGAATGCTTAATAGAAGGCTAGAAAATACAATAAAGCAACAGCTAGACAGTTGAATGAGACAATAAATAGAGGGATAAGTTGAACAAAGACACATATAGGCTGTTAAACAGACAATATAGCTTTGCAATGCATATACATTTTAACACTAAACACACATATAAATGACAGAATTAATGGAAGAGCAGATAGACAGATTTAAGAGTGAGTCAGTGGAAAGACTTACACAAATAGAATACATTTGAACTTTGTTCATGTAAAATTGATTTATTTACATAAAGGTAGACAAACAATGAACAAGTTAATAGAGTAATGCTATGCAACAGCACGTCCCTAGATGGATATGACATAGGACTAAAGTTTCAATACGTTATGATCTAAACAGTATACTGAGATTATAGCCACATGACCTTTGTGAAGTAACCTTGAATCTTGATAAGATGAACAGTTGACCGAATCTTAATTTTTAAGGCAGTCAAGGTACAAAATATCAGAATATGACCCTAAATTGTTTGTGGCCTAAGTGTGACCTTGACTAAAAGGTTAGCCATCTGGTTGTCAAGCATGACACACTTTTCTGGTATGGACACCAAGTTAGAGAAGTTATTTTAAAATCAGCTTAAGCACGTAGAAGCTATAGCCCAGACAGGAAATACGGGTATATAAACAATATTGTAGGTTAACCTTAAGTGTGACCTTGACTTTCAAGATAGCCCTCAAGTGTATGGGCATCAAGATTTTCAAATTCAGTCTATGCATGCAGAAGTTTAAGCACAGACACAATGTTCTGTTATAATAACCCTACATGAAAAGTTTTAAGCCCTAAATGTGACCTTGAACATGGAGGCAGTCACTAAGACATGGTGCACAATACAGCCTTGGGTTATCCAAAATTGCTGTGTGAAGTGATTTGAAAATTTGTCCCTACATCATTAAAGAAGTTTCAGACCAGACACAACTGCTGGACTGATGGATGGACAGAACCAAGCAAACCTATAGTCCACAACAGTATGCCTTATGTCGCTCACCAGAGCCTGGATAGAGGGCATCTGCAACATACGATTAACCTTCATGCACAATATAAATATCTGAATTTTATCAAGTATTTGTGCAGGTTGATTACAGAACTTAAGTGTGCCCCCTCCTCCCCTTTAGTGCACACATGATTACCTTTTAATCCTACCCAGTTCCTATTTTCATCACAAGTAACCTAGTTGAAATCAAGCATCATGATCACTTGGTCTCAAATTCTAGCTTTTTATTTGACCTGGTTAACAAGCATTTACTTCTCATCACCTAATTTCCATCTCCAAGTATAAATAAATACTATGACCAATTATCACCTGCACTTCAAATATTCATACCTTTTTTTCTTTCTGATTTGACCTGCCAACTGAACAAACTGGTTTAACTCCCTAAATAATATGGCACTTACTATTTTCACAAAGATGTTGATCACAAACCTGTGAAAATCTTTAATTATATGCATTAAATTGCTTCTGGAAATAGCATATTTCAAGCAAACCATTTACTGGTCAACAAATCTGCTAAAATCCAAGCGACAGTTATGAAACTTTGTGGGTTTAATTTAGTAATTGACTCTGATGACCTTTTGGAGGTAACAACTTGATAACCACTTGAAACTCAGGGTGAGGAGACCTGAAATTTCGAAACCATTTACTGGTAACTAACAAAAGGTAAGGTTGAGTTATAATTCGTGCAAGGTTTATAAAAGAAGGCTAGCAAAAAGTACCATGTATGACGGATGGTAAGTGGTCACAACAGCTCACTCCAAGCATATTTGCTCAGGTGAGCTAACACAAAAAGGCAATCACATATTAAAACAGAAAAATAAATCAAGAAAGAAGAGAGGAAGTCACAGAAAAGGTATAGGATAGACATTTGAATGAACATGAAGTGCAATATTAAATTACAAAATACCCAAAGGTCCCACAGGCCCCCTAAAAAAGCTTGTTTACATGCCTGAATCATGCTTGGTATTCTCCCAGTGTCTGAGGTGTAGATAATGAGTGTATGTTTCTACTGCTGTATCAGGGTTTTAAGCATTGCTCAACCCTTGGGGGTGGGAACTGGTGTTTCTATAGTACTGGTTGTGACAGCCCATGGGAATAAAGCATTGAGGTCCAAAAAAATCACCTGAAAAGATTGGGCTTTGTCCAATCTTGGACCACCATCTAGTCCTCTGGATGCGTTTCATCATAATTCCTAGGAAAGCTAAGATAGGAGCACTCCTAGGATGATCTTAGGATTTATCCTAAGAGGGTTACAACAAACGTTCCTAAGAAAATAATTGACTTGGAAACTTCCCAAGCACAAATACAGATAGAAATGAATAAAAATTTCTCCTATCATCTATTCATTTTTCTTTCACAAATTGAGGTTTACGATGTTTTTTTTTGCACAAAAATACCGTTAGAACAAATAAATTTACTGATTATAGCCTAACAGCACATCATCATAAAAATCGAAAAATGACTGTAGAATTTTTTTGAAATAAACATACTGTTGTTGGTATTCATTTTCTTAGTCAGAACATTCCCTATCCATCTATAGCAATTCTGAAGCAAAATTTGAGATGGTATGTAACCTATAAACCACCTATAAAAAGCGGAAAAATACCTCTAAAACTGCTCATTATTCACAAATGCAGCTAATTTAGACAAAATTTGCACCTAGGACAACCCTGGATCACTCCTAGAGTTAGGAGCATTTTGCACTTAAGAGCAATCCTAATAATTTTATTGAAACACACCTACGACAAATTTTTGAATAGGAGTTATCCACTGGTAACGAAAAATGTATGCCAAATGTAAAAATTAATGTTTTACAGGACATCAACCATCTGTCAAAAATCATGAATATTTTATAAAAAAAAGCCAAAAATAGTACTTAATAATACAATAAAAAAATTAAAAAATTTTGAAAAATTTAAGTTAAATTCTGGAATCATAAATAATTTCATCATCTTTCACTCCTACCTATTACTTCTGCTCCAGCCAATGGTCCATCTCACACACTCTACACTCAATCTCACACACTCTACACTCAATCTCACACTCTACACCCAATCTCACACTCTACACCCAATCTCAGACTCTCTACTCCCAATCTCACACTCTACACCCAATCTTACACTCTCTTCCAAATCTTGTACTCCTACGCCCCGTCGGCCTGATCTTGTACTCCTACGCCCCGCCGGCCTGATCTTGTACTCCTACGCCCCGCCGGCCTGATATCTTATCACTGGACGTCTAGTCCTGGTTCCCTGAAAGCAGAAAGTTTTTGGTGTGTGAGAACTATACTATATGCAATAATCTAATTCATTATCAGTAATAGATTTTTATGAAACAATCTGACATTCAAAATGTAACACAGGGAAGAATTCATGTCTACTGGTTCAATGAATTTTTCTCCATGTCCAAATTTCTAATATCACATTTTTTATCTATGCCAATCATAGAAAAGGTTTCAACAGACACCTTAATGACATAAAACATACTTTAAAAACTGTTTTGAAGAACACAGCAATCCATAAACTGATACTGAAGCATATGTTTAGTAAATATCAGTAGGGCATAAGGTCAAAAAGTGAGAGTACACAATTTTCGATGTATTTAGTTATTTAAGTCTCTATAAAATAAATGAACCCTGGGGTTCCAGGGGCTTTGATTTAGCAAAACAAATATTTTCTGCAGAATGGTAAATTAGAATCAGAGGTCATCTTCCAACAAAATAAGCGTGAAAAAAATATTTAAGAGTCGCATATTAAAACAACTGTATGAAATACAAACAAGAGGGCCAAGATGGCCCTATATTGCTCACCTGACTACCATTGGCTATAATACAAGGGGTCATGATTTTAACATAATTCATAGAGGTCCACTACACAATGCTAAGTAACATTCCATTTATCTAAGCTTCGCCTGACAGTCTTGTGGTTTCTCTTGTGTAAGCCCATATAAAATGAAGTGATCCCCACCCCGGGAAGGGTCACTTTTGACCCTGGTTCATAATTTGAACAATCTTGGAAATGGTCCACTAGACAATGCTACATGCAAAATATCTAAGCTCTAGGCCTTGTGCTTTCAGAGAAGAAGATTTTTAAAATTTTTCCTACATAAGCTATATAAAACAGGCAGAAGATTTTAAAAGCTATTCCTATTTGTTGTCATAGCAACCAGAGATCTGCATGGAATGGAATTCTTTAAACATCTTTGATAGAGCTTTATGCAATGAACATCCCTGCAAAGTTTCATCAACATTGGCCTAGTGGTTTCCTCGGTGATGTCGTTTAAAGGACATGGTGGACGGACGACGTACAACTATGACTGACCCCAGACAGAGAATGATCCTAATAGCTCACTCTGGCACTTTGTGCCAGGTGAGTCCAAAAGCAAAACAAGAGGGCCAAGAGGGGCCTTAGTATCATATCGGTCACCTGGCTACCATTGGTTATAATACAAGGTCATCAATAGCAGAAAGAATCAATTTCTTTTTGACCTTGGGGGCGCTTGATTTCAGCATTCTTTGTAGAAGTGCACAAGGCAATAATACATGCCAAATATCTAATCTCTAAGCCTAAAGTGTTGTCAAAGATAAACATATTTAAAGTTCTTCAAATATAGGCCTATGTACAAGAGCTATCAGTATCAGAATATGTAACATCGTGCTCAACTTTTTTAGTGCTTGCCAATAAAACAAAACTTTGTTAAGGGCACAAGACTTTAACTAGAAACTTTGAAGTACAAATCAAGAAACATTTTCACAGAGTTATCTTCTCTTGCTTACAGATAGGTGTCATCATGGTACATAAGTACTCCAACTTTCAAAGTAATATCTCAAATGGTTAAGTCAACAAGTGGACAAGAATGAAAATTTTAACTGAGTTTCTAAGTCGAAAATGGCCATAATTCAAATAAAATCCTTCACAGAATTACCTTCTCCTGCCTATGTTTGGGGATCATGATGGTATACAAGTATTCCAACTTTCAAAGTAATATCTCAAACAGTTTAATGAAAAAGTGGACTGGTTAAAAAAAACTTAGCCAAGATTCTAAGTGGATAAAGGGCCTTAATAGTAAAACAAATCCTTGACAGAGTAACCATCTCTTGCCTACAGATTGGGGTAATGATGTTAACAAGCATTCAAAGTTTCAAAGCAATATCTCTAAGGTTTAACTCAATAAGTGGATTTTACCCATATTCAATATATTTTCTAAGTCAAAAAGGGGCATACTTGACAGAGTTATGTGCTCTTGTCTGTAGATGGAGGTTATGATGGTTTACAAGTATAGTAAGTTTCAAAGCCATACTTTTAACAATTTTGAAATAAAGTGGGGTGGTATGAAAAACTTAACCAAGGTTTTTGACACAAACATGGAGTTCCCTTTTTCTTCGAAAAGTCGAGCTAAAGATCACAAAATCTGACTGATTCTTCAAAATTGATGCCCTAACTTTCAACTCCTGTTTTTTCAAACATAATAACTATCATACCATAATTTTTTTTATAACTGCTCTTTGTTTAACAATTTACCTTTGCTTATACTGAACTGTCCTGTCCACAAGATAATAACTGGTATGAATGCTATGAAGCTAAATCACCAAAACTTTTTTTACATTTAAACATAAATACAAAATGCTTTCAAATGTTCATTGAATCAATCAATTAGAAAGATTACTTTCTGTACCATTTTAAAACCCTATTTCTGTATATTGTGGGTGTTAAATAGAGCTTGCTCATTTTGGGATTCAAGGTGCAACAGCCAAAAAATTAAAGTCCATATTTTATGCCCGAAGTAAATTTGCAGACGTAGTTATAAAATGATGCCCGTAATTTTCATGTTTTTTCTGCTCTAAACAAATTTCTGCTGAGTAATGTTAACTGCCCAGTAACATGTCTTTTCCTCCAATTTGTGTACTCCAAACTACCTTGATCGCCATTAATGTTATTGGGAAGGTTATTCCTATCATGAATGGCATTAAAGTAAACTAGACCTATCACTAAATGTGATTATTACCCCCAAAAGACCGTTTCATCAATTGAAGAAGTTAATAGTAACAGAAAACCTTGCAAAACAAGAAGGCCAAGATGGCCCTATATCGCTCACCTGGATACTATTGGCTGTAATACAAGGTCATCCATAAAAGTTAATTTTGACCTAGGGGACAAGACTTGAGAATTCTTGGTAGAGATCTACTAGGCAATGATACATGCAAAACTTACAGTTTAAGAGATAAAGATTTTCAAAGTTTTTACTATACTGGTATGAGATCAGTTTCCGACAAAAAATTGAGGTTTTCTTTATATTTTTTCTTATATGTGTCTTGTAAACAAAAGTCATCTTCACATTTACAAACATCAGTTTATCCCCTTTTCAATGATGTAAACAACACCAGTGTCTTTTGTGCATGCGTACCAAATTTGGGGCCCGGAAAGGACAGCCTAATTAATGTTAATAACTTAAGGTACAGGACCAGTTTCCGACATAATTTCATCCTGAACAGTTTTGGAATCATAAATTATTTAAATCTATGAGAACTTTTATTCTCAAAAATGTAAATTCCTTTCCCTACTCTTCTGACGCTCGTATTGAGTGTCTGTCTTTTATCCGTTCCATGCCGCTCCATTTCATACATCACTGTATTATCATTTCACAACTCTTGATCTGTGCCATATTTTGCAAGCAATTTCAGTGACAGATGTATAATGTAGAATTTCTTTGAAAGTACTAATCTTAAGAAAATGAAATTTTGTTCGCTGCTTGTTTGGATGATGCTGTTCGAAACTATATAATATTCCCATTCTGAAGAGTTACGCAAAAGCTATGATAACGAGTAGTCGGAAACTGGTATGATTCGGAAACTGGTCTCATGCCAGTATAATCCTATGTAAAATCAAGAGACACCCATAATTTGAACAATCTTAGTAGAGGTTCACTAGGCAGTGTCACATGCTAAATGTCTAAGCTCTAGGTCTAGTGGTTTCAGAGGAGAAGATTTTAAAAGTTTTTCCTACATAAGCATTCATTAAAACAAGTGACCCTATGGGTCATTATTTGAACAATCTTGGTAGAGGTCCACTAGGTTATGTCACATGCTAAAAATCTAAGCTCCAGACCTTGTAGAGAAGATTTTTAAAGTTTTTCCTATACAAGCCTTTGTAAAAACAAATGATCACCATGTTGGGTCTATTTTGAATCAGGGGTCATAATTTGAACAATCTTGGTAGACGTCTATTAGGTTAAGCCATATAGGCGTAATATCTAAGCTCTAGGCCTTCCTGTTTTTGAGAAGAAGAATTTTAATTTTTTTTACATTACATTGCCATGGCAACCAGAGTTCTGCATGGAATGAAATTTTATGAACAACTATGAAAGGGCTGTATGCAAGGAACATCCCTGCCAAGTTATATCATCATCATACATGCCATTCTCCCAATATTTGCAAGGTTCACCCGTTATTTAGACCCTTAAACAGTGCCCTGGCAAAGCTCGCAAAAGCACTAAAAACTGTCTGTAAATTAAAATTTTGAAGAAAACAAAACTACGAAATTCATAAAATATCAACCTATATACATTGTCAATACCCTTACATGTGATATCGGTAATGAAGAAGTTCTAGTATTGTGTACAGTCGATTAGGTGACGAAACTGATGTGTTGACACAAGTTTGTGTTAATTGTCACTATCATCTTAGGTATATTGTCTGGAGGGTAGTTACCGGTGATTTGTAAACTGTTCAGATTAGCTGATAATCAACCGTAATGCAAGTCACTATACTCCAAACATGCCGCTAGTTAAATCATTTAACTAAGTTAAACATAATTCGATGATTTGATGTTTGCATAACAGCGCCAAAACAAATTTACATATTGGTTGTCTGGTGTCCATGCCATCACGCATCTACATTGTGATAAATTATTGGAAACTGCATAACAGGCAACACCTTCAAATTTAACAGCTGTCAAATGGTGTATTGCAGAGCGCAATGATTAGTGACCCACGTTTTTTATGCAAACCATGGAATCATTGCAACCTTGCAATTTTGCAAAAATCTCCTGGCAATGACTCGATCTTTTTGGCATGTATGATCATCATTGGCATAGTGGTTTCTGAAGAGATGTTGTTCGAAGGTAAATGTAAACAGACATAATTATGCCAGACGGAATAAGATCCTAATAACTCACTCTGGCACTTTGTGCTAGGTGAGCTAAAACTAAAACAGAGATATGATTCTTGGCAATAACTTTGTAATTTGTAAAAATAGAATTATGGTTCTTGTACACTGCACTAAGTCTTCCTCTCATTGTGCTTGACCGTTGAATAAAGTTGTACTGAATTCCAGCAAGTAGTTTTCAAGTTATGCTCCGGACAAGGAAAAGTAACAAAGGGCAACCAGGTGACTCCTATATACCTCCCTAATCTTAATGTCAGGGATATAAAAAGTTTATGTTTCAAACTATTAGTTTAGGAACAGTTAAGTTACACTGACTTAATCTGGTTCTGGTGTGAATGAATGACATTATTTATCATTATGTAAATATTAGTTTTCTGCTTAAGCCTTTTGTAGGGTTTTAAATGTATGTGAGCTAAAAATGCTTAAACAAAAATATTCATATTCTCACCCTTCTCGTTACTCCAGCTGGCAGGAGCTGCGCAGGATACGGTGGCAGGACCTGACATAAATAGAATAAAATAAGCTTTATCAATCTTTTATAGTAAAATATAATTACATTAAATTATCTTTACAAAACTGTCCTTGGTATGGAGAGGGGGGCGGGGTTGTAACAAAAGGAATTTGAAAGAAAAGTACCTGAAATTAGAGCCAAACTTTTGAGTTACGCAAAAAATATATATATAAAATTTGTTTTCTGACAAACATGCAGTGGGAATTTTTTTCATTTCAGTTTCTACTTCTTAATTTTGTGTGGCTTTAGTTTAGTTTATACTTATTCATTTTAGCTTGATTGTGAAGAAAGCTTGTAGCTTATTGAGTCACTCTTAAGTCCACTTCCTAGAAACCCCCACCGGGACTTGAACCTGCAACCTCTGAGTTAATGTCAGACACCTTAATCCATAAACCACCATACCCCTAATGTTTTTATTTCTGCTGAATTTATATCCACTGCTTTAAAAATTTTTGAATAGTAATTGATTTAAATGCTGTGGCCTCGGAAGATAGACTCCCACAATGTCTCGAAAGAGAGAGGTAGAATCATTACACATGATCAAACTATAAAATACTTCAAAATCTGTTCATTAAGTTCATTGTATACTGTAGGAAATCATATGCAAATCAGTGCCATATGAATTTCTTAACATGCAATCATAGTATTCACACTTACCAACCGCACCTGGGCAGCTACCTGCCTGTCTGCTGACATACGTGTCCTGGGTCGTCTAGGCAATGCCACTGCTGGCACTGCTGGCCCTGCTGGCACTGCTGGCCCTGCTGGCACTGCTTGGCCCCGCTGGCCCCGCTGGCCCTGCTGGCATCCTTCTCATCCACGGCTACAATCAAATTAAACTATGATTCTGAACAAATGGTTTACAAAGAATTTAACATTATTATAGAATGAATATTTATCAAAACATAACTATGGGGATTTGGGGATGGGGTGAGGTGTCAGGAGGTAACAACAGTCTTTCTACATACATTTAGTCTGAACGTACATAATTGTCATATGTAGTCATTTATAAGAGCTTAAATGTTGTTGCTGCATTTGGTTTGTTTCTTGCTGGTGTTTTTGTTTTGACCTTGGAAGTGCATCAACATTGTTGGGTTTGTCCCAAGATTCATTGCTTTTAATTGGTCGCAAATACATTTCGTATATTTGAAATTATGCACTGTTTGGATAGAGTTTCACCTCTTTGTTTTTCCCTTATCCTCACACCCTTGGTGCCAAAACAATTTTTTCTGTGTAACAACTCATCTCCTTTGTCCCCAGTCCTTTGCTCTTAATTTTAGTCTGGTCACAAATTTGTCAATTTGAGTCTTAATTGTCCTTAAATTTCATTACAAAATTTGTTATGTGTTAAAATTGTTGGTTGCATGTATTGCTTGAATTTGCGGTAATGCTTCACTGGTGTTTTTGCATTGTTTCCCATTAAATTCAAAGATTGCTGTATAGATCTTGTCCTTTGTCATCTACCCATATGTTTTTCTTCATCCAATCTTTCCGTCAGTGGTCTGCTAAATATGGGTTCAACAATTGTCTATGAAACCTGGTAAGTTGGTTCAAGACCATTCTTGGTAGAGTTATTCCCGACATTTCCATTTTCACGCAATTTGAATGTATTAGTTAGTCCCTTGAATCAAATCATTAAGTCTACTGGTAAGAGATCTGTTTTTATTAAGTTTGAATGTGTGAGCAATAAAGCACTTTTTTGTGCAATAAAGCCATTGGTTCAATATTTACAAGTTCATTATATAGGATGATATTGACAATTAACATACACAGTCCAAGGACTCTCTGAGAACTCTCTCAACTTTAGGAGACTTTTGTCGATCCTTTTGAATAAGTTTGAAGTAATAAATTTAGCTAAAATCAGTCTGTACCAAAATATTTACTACTCATAATTATTATAATTACATTAAATACAGGGTAAATTTATTGTGCTTTGGTCAGCATGGTAAGTCAGTAAAAACGAAGCATTTTGTAAACTTGTAGCCATTCTCTAGCAGTTGAAGTTTGATTATATCTTTCCCTAATTGATAGATATAAAGTCACTTACTCGTTCGCCCTCCACCCTTACTTCCTGTAGGGGGACATCTTCAACTGGCCTACAAGACAATGAATAATGAAAAAATGAATACCATCTCTTATATGACATACAGAAAACATCCAGAATACAATTATTAGCGCAGTTTGAAAGGTTTAAAACAAAAGCTGTCAGTAGGACAGTGTGCGCTTGACTTTTTTAGTGCTTGCCAATAAAACAAAACTTTGAGAGTTAAAGGCAAAACAAGGCTCTATATAAACAAGGACAACAAGTAGCGAGATATTAAGTCAAGAGTTACCATGTTTGATATTCCTGAATACTACAGAAAAGTTGTAGATTAATACTTCAACTGGTTAATGATATGTGTGCATGACAGTGCCAGCTGCACACAAGACCTTAACTAGAAATTTCTGATTACAAATCAAGAAACATTTTCACAGAGTTATCTTCTCTTGCTTACAGATAGGTTTCATGATGGTCCATAAGTACTCCAAAATTTCAAAGTAATATCTCAAATGGTTACGTCAACAAGTGGACAAGAATGGAAATTTTAACTGAGTTCCTAAGTCAAAAAGGGCCGTAATTCAAGTTTAATGAGACATGTTTAATAAAATTTTACAACTAGGTTGATGGATTTTTCTGCTTAAAAGTACAATTAATGTCCAATCAAGGGCTGTCAGATGACAGCACACTCAGCTATTCAAAACACTTTGAAAGTACATGTACATTTCAAACATTTGTGTTTCAGTGTAATATCCCATTATAATTGCACTGAGTGGGCGCCAACAGTGATATTTTCACAAGTGAAAAGTTGCCTTGAGCAAAAATAACTACTTTTGGTCTCCTAGAGAGAAATCTGATATAACATCAAGACAAACAATTTTTATGTTAATTTTATGTCTCAAACTCTACTTCTATAAGAATATTGAAAACTGTGGGTAACATTATCTGAAAGCAGTAAACGTGACATTTTAATAATGTCATTGATGCTACGATATGTACCGTTTCCAGCATCTACTTCTATATATGCTTGAAAACCATTTGACTTTAATCCGGGTGCAAATTTTTTATAAATTTCACTGAGTGGACAGTGAGTTTATCATGATATAACCTACCATTTTATTTAAATAAACCATCAAAACATAAAATATAAGTACATTGCAAATAATTAAGGTCGTTCCTGGCCAACTCTCTATTTATGTGAATGCTCTTGTCTTGATACAAGATATTTCTAGCTTTCATACAGGCCACAAAAAGCTGTATTACATACTTACCTAAACAATCTCCTTACTCTGTGGTACACCTTCTTAATGTGCTCCATTGCAATCTTGTACTCTCTTGTACTCTCTTGTACTCTCTTGTACTCTCTTGTACTCTCTTGTACTCTCTTGTACTCTCTCTTGTACTCTCTTGTACTCTCTCTTGTACTCTCTTGTACTCTCTTGTACTCTCTTGGTAAGCACTGTAAAAATAATAATATTGAAATCTTTATTTCAAGAAGGTTACATGTATACAAATAGACATTTATAAATACTGTATTGTACATATATGACAATCTCATTGTGGTCTTCCATAAATACACACAAACATATATTTACATATATTCTGGATTCTGGTTATAAATCTAAACAATTTGAACTAGACCTATCACCTATCAATTAAAACCAGTAGTTTTCAAGTTATGCTCCAGACAAGGAAAAGTAACAAAGGGCAGTAACTATGAAATGAGTCAAGATAGAGTAATGGTTTCTATGCACTGCACTTTATATATACTTGACCATTGTATGAAGTTGTATTGAATTCCAACCAGAAGCTTTCAAGTTATGCTCTGGACAAGGAAAAGTAATAAAGGGCAATAACTCTGTAATGAGTCAAGATGGAGTTATGGTTCTTGTGCAATGCAATTCCTCTCAATGTGCCTAACCATTATATGAAGTAATATTGAATTCCAACTAGTAGTTTTCAAGTAATGCTCAAGGAAAATGCGATCGACCAACCGACCGACCGACTGACCGACTGACCAACCAACAGGTAAATATACCCCCCTAAACTTCGTTTCGGGGGTATAACAAGAAAATTAAAATGACAAGATGAAATCACACTGAATAGATTTTTCAGTTGAAATGTAAATAAGTGCTTACAACTGTATAAATTCAATAAGAATATCATTTACCGTTCTTTTAAATAAAGAGAAATATATATTTCTTCAACAGAAAATAAAATAAACTAACAATGAAAGGGACATTCCCTATCACTGATGACAAACTAAATAACTTCCAAAACATAAACAATAGAATTTTTTGAAGTATTATAACTTTACCTAAAAGTTTCAGCTATGCATTTCCAGTCATTATCAATAAAATCAGCAGTTTTAAATATACTGCAGCAATAATCTATGTAGAGTTGTTGTTGTACAATTAATGGGTGGATGCGATTAATTACAGAAAGTCTCTATATTGATTGTGGTAAAATGAGGCATTTTGTGCCGTAAGTTCTTCTTTGAAATTATATTTATCAGTTTACATTTATTGAACACATAATGTATGTTTCAAGAAAATAAAATCTATGTTTCAAGAATATAATCTGCTTGATGTAGGGAATTACACATTCTATTACACATTCTATTAATACTGGGGCATACCTAGAAGTATTTGTAATGTACGCACAGATTATGCTGGGGGCCAGGGGTCCAGGGGGCCAGGGGGCCGGAATCTACCGAAGCTCTGAGGTTTTAGCAATGTCTGAATGATTTAGACGCTTTTCCAAAGAACATATGTATCTACTGTATACGAAACAAAAGTTGATATGAAATGAAATAAAAAACTGTCAAACTTTGAAAAAATCTTTCCCCTAGTCTGTGTCATGTGAAAACTGTTTTAATTTATAAAACATAGCCCTTATACAAACTCTCTAGAAGCCCCCACCCCTTACTAGTAACTGTTAGTGGGATCATTCTTCTTTTTATGAATTGCTATTAATCATAAGGGATATAAACATGAAGAAAAAGTTAAAAGCTATCACGTCCTTTATTCAAATAATTTTAAATAATATTTTAAACATACATGATCTTGCATGTCCTGAAAACGTAAGACCAAATGACCGACTCTTTCTTTTAGTGAAAGCCGGATTTGCTTAGACAGGTCTTGTATCAGATCATACAAGTGCGAGGAAGAGTATGATCCTACCGAGGCGAGAGTCAATCCAGTTTCTGGATCACGTAACTAACTACGATAATGACCCTTTTATGCTATATCTTTGGGTACTTGCCCACACAAATGCTCTTAATTTTATGACATTTTAACATAAAATAGAAGTTAAGTTAGAAATAGGTGTTCCATGCACCGCCATTCCATATTCTAGCATAAAATGTGCTTTTTTGCCCATTTTGCTGTGGTTTTGACAGGAAAAAAGTGTTTGCTAACAGGGGGATTCACACGCTGTTACAACCCGTTTTCATTTAATATGCGCATTACAGGGTCATTGTCTCCAAAGTCTAACATCATGTACGGCATCAACAGTGACGAGCTTAAAAACTGCTGGTGACGGCATTGATATAACGGAAACAACACGGACATTATCCCACACATTATTGAACGATGTACCAGTAAGAGCGTTTCGTTTATACTTTCATAATTTTTTATGCTATTTATGGAAGAAAAGCGTAAACGAACATGTTATAACACCTGCAGAAACCCTCGGGACATGTTGGTGCCTTTGCCCTAACATGCACAGGCACCAACCATCCCCTGGGATTTTGTTGATGTTGTAATAAGAAAACAAGAGGGCCCTATATCGCTCACCTGACTACCAATGGCTATAATACAAGGGGTCAAGATTCTAACATAATTCGTAGAGGTCCACTACACAAAGTTTTTCATATATATGCCTATGCTAAACCAAGTTACCCCCAGGGCGGGGTCAATTTTGACCCTGGGGTCATAATTTGAACAATCTTGGTAGAGGTCCACTAGCCAATGCTACATGCCAAATATCTAAGCTCTAGGCCTTGTGGTTTCAGAGAAAAAGATTTTTTAAAGTTTTTCCTATATAAGCCTTTGTAAAACTAAGTGACCCCTGTGTGGGGTCAATTTTGATCCGGGGGTCATTATTTGAACAATCTTGCTAGAGGTTCACTAGCCAATGCTACATGCCAAATATCTAAGCGCTAGGCTTTGTGGTTTCAGAGAAGATTTTAAAAGTTTTTGCTTATTAGCATATGTAAAACTAAGTGACTCCCCCTCAATTTTGACCCAGGGGTTATAATTTGAACAATCTTGGTAGAGGTCCACTAGCCAATGCTACATGCCAAATATCTAAGCTCTAGGCCTTGTGGTTTCAGAGAAGAAGATTTTTAAAGTTTTTCCTATTTGTTGCCATAGCAACCAGAGTTCTGCATGGAATGGAATTCTTTGAATAACTTTGATAGAGCTGCATGCAAAGAATATCCCTGCAAAGTCTCATCAACATTGGCCCAGTGGTTTCAGAGGAGATGTCGTTTGAAGGAAATGGTGGACGGACGGACATACGATGTTCAACGGACGCCGGATGGAATGCGATCCTAAAAATTCACTCTGGCACTTTATGCCAGGTGAGCTAAAAACATGTGTTAACGCTACAAACAAGACATAACGATATTAAAGCGACGGACAAGCGAACAAAAGGGAAACAACCTTACAAAACCGATTTGTTACCGATTATAGCGGAAAATACATATGTATGAATGTTAGGTATATAATAAATTGATTTTTAAATAAAAGGATAAGCATATACACTTTTAGCACCACTAGATAAAATTCCCTATTTCATCAGCCATAAGCAAGGAAATTTGGCAATTTTAAATCATTTACATGTAAGTCCATTTTGACAGATTATTCTGACAATTTCAAGTAGGACACAATGAATAGTCGAGATTCATTGTTCCATATTCAGGTCACCAAGGGGAATGTTTGGACAGTTTTTAATAATTTAGGCCTCTTAGCAGATACAAATGTACAAAGGATAATTTGATTGTTTTAGACGAGGTTCTTAACAAGAGCGTCTCTGACAGCATGCCCCATTAATTTGTTTTTTTCTAAACAGGTTTTTGTGTAACGCTATAATTTGTCAAAGATATAACATTAAAGACCTTTGTAAATGTTGACCAGGAAAGCCTAACTTTGCCCCCCCCCCGGGGGGGGGGGGGGGGGGGGGGATAACGTTTCAAACATATACATGACCTTGTATGTTTATGTTCGTTTCAAAAGAATGTTTAAAATTAAAAAAGCATTACTGCTGCATGTTGCATAATTATTTTATGACATTTCAAAAGTAAGCCATTTCAAGTATTTCCATATAATAGTCTGGTAAAACCTGTGACAAAATTCTAAGTTAAAAAGGGGCATAAATATGTCAAAAATCAAAAACATTTTTTTTAAGTTGTTTATACTAATTTGTTTATTTATTCTCGATAGCGAAACAAGTTCTTACAACTTTTATTAATTCACAGTGTACTAAGTCAGACTGTATCAAACGGGAAGTCGCCACCGAATATGCATACATTAACTGTTTTTAAGTTTAGAGTGTAATTTTATATAAAGTTTTAAGTAGGAATTGGGACAGCATTAGTAAGTGTGATTTAACTTTTTGTATCATAAAATAGTTATATTTGATGTGGGTATTGTCAGACGTGGTTATATTCAAAATATCTACTGTATATGTATTTGGAAAAAGAAATCAAACATTTTAATTTTGAAAGATATGGAGAGTTCTTTGCCTCAGAAGTGTTGTTTACAGTTCGGTCATTCATTCAGGTAATGAGAACAGTCTTACTTACTAGTTTAAACGTAAGAAATGGACAAAATACTGTCGGTATTTACATGCATTAAAGATATGAACAGTATGCATATTCGCAAACATAAAATTGTTTACTGTATAATTATCGTAATACCACTGTACACTAACTGCACAGAATGCTTCAAATTTAATATTGATTTAAAAGCGCAATACTTGCTTCCGCTACTAATTTTGGTTTCAAAGTTATCAAAAATAAGGAATGGACCTGTGTATACATTAGCTTACTATGACTCTTCCAATTATTTTGAGGGAGTAAAATAGGCAATAGATTGAAGAGTACCAGAAATAACAAGAGCTGTCAGTAGGACAGCACGCTCGACTTTTTTAGTGCTTGCCAATAAACAAAACTTTGACAGTGAAGGGCACACAAGACTTAAATAAGGAATTTCTAAGTACAAATCAAGAAACATTTTCACAGGGTTATCTTCTTTTGCTTACAGATAGGTCTCATGATGGTACATAAGTACTCCAACTTTCAAAGTAATATCTCAAATGGTTAAGTCAACAAGTGGACAAGAATGAAAATTTTAACTGAGTTTCTAAGTCAAAAAGGGCCATAATTCAAATAAAATCCTTCACAGAATTACCTTCTCCTGCCAATGTTTAGGGATCATGATGGTAAACAAGCATTCCAACTTTCAAATTAGTATCTCAAACAGTTTAGTCAAAAAGTGGACCGGTACGAAAAACTTAACCAAGATTCTTAGTCCATAAAGGGCCTTAATTTTTAAAACAAATCCCTGACAGAGTTACCTTCTCTTGCCTACAGATGGGGGTAATGATGTAAACAAGCATTCAAAGTTTCAAAGCAATATCTCAAAGGGTTAAGGCAATAAGTGGATTTTACCCATATTCAATGTATTTTCTAAGTAAAAAAGGGGCATAATTCTGTCAAAAATCTTTAAAGAGTTATGTACTCTTGTCTGGTGTTGTAGGTCATGATGGTAAACAAGTATGGTTAGTTTCAAAGCAATACCTCTAATGGTTTTGAAATAAAGTGAGGTGGTACGAAAAACTTAACCAAGCTCAATACACTTTCTAAGTCCAAAAAGGGCCATAATTCTGTCAAAAACCTTGACAGAGTTATTTACTCTTGTCTGTACATGGATGTTATGATGGTTAACAAGTATGGTAAGTTTCAAAGCCATACCTGTAATACTTTTGAAATAAAGTTGGGTGGATCCGAAAAACTTAACCAAGGTGACCACGCCCGCGCGGGTCTTTTTCTGAAAAGTTGAGCTTAAAATGGTAACCGTTTATGAACGAAGCCTGTTTGACAACTTAAAAGTATAAGCGTGTACAGGGATTGTCATGAAAAATAATTGACTTTTTTATTTAGTTTATTTCAGTCTCACTTTACAGGATACAAAGTATCACAGATTAAAATATATACACATATTATCATGCAAACCTTTCTGTACAGAGAGACTTTATGACAATAAATAAGACAAACATTCTCAATGTCGTATGTTGCATTATTGAATGGCTCTGTTGGTAGCGAGTAGCCAATCATCAAATACATTGAAGATGATTTATTTTCTTTTATATAAAGATCGAAAATATCTGCTTTTTAACATTATATTGATAACATTTCGTTAAATGAATTTTATCTTGTCCCTTCTTCCCAACATGGTATGAATTTAAACACGTAGTTTAAAGTGTACTGTAACACCGGATACAGCTTCTTTCGAATACAGCTCCCCCGTGAGCTGCATTCGGTACACATTAATGAATACAGCTCCCCCGGGAACTGTATTTGGTGCGCTTCAACAATTGCATTTCCCCTAATCAAATGGGAGCTATAGTCCAGGTTCTTGTATCTTTTTTTGATATAGAGCGCCCCTGTGACTCTTTGCAACATAGACTATCATTCTTTATACAAATACGCGGTAAAAAATTTATTATAAAATTACAAGGATCTATACCGATATTCAGGACGCAGTACTTAGTCAAGGGCTGTATGTCTTTTTGTCCGCACTTGATGGTCGGACAGTTGAATGAAATTTTGTAGTTTAATTACTGTTTTGGTGATACTGAAAAACTTTTTTTCAATAAACCATCTTTATTTTCATATGACGATAACATATAAGGCAAACATTTTTTTTTTTGACGGAATGAAGCTAATACACATCATTGTGTATGGCCTGACAGACGGACAGATAAGAAAACATACTGGATAGGACAGATGATGGGACAAATAGACGGACAGAATAGATGTAACATGCAGTATATTGTGTTGGATGTTTTAGGCAATTCAGATTCCTTATTTCTATCTGTAGGCATTTTTAACAAAGGGATCATGGTTCTTTATATATTCTAATAAAGCAAACATAGGGAGATTCAGTCAAATTGGCATATGCTTTGCTTCGAATAAAGCTCCGCTATACCACTATCACTGCTACCACTGCGCCACGGCAGCTCCACTAAAAAACATTGGTGAAAATGTTGATAGTAAACATACAAAGTCAATACATTTGAAAGTATTCAAGATATTTGACTTTATAAGGGGGGGGGGGGGGGGGGGGGGGGGGGGGGGGGGGGGGGGGGGGGGGGGGGGGGGGGGGGGGGGGGGGGGGGGAGGGGGGGGGGGGGGAAAGAAAGGGAGGGGGAGGGGGGAAAGGGAGGAAAGGGGGGGGGGAAGGGAAGGAGGGGGGGGGGGGGGGGGGGGGGGGGGGGGGGGGGGGGGGGGGGGGGGGGGGGGGGGAAAAAAAAAAAGAAGGGGGAGAGGGGGGGAAAAGAGAAAAAAAAAAAAAAAAAAAAAAAAAAAAAAAAAAAAAAAAAAAAAAAAAAAAAAAAAAAAAAAAAAAAAAGAAAAAAAAAAAAAAAAAGAAAAAAAAAAAATAAAAAAAAAAAAAAAAAAAGGGAGAAAAAAAGGAAAAAAAAAAAAAAGAAAAAAAAAAAAAAAAAAAAAAAAAAAAGAAAAAAAAAAAAAAAAAAAAAAAAAAAAAAAAAAAAAAAAAAAAAAAAAAAAAAAAAAAAAAAAAAAAAAAAAAAAAAAAAAAAAAAAAAAAAAGAAAGGGGGAGGGAGAGGGTGGGAGTGGGGGGGGGGGGGAAAAAATTTTGAATTTTTTAAAGTGATATTTAAAAAAAAAAAAAAAAAAAAAAAAAAAAAAAAAAAAAAAAAAAAAAAAAAAAAAAAAAAAAAAAAAAAAAAAAAAAAAAAAAAAAAAAAAAAGAGGAGAGGGAAAGGGGGGGGGGGGGGGGGGGGGGGGAGGAAAAATTGAATTTTTTAAAAAATAATTTAAAAAAAAAAAAAAAAAAAAAAAAAAAAAAAAAAAAAAAAAAAAAAAAAAAAAAAAAAAAAAAAAAAAAAAAAAAAAAAAAAAAAAAAAAAAAAAAAGGAGAAGAGTTGGGGGGGGGTATTGGGGGGGGGGGGATAAATTATTTTTTTTTTTAAATAAATTTTTATAAAAAAAAAAAAAAAAAAAAAAAAAAAAAAAAAAAAAAAAAAAAAAAAAAAAAAAGAAAAAAAAAAAGAGAAAAAAAAAAAGGAAGGGGGGGGGGGGGGGGGGGGGGGGGGGGGGGGGGGGGGGGAATATATTTTTTTTTTTTTAAAATTTTATAAAAATATTAAAAAAAAAAAAAAAAAAAAAAAAAAAAAAAAAAAAAAAAAAAAAAAAAAAAAAAAAAAAAAAAAAAAAAAAAAAAAAAAGAGGAGGGGGGGGGGGGGGGGGGGGGGGGGGGGGGGGGGAGAAATATATATATATATTTAATTTTTTTTTTTTTTAAAAAAAAAAAAAAAAAAAAAAAAAAAAAAAAAAAAAAAAAAAAAAAAAAAAAAGAAAAAAAAAAAAAAAAAAAAAAAAAAAAAAAAAGAAAAAGGGGGGGGGGGGGGGGGGGGGGGGGGAGAAAAAAAAAAAAAATATTTTATTTAATTTAATATTTAATAAAAAAATATAAAAAAAAAAAAATAAAAAAAAAAAAAAAAAAAAAAAAAGAGGGGGGGGGGCTGGGACCCGGAAACGGGGGGGCGGGGGGCGGAGACTTTGGGGGGGGGGGGGGGAAAATTTTTTTTTTTTTTTTTAAATTGAGAACTAAAAATCTTTAACTAAAAAATCTAAGTTAAAAAGGGACATAAATCTAACAAAAATCAAAACAGAGTTATGGGGATTGTTGACTCAGGTGAAGATGTTAATGGTGGACACATAATTTGAGTTTCAAGTCAATACCTTTGAAAGTATTCAAAATATTTGACTTTATAAAATCTTTTAACAAAAATTCTAAGTTTAAAAGGGGCATAAATCTGTCAAAAATCAAAACAGAGTTATGGAGATTGTTTCCTCTGGTGTTAATATTGATGGCAAACATATTTTTTGAATATTAAGTCAATACCTTTGATAGTATTAAAGATATTTGACTTTACAAAAAATCTTTAACTAAAAATTTAAGTTAAAAAGGGGCATAAATCTGTCAAAAGTCAAAACAGAGTTATGGGGATTGTTTCATCAGGTGAAGATGTTGATGGTAGACACATACTTTGAGTTTCAAGTCAATACCGTTGATAGTATTCAAGATATTTGACTTTATAAAAATTTAAACAAAAATTCCAAGTTAAAAAGGGGCATAAATCTGTCATAAATCAAAACAGAGTTATGGGGATTGTTTCCTCAGGTGAAGATGTTGATGGTAAACATATAGTTTGAGTTTGAAGTCAATACCTTTGATAGTATTTAAGATATTAGACTTTATAAAAAACGCCAGATGCCAATGCCAACACCGACGCTGACGCGAGTGCAATAGCCTCCTTATTCTTCAAATTGTCGAGCTAAAAAGAAGTTCCATATCATTCTACTTGAGCACTTAGCGAGGAAAATTTGAGCATTTTAAAGATTTTGGCCTTTTCTGCTAGAACAAACAGGTACGATCCCGATCTATTGCTTTTGACCCTCACCCCCTTCATCCTTTCATTTTTAATGCATTTTCGTGACATTCAAGTTTTTGATCTTTGCTGGCAATGTATACGCACATAGGTATTGTGTGTAAGCCACCTCTCAATGCAAGCTACATACACACCAAGTTTCATTGTAATTGGTCACTTATAACTGTAGTTATTGAACAGAAACCATTTTTCTATTTTTAATTGTGAAGAAAGCTTATCCAGTCACTCTCAAGTCCGCTTCCTGGAAAAACCAGTACTGGTGTCATATGAGGAGGTACAGTTTTGACCTTGGTGGGGCTTGAACCGGCAACCTCCAGGATGAGTGGCAGACACCTAAACCTCTACACCATTGCTCCCCTTCTTAATGTATGTTATTGTGATGTAAAGTTAGATTTCATGAATAAATGTAGTTAAAACTGCTTCAGTGCAATACAAAGGGATAATAGTTAAAGTGCTGTTTGTTTTAACTATATTTCAAATGATCATGAACAAATCTGTTTATGCAACTCCTGAAAAACATTTCAAGTTGATAACAGAGTCTGAAAAACTAACCAATCTCTTTATGGACAACTATTAAAATGGAAAAACATCTTTGGAAGAGTCTTTATGTTGCAGAACCCTTTGTTTGAAACAAGATGAAATGATCAAACATTTAATTTTGACCAAAATAAGTGCCATTGTATTTTTAAACATTTTAAAAGATTTTGAAGTATGTATATTTAAAGGAATGTCATTCCATATATTTTTGCTATAATTTGTGAATGATGTTGCCATGTATTTAGTATGAGGTGTTATCTGTAATTCTAGTTTATTTCTCTTCAAATGCCGTTTTGACTTGGAAAATGAAAACATTGAATTTTATATTGCCCACCAAGTGCAAGGCAAATATGGATCGACATCTATGAAACAATAATAATAGATAAAATGAACTTAAATTGTGAAATGTACATTTTAGGAGATTTCATTATACACTTTTCACAAAGTGATAACAGAACTTCAAGTAATTTGAAATGAAATAGGCAAAATGTATTTTCTCAGTGTGGGCGCTTTTTTGAATTAGCTAAAACCCCTCGAACCCTTAAGGTCACGTTAAATTACAAGTTAATCAAGCCTTACAAATTGGTCAGGATCTGGCTAGCGAAGATTGCATAATATGATGCAGAACTGACCAGGGTCACATGTGAAGATAATCTAGGCGAGGATTTAATTGATCATAATCTGCATCTGACCTATAAATGTCAAAACACCAGGAAGTAAGTGGGTGGCTATCTATTCCTACACACTGCTATCTGGGAAACATAAACAAATTTACACCCGCCCATCAACCCACCCTCCCACCACGGGTATTCCCACAATACTTCCCTTAGGGCATATAAAAAACAGTTCTATAACAAGGTGGTAAAAAATAAAATGTCCCCCAGTACTGCATAACTGATGCATAGAACATGAATATACTTAGATACAAAAATAGGGGGAAGTAATTGTCATTTTTTATCATAATTAGTTTTGGCTTTTGGTGAAAATATTACTGTCTCATTAATTTTTGTACAATAATTGTATAATCATGCATCTGTTCGGAAGGATGTATTTTAGAGTGCAACAAAGTAGTATTTTGCCAGTGGCTATGTGGTAGTTCCAATTATAAATTTGCATTGTTCTGACTCAAACTGATGGTTTCTAAAATCCTTGCTGGTTTGAAAACATTTCAACCAATATGAAAGGTACATAAGCTTATCAAGGTAGTGTTTTATAGCTGGAACAAGGACAGTGGACCCAAAAAGCACATCTACAAGCAAACAAACTTGCATTATGTGTAATCAACATCATGTTGAGAGAAAAGTTGTTCTGCGTCAACATTTTAAAATGTTAAAAAGTGCAATGTTACACATTCATGCGAAGGTATTTTTTTATGAAACTTCACTTGATAGCACATTATTTGTCAACAAGTATTACACATGTTTCAATTTTGTTGTCATTTCTCAGCTTTTCAATAAATCCTCATTTTGATGTGACCTTAACTTTTACACTTTCGAGTTTTGTGGTTAATAAGTGGTTGCTATGGAAATACATTATGTAATGTAGTACATAAATACAGCAATGAGGACAGTATATAAATATAATGGAAATAATTGGTCCATAAATCAAAATAGTGATGGACAGTATGATTGTTTTTTTTATATTGTCATTAGTATTTGAAGTTGGTGCTTTAGAAATAAAAAAAAATGACTAATAAAATAATAGTTTTTTTCGGCAGTGATGTCCCTTGTGTTATTGGTAGAGATTTCAGCAGTGCAAGGGAAGTAACTCCTGCATGCAGTTGTTTTTTTTCTTAAATTGACACTCCCAGTCAAAATAGGAAAAGTAATATTTGGAAAGTTACTATTTTCTCATACTGGTAGCAGGAAGAGTTTGGTATATTGGGTTAAAAGCTATTATTTCCTCTACCTTTTTTACACACACCTATTTCAGCTGGATTTTTACTTGATAAAAATGTGCATAATTCCACTTTAAAGCTGCTCGCTCTCAGATTTTCGTAAAAAAATAAAGTTTTTCAAACTATATGTAAATAACGTATTTTAGAATATATGGTCATATAAAAAGGCTCCAGTATAAATTCATATCACGTATATCTCTAAATTAAAAAAAACGCTTTTGAAATTTCAGTATAAAAATATAGTGTAGTAATGCCTTGTAACGGACCTTTTCAATCGATTTCTGCAAAATTATACCTAGATTTTTACTTATTTTTTATTCTAGCCATTAGTTTTATACTTATAAATAAGAATTTCAATTTTTGTGAAAAATATTTTTTCAACAGTAACTGAGAGCGAGCAGCTTTAAACAGATAAATAGCATTGCTTAGTTATTCAAGCAGTGTTATTTAGCCACTGTGACTATAGGTTCCATAAGAAAGGAAGAAAACAGATGGAGAAAAGAGATATGTGACACAAAGAGAACTAAACTGAGCCAATATATAATTGAAACAAGTATAAACAAAACAAAAGGACAAATAGAAACAACCTTGTTTTCTCAATTAGTTTTCAAAACAATATAAAAAATAACTTCTTGACATTCTGTAGATGTATAAGATTTTGCAAGAAAACATGAACAATTCTAAATCTATTAAAAAATACAGATCAATCAATCTTTAGACTATCAGTAAATTTACAAAAATATATTTCACTTTCTTTCCTAGACCTGATAACTAAATTTTAATTAAATATCATGAAAATCATGTGACTGGGAATGCATAGCTGAAACTTTTTGGCTAAGTTATTTATGTTTTGGAAGTTACTTTGCTTGACATCAGTTCTGGAGCAATAATAAGTATATATTCGTCCCAGATCAGTTATAGGGTATGTAAAATATTGTAAATTCTTGACCTGGCAAATGGAAAAAAAGTAATACGGGGTCTTCCTTTACATAGGACTAGCTAGTGCAGCTACTAGAACTTGAAAGTTATTTTAGAAAATGTTGTGATCAATGATTTTATCTGCTCTCACCTACACTGTTTATAAACTACATTTTTAACCATAGACTGGATAGTTCCGTTCTAACTCTTACTTGCGTGATACCTAGTAACTATACTAACATATCCAACACTCACGATTGCAGGATTCAGAGATAGACAGACAGACACTTTTCCTTACAAAAAAATGTGACCTCTTACCTCACCAATCTCTCGGCAACTGCGCCAAATAACGATCAATCTTTTCACACGTAAACGGCCGATTCGGTCACCCGGAACCCAGAGCAAACAAAATACTACAATGTGTAACGGTTAATAGAAGGTTTGGCGGTAATTTTGCACGTGTTTTCTTTGTGTTGCATGTACTGAGTTATGATCAAATTATAGAAAATATTACACGTATTTTGAAACATATATGTACTGAACACAAGTAACTTCCGCTGTGTTTAAGCGCAATTCACGTAAACATGAAATGAAGGGTTTAATTATTTTTATGATGCATTCCAAGTGTATTTCAATATGAATGTATCGCTCTACGTTCACGGAAAACTGATGAAAAAGAATAAAACATTGCCTATCTTTCTATTTCTTTTTGCAGTACCGTTAGTGGAAACTGGCATAAACAAAATTGCAGATGCATATTTATGTAATGTCCGGTCAATGTAAGGTATTATTTATGATAAAATCTGAAATTCCATCTTCTTTTGCTTTGTCAATGGTCATATAGACACATTCAGATGCCGATTAGTACTTCTATGTTACATGTATTTACTGGCTCTAGGTCATATGTTTTCAGAGTAAACTGTTGTATTACATGCTAAATAAGCCCCTTTCTCCAAAGTACAGTGTTAAAACTGTATTACAGAAGCACACCTCCACATTCCAAATGTTTCAGAGCTATAGTTTAAACGTTATCCTGCTTGTGACCAGTACAGATCATGACCTGACTACACATCTGTGATCATGATCTGCACTGGTCGCTATTTAGCTAGTAAATTTGCACTTTAAAATGGAATTATGCGCATTTTTTTTAGTAAAAATTCAGCTGAAATAGGTGTGTGTAAATAAGGGTAGAGAAATATACTGAACAAAATAAGTAACTTCCGCTGCGTACGTAAATATGAAAAGAAGGGTTAAATCATTTTTACATGTATTCCAAGAGTATTGCAATGTGAATTTGTGTATAAACTTTTATCGCTCTACGTTCACGGAAAACTGATGAAATAGTTGGTTAAATGTGGTAGGGGTCGTAGACCAAAATCACACATTAATACCGGGTATGGCCACCTTGAGCATCGAGTACTGCCTGGCATCGTTGGCGCATAGAACCGACAAGTGTGTTGATTTCGGCCTGTGGAATGTTGTTCGATGGATTAAGGCTTGTGTAAAGTCTGTATTGATCACTGCTTTGAAGTTAAAATAATATTCGTAGAAATATCACAGACAAAATTTGCACGGACGTACGCACGGGCGGACGGACAACTTGACTCCATGTTACTCATTGATAAACTTTGTTACGGGGGTCTGAAAAGTGAAATAACAATTTACATAAACCGTTCAGATTTTTCATGAAACTTGCTGTTTTACGAACACTCATGTTTTACAGACACATAAAAGAAACAATACTTTCCGTATTCTGCGTGAACATTTCATTGGTCTTCTGTTCTTAAAATAACATCCAGAGCCCGTAACAAAATGTCCCCAGAATCGTATTCACTAATGTTACTAAAAAGACTAGTTGATGGTGTGTGAGCCGAATATCCATCTCGTACATTTGTTCTTGGTAGAAAAACCTGTCCACGGAATTCAGGAAACACCTCGAGCGCAACATTCTCTGTGTTTTGACAGATTTTTCACACAAAGTAATATATCGTACTCGGTTGTTATCCTATACATGTACAAAGTTCTTTAGCTTAAAGTTATATTAAGTAAGAACAAAAGACATTCGTTAGGACTTGAAATAAATATTGACGTTAAAATAAACTTAGCCGTGACTTTTGTATTTACTACATTGTATATTTTTATAACTAGGCATGAGTAAAATTTTCAAATGTATGTACACGCATGTGTATGTCCAATTTACTTATTGCAACGATTTTGTCTTCATTTTATCGGACATTTGTCCTACAAGCTGTCCAAATGGTGGTACGCAACATTTTGCACGTGTAAATCATGCGATATGCGTTAAATGTATTGTTTATCACTGACCGATTTAATTTTTATTTTTGCAACCACAAAATCACATTGACGTTGTTTAGCAACAGTTCTACCCTCCTTTAGTTAAGTAAGTGGAGGGGCGGATGAGCGGAGGAGCGAGGGATCGAACCTGCGACCCCGGACATGATTGATAAGTCCCAGTTTCAATAAGTACTCACATACAGACTAATGACTAACGGATAGAGTGAAAATTTAACTCTGTTCAGTTTACTGTAATTCATGGTAAATTTGGACGTAAAATAAATTTAAAATACCCCGTAATACACTTTAAAACGGCAACGTCGAAAAACCGTTTTGACGCCTATGTGTCAAAGTATAAACGCCTGCTTATAAAATACGAAACGGTAAAAGTTTCTAATTTTGGGCGTACATTAGAATACATTTTAGTAAAAAACCATAAATTTTGGCAAAAGAATTACGGACAGATTTTTTTTTTAATTTCGAGCGAACTATTTTTTGTGGATAAATTCAGGAAAAGAAAATGTTATTTTTTTCAGTGTCTTTTTGCACAGCATAAACGCGTAGTCATTCAGATTAAATAACCGCGTAGGCACTTTAGTAGCTTTATTTTGATGCCAATTATATTGATTTACGTCAACAAATGATAGAGATCTACAGTAAGTATAAGACAAAATTTGTCTCCGTACAACAGACCTAAAAATGGCGCAACATGGTCATGTTTGCGAGGCCATGGTAACGTTATGTACATAGATAACGTCAAATAAAATTATATATCTGAATCAGAAATATCGTCAAGTTTCAGTTGGTACCAAACACTAAGGTAGACTATAGGAATAACTGTTTTGTAATTTTGATATTTGCGACTGTATATACGGTTTTTAATAGTCGCAAATATGTTTACTTTTTATAATGATGACGTTCTTCGTCGAGTGATGATTCTGTTTCTGTGTGATTATCATCCCGGTACGCTAATGCATGATGATGGAAAGATACATACAGTTCGGCTGACGCAGAATTACCTCGAGAGGAGTGGTCACCGGTATTGTCACACTTGCATCTTGAATCCTGATATTTGAACTTGTAGCTTTTTTATAGCAGGTAAGATTATGCTTTAGCGTGTGTCATCAAATGATATCTTCATGCTGGTTTATGCTTTCTTTTAGCCAATAAATTGGTTATTCTTTATAGTAAGTGCTTCATTTCTCAACTGAATTTCTTCATTCTTAGCTCTACTTAAAATATTAAAGCATAGATAAGATTGATTATGTCATATTATATGTTCCGCCATTATATGTCTTTTCCATTCCTTTTACACTGACAACTTACAGTACACGCATGTCAGCAAGCAGAAAGCACAACGGATGGAGTATAATAGAGTGTTTCATTGTCACACCAGAGGGCGTTGTTTAGATGAATATTTCAGATACAAACAATGTAGTTTCTAATTTGATATATCTTAAATTTTGGTACTAACTTAGAATATCTATTTTACAAGGGTTGTCCAAAAAACAAAGCCAATACGGTCCTTTATCGCTCACTTGGCTATCATTGGCTATATTACAAGGTCAATAATCATATCACAGGAAGGGTCAACTTTGACCTGGAGGCCATGATTTGAACAATATCTTGCATTTTCAACTTACTATCTTAATTTGCAACTTCGTTTGCAAATACTTACTTGAATTTTCAACTTACTTTCTTGAATTTTCAACTTAACATCTTGAATTTCCAGCAAAGTATCTTCAATTTTCAACTAACCAGCTTCAATTTTCAATTTTCAACATAGTATCTTGAGTATCAACTTAGTATCTTGAAATTTCAACATAGTGTCTTGAATTTTTAACTTTGTATCTTGGATTTTCAACTTATGGGGTATGGAGGGTAGAACTTTCGTGTGGTATGTCATCTCCATGTGTTACACTATATACAATATTCCATGACCTTTAAACTCTAAGTATGACCTTGACCTTGAATGTAGGGTCGTGGGTTTTGCATGCGACACATTGTCTTAATGTGCTTAAAATTTGTGCTAAATTATTTTTAAATAATCCTTTAATGAAGGACAGATGACTTGACCTTTGAGGTAGGGTCTATATGTTTTGAACATTTGTGCCAAATTATTTTAAAAATCATTCAATGCGCGACAGTGTTACAGTCGTGACACGAAGGTATATATCAAAGTGTGACCTCGACCTTTGAGTAGGGACGCGAGTCTTGCACGAGACACGTTGTCTTCATGTTCAGAATATTTGTAATATACAATTTGAAAATCCTTTCACACATGGCAAATTAACAGACCGGGCCTCCATCAATTTCAAAATGATCGAGTGATACACATGTTATGGCAGATACTTTTAATTTAACGTTTAAACTCCGTAGACTGTGGCTATGGCTTGATGCACGTCCTTTTTCCCCACTATTGAAATTCTCTTCCATATGAAATTTGTAAATTTGTTAAGTTCTCAAAAACAAGCTTGCAGGTATTGGAAGGGTTGATTATTAAACATAAAGAAGGAAAAGCGCAGGTGGTGCGTAAGAAGTTTCGTTTAGTATCTCATTTGTTATGTTATGGACTTTTCAGTCTACAGATGAACTAGAGATATACATTAACCACTCAAATTAGTTTTGTTTTTTCAATTCATTTACACAAGCGTAAAACATTAAATAAACCAATATTCATAAAGTTCAAATCAAATTCAAATCAATTCATGAATAATACAGATACAATGTAAATCACATTACTGTAGACTATTAAACAAAAAATCACTTTATGCACAAATTAATAATAAGTCATTTACGGCATCGAATGCCGTCAGTTCATTGTAATACCAAACATGGCATGTCTTTTAAGTTGCACGATTTGTGGGTTTATTTCTCAAAGTTCCAAGGAATGCTTTCGTCTCTGTCCATAAAATAACATATAAATGATGTTTATCCTGTTACATTTATCAGTTGCTTTATTATGTCTTTTCCTCTGGGTGTGACATATTGCTGCTAGTATTGTCATTTGTCTGCCTGCCCGCATGCTTAACTATCAATCCGCATATAGTCGCGCGGAGCTGCTTTGGTGCAAAGGTAGTGCGTTCGCCTCAGGATCAGAGGGTCCCGGGTTCGATCCTCACCAGTGTCAGTAGTGGCAGTGTCCTTAGGCAAGACACAAATAATTCAACTCTGCCTCTCTCTGTCTCTCTCTCTTCGAGGTTGATTTCAATCTGGAGTGAGTCTAGAGGTTTATTAATATAAATTGCAAGAACTTGTTTCGCAGCCGAGATTAAATAAACTAATGTAAATTCATCCACATATACCTATTTTGAGATTCATCTAAAAACTTCACGCTGGACTTTGCTTAAGCTTGACAGGAAGCATCGATATGAAGTTATCTTGTGCATAGCTATAGCACATTCCAGTTGGCTGAGTATTTCAGGAGTCCCGATCAATCTCTTAAAGTGCGAGATGCATGACAAGTGATCATTATCGAGCTTAGTTATGCATAACATCGTCGCGTTCCGGTCAGTGGACTTTTCAACATCCATCTTTGTAATACAATATCTATCATTCATCTCCTTTAACGGGGTGCTATTTGAAATGAAGACGTGCACGAGACATTGACGTCACGACGTCATTTAGCGGTCTACCCATTTCTCACGGGTGCTAGAACATAGACGTTCGTATATCTGGTATTTATGAACGGATTTGAATGATTGAAGTTTCTTTTTTTATGTAACGACTACAAACAAACATATTTTGCATGATTATGTAAAAGAATTAATAATTGTTGACAAAATGCAGTATAATGTAACAACTTTGACGTAAAGAACGTCGTATTTGTCAACTGCCTCTGGACACATTTTACCAATTTACTCGG
>JAFMSR010000003.1:46840278-46917778 GCA_022818135.1 Saxidomus purpurata | reverse complement strand
TAGAATGTCTTTGTCCGGAGCATTTCTTCTTCATGCATGGAGGGATTTTGATTTAACTTGGCACAAATGTTCACCACCGTGAGCTACCCTTGTTTTTTTAATTACCTCCCTTTGTTATTACTAAAAATAGCTTATATTGTAACTTTTTTAATACTGGCCATAGAGAAAAATCGAGACCACTTTTTACGACCTATCTGTACTTGGTAAGGAGTTAGCCCTTTTGACAGATGGCGGGGGCATCTAGTTAATCCCAGGTGATCCGCACTAACATTCTGACCAATTTCCATGATGATTGGGTTGTAAATGTCACCTGTATGCAATACAAAAGGTTTTTAACCGTATGACCTAGGTTTTGATATCAGATGACCAAAATTCGAACTAAATGTCATAAAGAAAATCATACTGACCAAGTTTGAAAAGTGCAACCTTTATTGCGTACACAAAGTTTTCCTAAGATTAGACCACGTGGCATAGTTTTTGACCCCAAATAATCCATATTCAAACTCGATCACGATTTCATCTAGATAATCATTCTGACCAAGTTTCATTAAAATCCAATTGAAAATGCAACCTCTATTGCATATACAAGGTTTTTTTGACTATCTGACCCAGTGACTTAGCTTTTGACCAAAGATGACTCATATGCGAATTTAATCTGGAATTCACCAAGAAAGTCATTCGGGCCAAGTTTCGTGAAGATGCAATTGAAAATACAACATAGGTTGCACAATGTTTTTTCTTTTATTTGACCCCTTGACCAAGTGTTTGATCCTAGATGATCCATATTATAACTCGACCTTGATTTTATAAAGGCAATCATACTGACCACATTTCATGATCAAATGAAAAGTACAACCTTTATTGCAGACACAAGATTTTTTCTATAATTTGACGGGGTGACCTACTTTTTTTACCCCAGGTGACCCATGTTCGTAAGTGATCAACATTTAACCGAGGAAATCATATTGACTACGTTTCATGAAGATCCAATGAAATTTGCAATCTCTATTGCATGCACACGTGTTTTTTTCTATGACTTGTCCGGGTGATCTAGTTTTTGACCCAAAATGACCTAGATTTTATCAAGGCAGTCATTCTGACCTAGTTTTATGAAGATCTAGTGAAAACTGCAACCTCTATTGCATTAAAAAGGTTAAGTGTGGACAGACGACAGACAGACGACGGACACCAGACGATTGCAATAGCTCACATTTAGCACTCCGTGCTCAGGTGAGCTAAAAATGGACTTGCACATCTTCCAAATTGTACAACACAGCTATTTGCTGGAAAAAATAGTCGGTGAAATTAACTGACTGAACAGCGAACAACAGACATGCTGGCTTTAATCGCAAAGGCAAAATTATTTGCCACCAGCAGGGTAAGTGGCAATTGCCCTATATATGCTACTGTTATCGGTCACTTTCTCTAGGGTTGCAAACAATCCAATTAGACATTGTTTTAAGCTTGTCTCATAAACAGAGATGAGAAAATATTACGTTTTAATACGTCTCTGTCTCAAACGGTGTAATAAAGACACGGCAGTTGGCTGATCTTTAATTCACTTTATTAACGAATGCTTATTTGCATGGCGCGAATATTGCAGATCATATTTTAAAAAGTTTCTTCATAAATTGAAAAAGGAACAGACACAAAATAGATGTTACTCTTTAAACATAACATAACATAACATTACATAACATAACATAACATAACATAACATAACATAACATAACATAACATAACATAACATAACATAACATAACATAACATAACATAACATAACATAACATAACATAACATAACATAAAATTGTATACATACAATTTATAGTCAAACATAGTTCAATTTATGTAAAGCATAACACATGACAGTTGTTTCAATCATTTAACTGAGAAGATTCAGTAGATTAAATCATTTAACACTATTATACAATAATTCCTGACAAAAGGGTATGAAAAGGACATGATCATAATCTATACCTATCTTTTTCCATGACACATCTAGAGGCAGTGTAAGTACCAGTAACTTTTGGCTATAATACAAAACAAGTTTCCGAGTTTGTTTCCCTTGCATTGCTCAGAGTATATAAGTGAGCGCACTTTTAGCATTGTGTGATACCGAGGAGTGAGTCATTCCCGACTCAATGTTCGAAATTCAACAATATATAAATTAAATAAGTGGTAGCGAAGTTACATCCTCATAACAGTTACCGTATGGAACACGTTTTGTCTGTATGAATTTAAAGGCTATGCCGACAGCTCCTGAATGCTGAAATCTCAGACGTCCGAGGCAAATGCTGACACTTTAAGACAACCTTGAAAATGACCTTGGACACAATTTTACCAGCTTTGAAAATTTTCATTTTACCAACGTTCGCGTACAGGCCCCTGTGGGATAGTGTTTTGAGCGCGTGCAAATATTTTTTCAAGAACATAAAGCACACATGTCGTACTCAAACCTAGGTATATTGACATCTTATGAGAACGCTCAAAATTGACCTCTCGTTAGCAAAAAAAAAAAAAAAAGAAAAAGAAAAAAGAAGTCCATGCGCAGGTCAGGAGACAGGGTGACCATGCGCAGGTTAGGAGACAGGGTGACCATGCGCAGGTTAGCAGACAGGGTGACCATGTGCAGGTTAGCAGACAGGGTGACCATGCGCAGGTTAGCAGACAGGGTGACCATGCGCAGGTCAGCAGACAGGGTGTCCATGCGCAGGTCAGCAGACAGGGTGTCCATGCGCAGGTCAGCAGACAGGGTGTCCATGCGCAGGTCAGCAGACAGGGTGTCCATGCGCAGGTCAGCAGACAGGGTGTCCATGCGCAGGTTAGCAGACAGGGTGTCCATGCGCAGGTTAGCAGACAGGGTGTCCATGCGCAGGTTAGCAGACAGGGTGACCATGCGCAGGTTAGGAGACAGGGTGACCATGCGCAGGTTAGCAGACAGGGTGTCCATGCGCAGGTTAGGAGACAGGGTGTCCATGCGCAGGTTAGCAGACAGGGTGACCATGCGCAGGTTAGCAGACAGGGTGACCATGCGCAGGTTAGCAGACAGGGTGTCCATGCGCAGGTTAGCAGACAGGGTGACCATGCGCAGGTTAGCAGACAGGGTGACCATGCGCAGGTTAGGAGACAGGGTGTCCATGCGCAGGTTAGCAGACAGGGTGACCATGCGCAGGTAAGGAGACAGGGTGTCCATGCGCAGGTTAGCAGACAGGGTGACCATGCGCAGGTTAGCAGACAGGGTGTCCATATGCAGGTTAGCAGACAGGGTGTCCATGCGCAGGTTAGCAGACAGGGTAACCATGCGCAGGTTAGCAGACAGGGTGACCATGCGCAGGTTAGCAGACAGGGTGTCCATGCGCAGGTTAGCAGACAGGGTGACCATGCGCAGGTTAGCAGACAGGGTGACCATGCGCAGGTTAGCAGACAGGGTGACCATGCGCAGGTTAGCAGACAGGGTGACCATGCGCAGGTTAGGAGACAGGGTGTCCATGCGCAGGTTAGCAGACAGGGTGTCCATGCGCAGGTTAGCAGACAGGGTGTCCATGCGCAGGTTAGCAGACAGGGTGTCCATGCGCAGGTTAGCAGACAGGGTGTCCATGCGCAGGTTAGCAGACAGGGTGTCCATGCGCAGGTTAGCAGACAGGGTGACCATGCGCAGGTTAGCAGACAGGGTGACCATGCGCAGGTTAGGAGACAGGGTGTCCATGCGCAGGTTAGCAGACAGGGTGTCCATGCGCAGGTTAGCAGACAGGGTGACCATGCGCAGGTTAGCAGACAGGGTGACCATGCGCAGGTTAGCAGACAGGGTGACCATGCGCAGGTTAGCAGACAGGGTGACCATGCGCAGGTTAGGAGACAGGGTGTCCATGCGCAGGTTAGCAGACAGGGTGTCCATGCGCAGGTTAGCAGACAGGGTGACCATGCGCAGGTAAGGAGACAGGGTGTCCATGCGCAGGTTAGGAGACAGGGTGACCATGCGCAGGTTAGGAGACAGGATGTCCATGCGCAGGTTAGCAGACAGGGTGTCCATGCGCAGGTTAGCAGACAGGGTGACCATGCGCAGGATAGCAGACAGGGTGTCCATGTGCAGGTAAGCAGACAGGGTGACCATGCGCAGGTTAGCAGACAGGGTGACCATGCGCAGGTTAGCAGACAGGGTGACCATGCGCAGGTTAGCAGACAGGGTGACCATGCGCAGGTTAGGAGACAGGGTGTCCATGCGCAGGTTAGCAGACAGGGTGACCATGCGCAGGTTAGCAGACAGGGTGTCCATGCGCAGGTTAGCAGACAGGGTGACCATGCGCAGGTTAGGAGACAGGGTGTCCATGCGCAGGTTAGCAGACAGGGTGTCCATGCGCAGGTTAGCAGACAGGGTGTCCATGCGCAGGTTAGCAGACAGGGTGTCCATGTGCAGGTTAGCAGACAGGGTGTCCATGCGCAGGTTAGCAGACAGGGTGTCCATGTGCAGGTTAGCAGACAGGGTGACCATGCGCAGGTTAGCAGACAGGGTGACCATGCGCAGGTTAGGAGACAGGGTGTCCATGCGCAGGTTAGCAGACAGGGTGACCCCTGCGCGTGACCTCTGTAGGTGGGCCAATGGAAATTTTACTTTCATGTTACAGCTCAATCTATTTGCTGACGTATACAGCACGCGCAGTAAACCGAAAGTAGCATAACGTGATGTACAGTGTTTACAAAAACACATGCATGTCTGTCGAGTATGTAACAAAATATGCCGGTGTGCAAAGGATATATAGGTAGATGTGATTCGCATAAAACGAGTCTTGGTCGGTACACAATAAATAGCTTCTACCGTTTAGTCATGGAAAAATAGGTAAAGAAATATCCATCTAAGACCTATCATTGAATGCATGATATAAGTAACTTACCAGGTTATTTAATATCTTAGTATTTGTACTATACATAAGCGATTCAAACTTCTGTAGTGTAGGTCATCTACAAAAGTATGGTTTGAAAAATTTCCATCGTAAGTCATAATATTTCGGACATACTAATAAAAAGTGGTATTCTGTTTCTACCAAATTTAAGGGACAATTTCTGCATTTCCTACTTTATACCTGACAACATAAAAGCTATGTGTATCCTGGGATGATAGACAGAATTACAGAAAATAACAACATTGAATTACAGAAAATAACATAATTGAATTACAGAAAATAGCAATACTGAATTACAGAAAATAACATAATTGAATTACAGAAAAGAACAACATTGAAGTACTGAAAACAACAACTGAATTAAAGAAATTTAAATAACAATACTGAATTACAGAAAACAACAGCACCGAATTACAGAAAACAACAGCACCGAATTACAGAAAATAACAACATTGAATTAAAGAAAACAACAATAACCATTAACAGGAAATCGGAAGTATTTTTTATAAAACATTCAAATTAACTCTTTGGTCCAAACACAGGACAAATACGACATGACCATTACCGACCAATTTGTCCATTCAATAACTTTTTTGCTATTCTCTATATATGACTCAAAGCAGATGTGTCGACTTCGGTAACTACACACGGCTTATGAACGGACGTGGTAACAATTCGAACGAATGACAAATAAGCATCTACTTACATAAATTTCCGTCCTTGACAACAAGAACATCAACATATAACATAATGTCTTTCTCCGCCATTTTGATCGAACTTGCATGGAAACCAGAGAAACATGAATTACGTCCTCTGATTGAATTGTAAATGACAGTATAAAATCATAATATATTTGTCAATTTGCTTTTGAAAGCATACTATTAGCAATTCACGAAAGATTTTTATGTTGTGGTACATAGAACAGTATTTAGGAACAATCGCCGCACCAGTCGTCTCAGTGCTTGTATGCACAGTGTCATGAATGTTTGATGACCGACAAGGCAATATAGTTAGGTATGAAAAGAAGTCTGGGGTTTTCACCAGTTGCCATAAAGAAATTATGTAAATAAAACTTTACGGGAATAATTTAATTTGATATGCTGACAGGAGAAATAGTATTTGTTTTGGTTTATGCATTTATAATGCATAGATATCCGGTAAAGGTATTGTTGGGTGGTAATGTGAATATTCCAGTTGTTTCATTTCAGGAATTTATTATAAATGACGTAGGCTGCTGAAACAAGATAAAAAATAATACAATTCGTTGTTCAATTTATCGCTGACTAGCCTTGGAATTTCGTTACATTTATATAAAAAAAATATATTCAAGATAGTATATGAGTAGTCAATATCACATACATACCGATTATAGCACGGTTGAGTAGCGTGTTTGACTCGGGATTGGGGTGGCCCGGGTTCGATCCCCATCCGTGCCACTGTGGTAGTGTCCTTAGGCAATACACAGGTGTGTTCACATTACCTCTCTCTATCGTCGAATTCAACTTGAGTGAGTATCAATAGCGATTAATCTAAGTTGTGAATCACAAAAATTGTAACAGAATAATTTGCTTTTCAAGTTTATATTGCGAAAAGTAATACATCTGAATGTATTAATAATTATCCTGACATTTAATTTGCAAATTTGTTTCAAATTCAGTCTGAAACATGCCATTCTTGTTTTAATTTCCGCTTTAAGAATTAAAAATTAATTTTAACTGAAGAAAGGTGATCTCAAACAAACAAAGGGCTAACCCCGTATTGACGTATTAATGGAATCAGGTTGCATTGATAGGTATCGTCGTTGAGCAGCTGACACAATGTTGTTGTTGTTGTCAGCTTCAACAATGGTTCAACATTTATAGTAATTTCAGTCTTGTTAATTTGCATGACTCTCCAAATCGAAATTATATTATAAACAGGTACGAACTTCACAATTGAATATATTATGAATGTTTTGTATTACCATAATTGTGTATGAGCCTCATAGTATTGTACTATTGTAACCTCATTATCTCATTGTAATAAAATGAGTGAATAAAGGTTCTTTGACTTGACTTGACTTTAAGCAGGTGATATCAAACACACTTTGATTTAAGACACACACAAATTCAGTGATTTCCGCGCTTTGATACAATTAGCCATGTTATTCACACCCAGAACTACTATTCAATTCTTCTCATTCCTTTTCACACTCAAGTCTGATCTTTCTTACAGTTCACGGTTATTTGGCCTTTTTCAGTTCAAAATGCTACTGTGATACACTTTCATTTGGACCTGTTCTCGCTGCTTGACCATCATTCACACAATAAATTAAGGTTTGGTATTTAGAGTTTTATCGGTTGTACCGGTTGTCAGTCTGGAGAACGGTCCTAAAAAGGTAATTTTACATTTGAGGGATATAGTAAGATGTAGACAATGTCATGATGCAAGGGACATTCCTGATAATTTTACGAGCTTTAAGGCCACATCCGAATGACCATTAGTTATGTTCATTGTGGAACAGGGGATCGAACCGGCGATCCCTAGATTATTAGTCCAACGCGTTACCACTAGTTTAAAGACATCCGATGGGTCTGGTGTATATCTCCAATACACGAGGCATCGGTTTAAGGTTTCATCCGAAAGACCATTGCTTTGTAATGGAGGAGCGGAGGATCGAACAGGCGATCGTTGGATTACCGATCCAGCGCGTTAATGTAATAGACTACGGATCTGCTCCTTAATGAAGGTGTCAATAAACCATTCTTGATATATCGGTATCTGGATTTCTCTGATCCGGATGTGCGTCATAAGACAATGAATTCGTTCATCATAACGTTGAATACTTTCGTTTACATTGCCCTACATTTCGCAACAGGGACAATGCATTTTGCGGATGAATCTTGACGCAAGTTTCTTTGCATCTTTCCGTAATTATATAAAATTTGTACTGAAAAACCTACTTACAGCATCGATGGAATTTTTAAATTGTTATAAACATCTTCTTATCCTTTGTTTTATCAATAAAGATAGCAAGTTTATACATTGTCTTTATTCATTCACAGAAATTTCGTCCATCATAAAATTGTATATTTGTTTATATTGACTGGAGAAAAACGTGCTATGCGCTATACAAGTAGGGGATAAGTCGTCGTGCATTGGACAGTGCGCATAATGGATTTTTTTGTTAAACTTGAAGACTTTCGCCATCAAAACATGCAAATAATGTACAATTATTGGCCCACCTGGCTTTGCCAAGGTGAACTTTTCTAATGGATGATTGTTCATCGTCCGTCGCCCGTCAATATTTTGATTCAAACGACATCTCCTCTGAAACCACTGGGCCATGTTGATGATAGCCTATGTAAAACTAAGTGACCCTCGGGCGGGATCAAATTTGTTAAAAAAAATAAATTCCATGCAGAACTGGCGAAAAATAAGAAAAACTTTAAGCATCTTCTTTTCTGAAACCACATGGCTTAGAGCTAAGATATTTGGGATGTAGCATTATCTAGTGAACCTCTGCCAAGATTGTTCAAATTATGACCCCCCAGCTCAAAATTCCCAATCCAATTTTGACCCCGCCCGAGGGTCACTTAGTTTTACATAGGCTATATAGGAAACACTTTATAAATCTTCTCTGAAACCACAAGGCCTAGAGCTAAGATATTTGGCATGTAGCATTGTCTAGTGGACCTCTACCAAGTTTGTTCAAATTATAACCCCCGGCTCAAAATTGACCCCGCCCGGGGGTCACTTGGTTTTACATTTATTTAGCTTATATAGGAAATCATGATTCCCGGTTGAAAACTAACCCTTCCCAGAAGGGGGGGGGGGATTATTTGATTTTGCACTTGATTTTGCATAGGCTTATATAGTGGACCTCTAGGAGTTAAGTTAAAGTCATGACCCCTAGTATTATTTGCAATTGATATACAGGTGAGCGATATAGGGCTGTCTTGGCCCTCTTGTTTTCATTATCAACGCAGTAAACGCTGGTCCGGGCACATCGTCCACTGACCCGTGCGTATATGGCTCAATGGTCTTATCCAAGACGCGTAGTTTAGACATTAAAACATGAAAACGAACAGTACAATAAATTTATTAGCTATAAACACTTAAATTGATATGTATAAAAGACTGAAAGTATACAACAATACCACATATAAAACATAATATAGGTTCAAACATAAAAACCATTATACGATCTAGAGGCATTGTACGGATGGGCATTCGAAACACAATTTGATTGATAAAGTAAACTGATCATTATTATTTTTTCTCCATTAGAACAAAGCCCTTTTATCACAGAGATATTTACTAACTTAAATTTTCAAATTAAAATAAACTCTTTTTCTTCAGTTTTGTTAAATTTATAAATTTTGCTAAAGAATTTCAAAATATGAAACTTAATTAATTTATTTTTGATAAGAACAGCTATCGAAACTAATGAAAATAAACGTTTGAAAGAAAAGGCAGCAATTTCCATTTTACTTCAACCCAACTTTATATTAAAAGTCAAAATACAACATATTTCAACATAAATGTAAATTAAAGTGTGACAACAGTTTCAAACAACAAATGAGTCCCAATAAAATGTTCGCGGACATAGACGTTATAAAGCTTAGTGTCATAAGTATATAAACAAGAAAATATTTCAATTCAATTCAAACATGTTATTAAAGTCTCTTTCATTTAAACTATACAATTATACATTAGTTTTGAGGTCAATACATAAATTTGCGGACCTGTTAAAAGTGATATTGTCCGCAAAACTATATATTGACCTCAAAATTAGTCTATAATTTATAGTGAAAATCGTGCGAAAATATTACAGAAATGACGTCTTAAAATCCATGCAGGTCATCATTTTCCAGGTCTACACATACTTTTGCAGACCCAGCACGTGGGCGCCATCGGCCAATCAGGATTAAGTATTTATGACAGGTATACGATATTATACAATTATAGACTAATGTTTCGGTCAATATATAGTTTTGCGGACCTGTAAAGTCCTCGGTCAATATCATTTTTAACAGGTCCGCAAAACTATATATTGACCGAAACATTAGTCTAAAATTATTTTATCGTATTATACCTCATAAAAAGTAGTGAAAACTACACGAAAATATTACAGACATGACGTTTTGAAATCCGTGCACATCATTTTCCAGGTCTACACATACTTTTGCAGACCCGGCACGTGAGCGCCATCGGCCAATCAGGATTACGTATTTGTGAATGGTATACGATATTGCAAATTGTATCATAAAAATCATATATATTATATGACACTTTAAATGACCACTCTATTCAGAGTAATAAGAGACTATCACTGATAAATTAATATACAATGACATATTGCACATCTAAATAACAATTAAAAATTCATAAAAGTATAAATATATTATATTATTATTTACATAGTAAAACAGAAAAAATGCTTTTACATCCATTGTAAGAAGTATCACAGCACTTTAAGACTATTCAAACAGTGTATAATTTAGGTAACCTTGCTTATCTTTAACTAAAAACTGCTATAGAATGAAACAAGAGTAAGAAACTGAACAGGAAAATGGCACTACTGCGCATGTAAAAAATGGTCTTACATTACAAAATCGGACATCACCCTTGATCTGTTCAAGGAGGAACTGGTAAGCAATGATTACCTAAACTTAGTCTCATCAGTGTATATGATAAGCATTTACAATATATGAGACCAGTGATATGAAAAAAAAAACATATACACGAATGTACTAATTAAAATCATACTGATACATAGCTAAGTAAATGTCAAACTATTGGTAACATTAAAGTGATGACCTACAGAACAGTATTTTCTTTCTTTCAATTAAAATATTATGACAGGTTTTGGCAGGTATATAGATGAGATTTTCATAACTACATATTTTAACAATTTTCTCTATCAGACATATTTTGGTTCACTATTGACAAGATTTCTTTTCTTCACCCAGATATTTTTAAATCATCATGGGGTTATAATGGGGTGGGGGGGGGGAAGGGGCTTAGGTTGTAGAGTCTAGGTCTTTCCTGATATAATTGTATAATGCACAATTTAAAAGTACATGTTTTTCATCTTCTACAACAATGTTAAGACAGTTAAAACAGGTTCTATTAACTATATCAATATTCTCATATCTGCCTTTTTCTATCATCTGAGAGGCGCTACGCCACATCTAAACTTTGGAAATGCAGATCTATAATAATATAGCAATTTATTAACAAGATTTTTCCAGTACAAAATTGTGATTTAACCGTTTTGTAAGTTCTTAGTTTGTTTATACCGTTTTTTAATTATAGTGCCCCTATTTGGGAAGACGGGTCGTACCCGTGCATTAATGCAATTCATAATAGGGCCATAATTAATCAAAAGACTGAAAGTGCTGGAGGATCGATTGTCTCTGAACAACACAGTCTGCACACATACATGTGTAAATATCAAGACAACACAGATTGTACACATACATGTGTAAATATCAGGACAACCCTTGCACGAGTAAAGTTACATTTGTGTAAACTTTACTTTTGAGATAGGAACCCATGTGCTTACATTTTGCATTCAGTGATTATGTTCAACTACCCTATGAAGTATTCAGCTGTGAATGGTAACTGAGAAATGGATTTTGACAAAACTGAACTGAAAATTCATAGTTTGAATAACTTTTAATGTCATTCAAAAGTTATGGGATATGCCAATAGGATTGATTGTATTGTGCCAATTGATTGATTCGGAATTAACGTCTCACTCAACAGCTAAGGTCATATTGCAACGTCCAGCTTTCATGGAGGAGGAAGACCCTGTGTGCCAATTCTGGCATTATTTCAGTCACGAGCGGGCACCTGGGTAGAACCTAGATAGCTCCCAGACATAAAAGAATTCGACCCAAGTAGGGCACGAACCTACAGCGGTGAGGGACAAGTAAACATCAGTCAGTGACCTTAACCACTCGGCCACATATGCTATTGTATGATGCCAAGCAATTGTCTGAAGTTTCAAGGCTTTAATGGTTACCGAGAAAGTGAATTTTAAGAAAGCTTAACCAGATTCAGGACGACAGTGCCTACTGACGTTAAGAAGGTTATGACAATGGCTCTTCTGTTATCCAAAGAAAAGCTAGAAATTGATAAATCAATCTTTTGTTATAAATTGATTCAGTATATACCTATTGTAGAACAAGTACTTGCAGCTTACATTAACTATCCCCGTGAGTGGTTCCAAAATACTGCGAATTGCAATATACCGGGTCTTTTGCGCACCCCTAGTTATTACCAGCCTTTCTACCATACTGTTTTCAATTTTCATAACTTGTCTAAAACAACAACTGAATGTTTTAGTAGCAGGCTATAATCTTTCATATTTAACATATACTAGGCTCTAGTAGTATTTCGTAACAAGTAATAATGATGATTAGAAAGATTTAGTTACAATACAATAAAATCTATTTGTATTTATATTGAGTTAATATCTGTTCTTTGTAAATGATAGCATGATCCAGAGAAATGAATTGATTTTCCCTTTAGATGATTGCATTTCTGTCTACATTTAAAAATCGTATTTAAGACATGTAGATCTATGTGATTTCTTACAGTTATTCGTACCCAGGTACGAACCGACTTCGGCAAAATGCGGACATTTTCGTACCATTTTCGAACCACGCATTTACATAAAATACAACAATTACAACGTGTTTAAAGCATTAAAATATGTTTTCATACTTCAAAAAGACATCTTTAAGTGTTTTAAGTGCCTCTGTAAAGTTAATTTGCTGATAAGTTTCAGTTTTATACCTAAACGCATGAAGGCGTATTTTAGGCTAGTGTTTCGGCAAATCTTTAAAGACACTAAATGACAACTAGTCAGGCCGAGCACTTTTGATGATAGAGGCGTTGGCAAGTTACAAAAAAATCGTTGTTTTTCGTATGTTGAATTCCGAGTACCTAGTGGTTCCATAATGTATTACGATGTTCCGATAGTTTAAGATCACGAACACAATATCGGATAAAAGACATAACATTATTCGGCATGACTAGTTGTCTTCTAGTGTCTCCGGTCTAACTAGAAAACTGTTGTGATCAAAACCGCGTAGGAAAATAGTTCTATACAGAACAGATACCTCGTTGATTTTTATTTACGAATTAGAAGAAAAACAACAATATAATATTATGCTATATTTTCGAATCACGCATTTACATAAAATACAACAATTACAACGTGTTTAAAGCATTAAAATATGTTGTCATACTTCAAAAAGACATCTACAAGTGCCTCTGTAAAGTTAATTTGCTGATAAGTTTCAGTTTTATACCTAAACGCATGAAGGCGTATTTTAGGCTAGTGTTTCGGCAAATCTTTAAAGGCACTAAATGACAACTAGTCAGGCCGAGCACTTTTGATGATAGAGGCGTTGGCAAGTTACAAAAAAAATCGTTGTTTTTCGTATGTTGAATTCCGAGTACCTAGTGGTTCCATAATGTATTACGATGTTCCGATAGTTTAAGATCACGAACACAATATCGGATAAAAGACATAACATTATTCGGCATGACTAGTTGTCTTCTAGTGTCTCCGGTCTAACTAGAAAACTGTTGTGATCAAAACCGCGTAGGAAAATAGTTCTATACAGAACAGATACCTCTTTGATTTTTAATTACGAATGAGAAGAAAAACAACAATATAATATTATGCTATTCTGAAATGTTTTGATATTATTTAGATATGTTACTATATAATTTTTAAAACAGAAGACAGTTTAATTCGAAACAACTGAATATATGGAACTACTTGTTTGTATGTAAAGCGTTCGGCCGTAAGGAAGCGTTTCGAGGACTATCCTATCTGCTTCTATTTTCATATACACTTAGATTAGTTTTGCTTTGACCCCTCGTTATACTCTGTTAACATTGGACCGATTGAAAATTCAATCGATCCAAAAATGGGCCATACCATGGTATCATTAAGTTTTGTAAATGTAGAATAATGAAAACCATCAAATGCCTTGCTTTTGGAGATTACAAGACCCAGAACTCTAGACGCAGACATTGCTACAGGTTTTTGCAATTTCATTATTATCCATGAATTAATTTAATACAACACCAAATTATCTGTAGCTATGTACATGCAACATTTAAGAGTTAAAATTAAATACATGTTCTGTTTAGGCATACTACTAGTTCTGAAATAGACTACATATAATTTGCAATTATATAATTTACAATCATAAATTACACCATTACTAAGGTATCAATCATGGATAGGAGATCTTGTGCACCGTTTCTGCTAGCAATACTGTGTCGTCATCATATAACAAAATGCATATTTTTCTCTCCTTTATACGTACACCTTTGTCTAAACTATTCATGTAAGTAACTAGATCATTAGTGCACAAGTTAAACAGCAAGGGAGATAAAGGGCAGCCTTGTTTTAAACCACATTTAACATCAAACCAGTCTATGTCAAACCGTTAAACCGTACATATCATTTAACATCTTCGTATGATGAGTCTGCCATTAAGTCCCACATGCAGTTTTTTCCGAAGAGAACTACGGTTGGAAACATTGAACTGACTAAGACTAAATATCGACCCATATTTCGAATTTGTCAGCAACTCCTATTTCACCTTGAACAAACCTCGTAGCGTTTCCATATTTTGCGTACAGAATTCTGTGTCCATTTCTTGGAGAATCGGAACAAGTGTACAATGTCCATGTCACGACGAACCATCCAATATCTTTTTTACAGCTTACAGTAGAGTTTTTTGCAACAAACCATCTCCTATTACGTTTTCCTTGAAAACTGAACACTTCAACAGATGTTGAATTCTGTAGGTCTGACCATGAACTTTGTATAAGGCTGTTGATAGAAAACCAAGATGTATTATTCGTTTCAGTTCCATTAAATAGCATATAGGCTACCGTCACGTTATCTGATATTACTGAGAAGTTGATTCGTTTTATGTGAAGAGTGTCCCAGTTAAGAATAGTTGATTCATTTCGGTAGAAACCAGTTGCGCAATTATTTTTATTTTTGTTACTGTGATTGTCGCTAAATCGTTTCATTATGGAGGTTTTGATACCTTTTGGAGAGCTATATATTTTTGTCCAACCTGAAGACTCTAGTTTATCGCAGCAAATACTTTCATATCTATCCCAAACTCCTGTCGCCTTTTCACAAAGAACATCGCCATTGTAAAATAAGCTATATCCGTCATTACATGAAACATTTAAACGGACATGGGTTAAATTGAATTCCATCAGCGTTCCAATTTGACCATTCACCAAGGTATCGGGGTTCTTACAGGCAGGGTATTCCTGTAGCGGACATAATAATGTATTCGGTGTCCATGTTCCATTAGACAAACATTCTACCGTCTCCATACGCTTTGTTCCCTTGCACACGAATCTAATTTTTGACCCGATATTAAACATGTTACCGTACATATCCGCACCATCTATACTTGGTATTGGGCATGTCTTCCTTTGGCATGACATGTGTCCTCCATCTGACCCGCAGCTATTATCTGACTTTCCCTGTGCCTTCACAATATGTTCTGGTTTATTATACACATAAACTCCTGGTTCTTTCACATAATGACTGTCCGTAAATTCACATATTTTGCATATTTTGAATCGTCGGATATAACGGACTGACAAACACGTTATATCGTCATGGCAACGAATCTTACAATCGTACAAACTGATTCCAGCTAACTGATGAAAACATTCCAGCGACATGGAAACTAAGTAGAAATTCACGCTGTATATAGTAAGTAGTGTTAAAATACCAAAATAGTCACCCATCATGACCGTTAACACAATTATGAAGACTGATTAATTTTCCTTAAATAAATTAATCATGCGCCGTGTTCCCCTACACGTACTTGCAAAGGCGATACCCAACATTGGAATGCAAGGTTATCAAACGAGAGTGAAAGTGACGAGCGCATTTATCCAATAGGACATGCACTACTAGCTTTCAGTCGTCGAGATATCGAACTCTTAAATAATTATTTTGAAAGCAAAAAAGACATTTAGACACTATGCTCTTTTCGCTAAAACTTTATTGTTATGGATCAATTGCGAATATACGCATTTGCCACCTTGACCCTACCTAGTTGCCACTTTGTCCTCTACCTATGTTTGAGCAGGATTTGTTTAGAGGGACAAACCCTACAACTAGATTATTTACTCGCTGAAACGTGTATCGAAAAATGTCTCGTTTGTGTGCAATACATGCACTCTAGTATAGCGACCCGTTTCATACTCTAATATAGCGACCCGTTTCATACTCTACAATAGCGACCCGTTTCATGCTCTAGTATAGCGACCCGTTTCATACTCTAGTATAGCCTAATAGCGACCCGTTTCATACTCTAGTATAGCGACCCGTTTCATACTCTGGTATAGCGACTCGTTTCAAGCTCTAGTATAGCGACCCGTTTCATACTCTAGTATAGTGAACTGTTTCAAACTCTAGTATAGCGACCCGTTTCTTACTCTAGTATAGCGACCCGTTAGAAGTATACTCTGGTATAGCGTCCCGTTTCATACTCTAGTATAGCGACCCGTTTCATACTCTAGTATAGCGATCCGTTTCATACTCTGGTATAGCGACCCGTTTCATACTCTACAATAGCGATCCATTTCATTCTCTGGTATAGCGGCCCGTTTCATACTCTACAATAGCGACCAGTTTCATACTCTGGTATAGCGACCCGTTTCATACTCTGGTATAGCGGCCTGTTTCATACTCTAGTATAGCGGCCCGTTTCATACTCTACAATAGCGACCCGTTTCATACTCTAGTATAGCGACCCGTTTCATACTCTACAATAGCGACCCGTTTCATACTCTGGTATAGCGGCCCGTTTCATACTCTAGTATAGCGACCGTGTTGACCCGTTCATATTGTAGTCAGCGACCCGTTTCATACTCTAGTATAGCGAACCGTTTCATACCTGGTATAAATTCTCCCATGTTTAGGATATGCCGCTTTAAAAATCAGTTCTCCATAAATTCAAAAGAACTAATTTCAATAAAATTGAAGGGATATAAAACAGCAACCACTCGTGATTTTCAAATTTAGATGTTATTTCATTGAGCACTTTAATTCAAATCATTTTACGAAAACGACTTACCCTTTTAAGGTTCCTTTAATGCCGGGTGCCAAGCGAAATAAGAATGTGTATGTAAAGGTAGCCAATGGAAAAAGACGATTTTTAGTCATGTTTACAATCCCAATGATTATTTTCAATCAAATTTTTTTCCAAAACTGTTTCATATGAACTCTTTATTATATATTAAAAAAAATTAAACGGCAATTGTCAGGTTTGCTTGCTGTTTGAAAGAGCCGACAAAAGTATACATATTTTGAAGGTTTTGAAAGCAAAAGTGATCTAATAATCTGCCATACATTCTTCCATAATTACAAATCCACATTTGTGAGAAGTAAAAATTGGGGGGGGGGGGGGAAACTTCCACGTAATTTATCTACATGCTTTGAAGGGGTTGAATTACTGCTGAGATATGTATATTTCAAGGAAATCGTCGCCAAGATTATCCGTAAATGCAGTTAAAGTAAAATTGATTAAATACGATATCCAAAAAATTGGACGCTCGATTTAAACACGGAACAAATTTGTGTGAACCCTGTACAGTGAAAAACAGTGATTTTCCGAACAAATAGTAAAAGGGATCACAGTATGTAATTGTTTTCCTATATAAAATGCTTTTGTTTTGAATAAAACGGTAGGCCTCGCCGCTAGAAAAGTTAGGAAAAGGAGGGAAAGGCCGTGTTTTTATAAAGCAATAGTTTATGTAGTTCCAGGTGTTATTATTTTGCTCATTGAAAGCTATTTTGTCGCAGTTTAATGTACAATGACCAAAATGTGTTTTGCGAACATCAGGCATGCCCTGTGAAGTGTATGGGTTGCCTTCTTGGGGTCGCAAACTTGGGCGTTGATCAGAATAAAATGAGTTATTTGGTCTATGCAATAGCCGTTTGGAGTCGTATAGCTTATTGTCAACGTATAGCTGATCTCGCACAAACGATACCTTGTTACCCTCTTTTCCCCATAATCACGTGCCACAGGGTATAAATCTTCCGTCGCTCCTCTATCTCTCAAGGATAGTATTCGTATATTTTGTATCTTTTTGTGACATGTTTACCTGCTTTACGGACCTTTTCCCTGTCACGAACAAACGCACATTTTGCATTTTGGGCGTGAACGTCCGTTTCTACGTGCCGTGCTAGGATTGCAAATACCTTATCAAAAAACCATATGTTCTATATTAACAGGGTATTAAGTATTCACAACCTGGTTATCTTCTACATGTTCTTTGAGAAGCGAGCGAAGTACACTTTCAGGGTCTTCACGTATACCATTACTAGGAGGTTGGGCCTCAGGGTCTTCACGTATCGCATCACTAGGAGGTTGGGCCTCAGGGTCTTCACGTATCCCATCACAAGGAGGTTGGGCCTCAGGGTCTTCACGTATCCCATCACAAGGAGTTTGGGCCTCAGGGTCTTCACGTGTCCCATCACAAGGAGGTTGGGCCTCAGGGTCTTCACGTATACCATCACTAGGAGGTTGGGACTCAGGGTCTTCACGTATCCCATCACTAGGAGGTTGGGCCTCAGGGTCTTCACGTATCCCATCAGTAGGAGGTTGGGACTCAGGGTCTTCACGTATCCCATCACTAGGAGGTTGGGCCTCAGGGTCTTCACGTATCCCATCACTAGGAGGTTGGGACTCAGGTTCTTCACGTATCCCATCACTAGGAGGTTGGGCATCCGGGTCTTCACGTATACCATCACTAGGAGGTTGGGACTCAGAGTCTTCACGTATCCCATCACTAGGAGGTTGGGAATCCGGGTCTTCACGTATATCATCACTAGGAGGTTGGGCCTCAGGTTCTTCACGTATCCCATCACTAGGAGGTCGGGCATCCGGGTCTTCACGTTTACCATCACTAGGAGGTTGGTTCTCAGGGTCTTCACGTATCCCATCACTAGGAGGTTGGGCATCCGGGTCTTCACGTATATCATCACTAGGAGGTTGGGACTCGGGGTCTTCACGCCGTCGCTGGGGGAGGTTGGGCATCCGGGTCTTCACGTTTACCATCACTAGGAGGTTGGGACTCAGGGTCTTCACGTATCCCATCACTAGGAGGTTGGGCCTCCGGGTCTTCACGTATATCATCACTAGGAGGTTGGGCCTCAGGGTCTTCACGTATACCATCACTAGGAGGTTGGGCCTCGTAAATGCTGAAGAATGGTATGTGACTGGAAAAGTAGACATTTGTTGTGCAGCTGTTTATTGGGCTGATGTAGATGATGGATTTCACCTACTGAATTTTTAACTTTAACATTAAGATTTCGTCGTACAATCTTCGGTTTGTTAAGACAAAGTTATCAGCTATATCTTCTACATCATGGGATATCCTCTCAGTAACACGCAGGTTAAAGACATTTAAAAGCGGTAAAATGTCAGTGTAAGATGCACCCCATGCTCGTAGACTGAAAACGCAACGTCCTGTCAAATACTAGCCAAGGTGAAGCAATAGCTAGGGATGCAAGATACGCTACAGGGTAAACTACAAAGTATGTTGACTTTTCAACAGGAGCTGTCTATACTATTCTAAAACGCCACAACTGAAAAAGATTTGTGCAAGGTGGATTCCTAATTTGCTAGTTTTAATGTTACGTTTCCATTGACATCAGCTATTTGTGCAGTGGTGGTGCGTTCGCCTCGGGATCGCCACCATTATCAAAGTAGTGGTAGTGTCCTTTGGCAAGACACATATAATTTCACATTGCCCCTCTCTCTTCGAGGTTGATGCCACTGGAGTGAGTCGAGAGTGATTAATCTAAGTTGTAAGAACTTGTTTCGCTATCAAGATTAAATAAATTAGTATAAATAAAGTAATGGTGTCTGTTGGCGAATATCTTTACTGATCCTGACTTCTTGATCACTCAATGTAAATGATCATTATAAGGAATTTGTTTATATCTCCTTAAAGTTCATTTCAGGATAGGAGACATTAAACACGTAGGGCTTCTTTAAATGATGATACTTATGTCTCAAACATAGTCAGCTTCAGTGTTTCCAGACTGTGAAACTGAAATAATAGTCGTTCCTGCAACCGACTAAATGCAATAAGCCCAGCCAAATTTAATGTTGATATCTTGAGGTCATATAAAAGTCTAGAGTAAAATGACATTAACAGATATAATCAATTGCAGTACCTGCAAGCAACAAGACCCTCAGAAAAAAACATGCATTGAAATATCAGTACTGAATTTTGAGAAAAATGTAGCAGACATAGTGATCATTTATAAACTTCATTGTAGGGTCTGTCGGCAACAAAGACATTTGAAACTTTGAAATCTAATTGTTGAACATCAGTAAATTATTTATAAGTAGCATGACAACTATAAAATAAATAAAAACAAATCATGTTTCCTCTTCATAGAAATACATTTTTCATTTCTGTGAAATATATGAATTACGCTGTCATTATTTATTATTTTCGACACAACTCGTTGATAAGTGACAGATTTTATTTGATATCTATAATGATTGAAGTGGTGATTCTCTAAACTGCTGGAATCAGACAGCTATTACAGTCGTGTTAATAGCAGTATCAGGCCCAGCTTTTTTCCCACTGAATGATTCCATTCCTTTACTCTTTAGAAACTGGTCAAGATTTGAGACTCTGGAAGGCAAACCTTTTTCATTAAAAACGTTTTACATGTATTTTATCTTTTAAATACATTTTCTTTTCAATAGCATGATATTAACCGTTATAAAGTATGACAAACTCGGACAAATTAGTTTTAAAAAATCATGTGGTAACGTTAAGTGTAAAACACTGAAGAAGTCTCAGCTTTATGTTTTACACTTTTTGTTGCCATGTTATGTTACCAGCTGACAAACACATGTTTTACATCCTCCATCTTCAATACTTATATTCGTATTTTAGTTCAGCTCTGACAGTAAATATTAAATGGAGGTATGTGTAATTTGGGGGAGGGGGTGGGGTAATATCGGCTCAAATCGGAGAACGTGTGCTCGAATCTAACACAGGAGCCTCCCAAATAATTTGAGTTTCAGTTGATCTAAAAGAACATTTTATCAATAACATTACGTTATGAACAGTACTTTTCTATCACGAGTTTGCATTACACGGGTCCAGTTTCAGGTGAATAAAACTTGCATTTTATTTTCTGCTGGCAGCCTACAAATTCACCATTTTAAACATACATAAATAATAAAAAGTACAGTGTAAACTGATTAGTTAGTTTATCCATTTCAATCATAAATAAATAATACACAGGATAATGTAAACTGATTTAACAAACTGCCATGCAATGAATTATTCACCAGTCAATTTACCAATTAACAACAGCACTTCAGAATATCATATCTTTCACCGTTTAATTTCAACAATTTTGCGTAAACCAACCTCTGCTGCGGATTAAACGGGACTATTGAAACTATACCAACGTCAAGTCAAAATGTTTATTGGCATAAACAAATACATGTTTTTCGCCAAGCTCTCATTGGCGGTTTGCTTTTAACATTATTATATTGAAAAGTATGAAAATACAACATATACTGTAGTAAACGTGACTAAATCAATCGTAAGCAAACGTTAGAATACATTATAATATTTATACAAGCAATATTTACATTACTGCTTACAGCAAAAAGAAATTAACTATTTCTACATTTTTCTATACAACTTACCAACACCGTGATAAGAAATACAATGTCACAACCAAACTGCCATTTACGTAAGCTGTAAGAACTATTATTTAAAATGAAATTTCTTTGGGCTTGGTATGTTTGGTTTTCTTTAATTTCTGATTGCCTCTTCATTTGATTCTTAAAAAAAAACATGAAAATATAAAAAGTACTTTTGCACGAGATTTTCGAATTTTCTTTTTTCTTCGACTGTTCAATGATGATATTGTACCATTAGTGCATGCGTTTACCACGACATCATCACGACATGGTAACGACACGGGAACGACATGGTAACGACATGGTTACATCATGGTAACGACATGGGAACGACACATGTTCTATTCTGTACTGTCCTCTCGCCCAACTGACTGCTCAACTGGTGATGAACTTTTGTCTAAATACTTTTGTGCACTGGATGTGTTTCGCTGAAAGAGAATCAACGATAAATTGTCGGTGGACCCGTAACTTAGTTTGAAATATGAAAACTAATACAGCGTATTGATACGAACCATATTTGAAAATAGTTTACAAGACAAATTTAAGCTCATTAGATGGCTGCTTAATACGAAAGTGAACATGAAAAGTGAAGTCCCAATTCAGAATAGGTATAACATACCATAGTGAGAGTATTCTTCATTGCTGCAGATCTTTTTCTTTTCTCCTTTGCTCTTTTAAAAGCTCTTCTTATCTATGAAAGAAACTAGAGCCTGTTTTGCAAAAACAAAAACAACGTATGTCTCCTACCACTTAACTCTGTAGGATAGACAAGTACAAGATGTATGTGTGAAGGGTGAGATAGAAAAAATGAGCATGTGTAAACAGTCATTGTGTATTCGTATTGTACAAACATCGTAAATAAAACAAATAAAAGGCCATAACTCTAATAGAAATCACTAAAGTGGAGCATGTGAATGATATGCACACTAGGCATGGCACTGACCACTCACCTAAAGTTTGGTGGAATTCCGCCCAATGAGAAGTAGCAAATAGTAAAATACAACAAATCAAGGGCCATAACTCCGCTGAAAATCAATTAACCGGAACATGTTGACGCTATGTATAACTAGGCGTGGCAATGATCACTTCTGTAAAGTTTGGTGTAAATCCGCCTACTGGTGTCGGAGGGGTTGCGCGGTCAAACTTTTGTGACAAACAGACTTACTGACAGACAGACAGCACCAGGTGGGAGACATAATACCTCCAGACACAAAAACAAAAATAATATCAAAGAGGGAATGCCACGTGCCAAAAACGCAGCCTCCCCAAAACGAGCCCCACAGCACCCAGAAGTGCACACCACCAACACACACACACACACACACACACACACACACACACACACACACACACACACACACACACACAAACATACACTACCAACACACACAAGCATACAAAGCAAACACACGAGGACAAAACGAACAATTAACGGAACACAGTGGGGCACCGCCTTGGAACGGTCAGTGGCAAAAACACCACTGGGGAGCTTAAACCGGTTTATGGTGCGCACCCAACCTCACTCTTACCCCCACCATGTTCCAAAGTCACAGGACAGTGTAAATAAAAGTAATCCCTGCTAGGTGAATCTCTAACACACGCAATGGAAACAAAAGGCATGGTATGTAAAACACAAAAATGCTCGTGTATAAATATATAAAAAGCAAACCTTTATCAGATAAAACGTCAATATATACAAGCTTGCTGTCAAAACAATTTCGAGTGATTTATCTCTTAATGGGGAAGACTTACTAAATATGTAAAGACTGTGAACAATCTTTATACACGAGGGTTGTCCCAGAAAATCGCGAGCATTGCTATTTGCTTAATATTGAAACTACGAAAAACACTTTAACTTCAATCGACGTTTAATACCCGTTTAACATCTTATTATAGAAACGACCAATTTTTAAAAATAACAAAGATTATGTACAAAAATCATATCTGGGTAAATATGATCGGAGCACACCGCGTTGCGTTCACATCATGTGTTTTATTCTTTTAAAAAATATTCCCTGCTGTGCGACTGACGATGTATCCATTTAATAAACATCTCAATAAACCATCCTTTAATAATAGATCTGTTAAAATTGTTTACAGTGCGTCTGATGTCTTTATCACTTGCAAACTTATTCCTCACATGATTGATTTCAAAGGTAGAAAACAGTCAAAGTCTATATGACGGCATTGTTATCCGTTTTAGGTCCATGCTTCTTTGCATCGTTAGCCCAACCATCTTTAAAACGCTTGTGCCAGATATAGACAAGATTCCAGCTATCACTTTTTCTCGCTTTCAAGAGTTGCGATTTCCCTTTGTCTGCACAGGCGTCATACCTTGATCTACACAATACTTTATTATAACTTTCATCGCCGCATATATATCTGACGTTTATGGTTGGCCATCGCCACCAAAAATAATTAATTCAGCCGCGGTAAAAATATTTAAGCTCCGGCAACAATATATACAAATATGACTTTAGCTGCGGCTAAAATCTTTCAGCTCCGGCAAAAATCTGATTTTTTACTGGCCAACGTCACCAAAAATAATTGTTTTAGTCGCGGTTAAAATATTTAAGCTCCGGTAAAAAAACGATTTTAGCTCCGACAGAAATGTTACACTTTATTTTAGGCGCGGTAAAAAACGAAATAATGTGGCCGGCCTTGTCAAAACTAAATATTTATGCCGGAGCTTAAATACTTTTACCGCGGCTAAATGAATTATTTTTGGTGGCGATGGCCAACCATAGCCGGCTTTGTCAAAAATAAATATTTTAACTCCGGTGTAAATATTTTGAAGTGCGGTAAAAATAAACACTGACCTTGTTCACAATGTGTCCACTAGGTGTCGTATGTCAGATTATGACGTAGCCATAAGATATATATTATTGAAATGCACGAATAATGTAACATGTCATTTTTCTTATTATGAATATATGCATTGGTTGCGAATGCTTGTCATCTTATATGGCTCGATTAAAGGGAGGCTAACTACCGAAAAACCCAAGCTTACCAATAACTGGATTATCTCCCATCAAATAGACGATAAGTGTACCGGTACACGTACCTCTCTATCGCATACAAACTTAAACGTTAAAAAGCCTTGGTACCGAAGAGACGACAAGCTTTCGTTATATTTTAATGAATATAACAATTTAACACACTTTATACTTTAAACTGCTCTTTTGCAAAATTTGTCTTACTATATATCTATACCACTTTATTTGTTATTATGATGTATAGGTTAAAAGCATTGTAATTATGCTTAATACCGAATAAACTTTGGAATTGGAAAATATACCATTGCCATATTAAAATATTACTTGCAGCAGTATGGAACTCTTGGAGCAATTAGATAAGAGTTTCTAAAAGCATTTATATACATTTAAAAAAAAACAGTTTAGTGTTTCAGTTATTTACGTACAATTTATCCTTTTTTCTGTGACCAGTACTAACTTTAGACCCTTATTGTCTTAAAAAACTGCAAAGATTCTCAAATAGTGAGACATAGTCGCCAATATTTAATTAAGAAATACTATGACTTGGAGTGCTTTATCGAAACTGAAGCATTCCACAGAGGTGATGTGCCTGGCAGAATAGTTCATTATTTCAATTCTTTCAATTTATGAACACTGCCGAAACAACTACAGACCTTTTTCAGTTTGGCCATAATGTGTAATACGGCATAAATTGTGGCTGTTGGAATTCACTCTCCCATTTAGGGCCATCATACAAGATTAGACACATATCATACATATATTTATATAATGCAAACTTATTTTTAGTTTAATCATCTACATGCTATATAGAAAGTACACGACTGTGAAAGTATGCAGAAGACGTTAGATTAAGAACCTAACAAAGTAGACAATCGATTTAAATGCGTTAAGATAAACTAAAACTTTGCAACATTTTCACATGGAGTGATGACGTCAGTGGGATGACGTAAACGCTTTCATTCATTGTTTTGTCTTTGGGAATCAAAACACTTTTGTTGGTCAGTCCTGAAATTTCTAAGTCTTTTAAAGAGAACAGGGTGAATTATATTCTAAGGCTTAACTATCGCAATCAAAAATGATTTTTAGTTTCTAAATCACAATTGTTTCATGCGACTGGTGTATTTATACTGATATTACTTCTATTTCTAAGTTTCATTTTCTGCCTAGGAGTCAATTAGAAAAGTCAGAAGACTACTTCCATATCCTAAACTCTGTCTTCTTTTCCGAGTGCTTTTACCATATTAAATTTTATTGGCCGAGTCGACATTTAAATTTGCATATGTTAAATACTTATTTTTGATAGCTTCGGCCAGATACTGCATTTATATATTGCGTCCAAATTTTAAATTTTAATTTTGAATGGCCATCATTTAATAGGTCGGCCGTTGTTACTCAATATTAAATATTTATATCGCGGTAGAAATGTATAACATTTATGCCGGACATAAAATATTTTAACCGCGGTTAAAATCATAATTTTACCGGAGCGAAAATAATTATTTTTGATGACAATGGCGAACCTGCTCGGCCGCTGTCACTCAATATTAAATATTTTATTCGCCGTAGTCTAGATTAATGCCGGGGTAAAAACATTTTAGCCGCGGCAAAAATCGCATTTTTATCGGAGCTAAAATACTTTAACCGCGGCTTGAATCATATTTATGCCGGAGCTTAAATATTTATGCCGCGGCTAAAATCATATTTATGCCGGAGCTAAAATATTTTTACCGCGGCTTAATTAATTATTTTTGGTGGCGATGGCCAACCATAGACGTTGCCATTTACTGAAAGTGCGTGTGTTCTGTGCTCTCAGAATTACACTGTTTTGCTGTCAGTATTCTCGGCTTCGCACATCCGGGAACTGAATAAATATTTACATTCGGGAAAGGTGATTCCTCGGCTGTCATCCCTGGTCTCTATGCATCTTTAACTTTGAATAATGTAATAACCAAGATTAGAAATGAAAGAAGACGACGATCTTCCATTACCTTGAAATTATCAGGTTGTATTATAATAAATCTATGTTGTCAAAAGCTTTTTGTTTTGTTTAAAATAAATTCAAACTTGCATAAGAGTCAACGGTAAAGACAGAGTTTTCACCTTTTACCGAATGAAGAAATGAACGCGACCTAATAATCCGATTGGTTAACTGATCAGTATGACGTCACGGCGAAGCCGAGAATTGTCAAACATTTGAAACGCGACATAATTCCACTCTAAACGTTGCTGTTAACGTTACAGTAATTAAATAAATGTAACTATAGATTCTAACACGACCAGCGAATAACCTACATACATGTAGAACAAAATCTATTTGGGTTATTCTGCAATAAACCGACATTGAACGACTCTGCACGCGCATCGTATTTACCCGACGTATACAGGGGCGGATCCAGGATTTGGTCTTAGGGGGCGTAACTTTTTTGCCATTTGTTGGTTCTGCTCAAGCCTTATAAGACGGCAATTATGACTGCGTTTTATTCTCTGTTTTTAAGTAATCGAACACTAAATAGCGGTGGAGCGAGCGAGTGTATAATTAACATGTATAATTGAATGGCAATGAACAATGTCAGGGCCGTAGCCAGGTTAAAAAATAGGGAGGCACTTTCTAAAAAATAATTTTTCGAGGGTGCCATTTCGTGCATTTTCCTGCATTTCAAACGTGTTTTTGATACTTTTAAGATACCGATTTCGGAAACAGAAAATATAAATTTATACTCGGATATTTATGTAAGGTTGGGGAATTTTAGGGGGGCGCGCGCTGGGTGCGTCACCCCCCCTGGAGCCGGTAGTGGTATAGAGGATCTTTCATGGCATAGGCCTACTGTGGATGACTTGGGGCAAAGCGGGGGGATCCGATGGATGACACACGTCCAGTTAACTTGATTAATGTTACGATACCAATTACACTGAGTTTATTTACTGTTTTGTTGTTATTGTTTTTGTTTACACAGTGACGTCATTTATCAAGAGAAACTGTGACGTCATTTATCTATACCCGTTACTAATATTTTTCGTAACTTATTGCGTACCCTCAAAATTCGAACCATTTCTATAAATGAAATTCCTGTTACATTTACTCAAAAATTATTAAAGTTGTTTTCTTTCTTATGAGACTAGTTTACGTTGATGAAAAATGAAACACCGCGTACTATACATTTTTCATGAATGAAAGTCACATTGAAGTGTTCGCGGATGGAAACTTTAACGGCAAAATCTAGGTGCGTAGCACGCAAGTGTAAATTACGTTCGATGAAAATAGTTCTCTTATTATTTTCAAATGTTGTTTCAAATAAGTCCTGTTAGAATCGAAATAATAAGTATCCAAGTTTTGTTTGAGGTAGAATAACCCTCGTTTGTCGTTCTTATGCGTAATTATATATCACTCAGGCCTTCGTGATATATTATAATTACGCATATTTCTCCAAACTCGGGTTATTCTACGATAAACCAAACATGAATACATATTATTTCTTAATTAAACCTTGTGGTGTGTAAATTGCATTAATAGTTTGCAATAGAATGAAAGTCTTATCGTTTTCAGAGAGGATAAATGAGCGTTCGCCCGCTTGTGCCAACAGTTACTGTCGAGCAATATTTACGCAGTATTCATAGATCATGAAAACATGTTTATTTTTAAATTATACAATCATTTCGGCTAGTCTTTGAAAAAAAATCATTTTTTTTATTTTCTGTGTTGCTTAATATGGAAATAATCAACAATGTTCGCGATATTCTGGGACAACCCTCGTACTTGTTGCCTTCTTAAAGACCTATATAATATTACACCGACCTGGGCATTTAGAACGCAGTGGACAACAAAAACGAAGAAGCCCTGAAAAAACAAAGAATTTTTTATCAGCCAAGAAATCTTGTTAAAAGTTATACATGTAATTATAAAAATATTAACTATGTGCTACCCATATGGAAACTTTTGACAAAGATCAAATCACATTTTAAAGTGTCTTTTTTGTCCTCGAAGGAATAATTACATTAGCGGACTGTTAAATTAATTTTAATTTACAATATATATGTCAGTTGTATAACACGCATCACATAAAGGAAAGGACTGTTAAACTGTTGTTTGGAGAAGTGCACACACACTTGATCCTGGATACATGAAGGAACTCCATTGAATAGTTATAAAAAAAAATCCAGCAAACTTTTTACATAAAGTTTTAGAACTGTATTTTGGTAGACATAGGCAGGGAGTTATTGGAAATTAATTGTTAACCATGGATTAACTTTCCATAAAATTTTACATTCCACAAAGAAGCTAAAACGAAACACTATGTATAAATCTGAATCTCAAACATATAAAGACTCAAGTAGAAAAACCTGCCTGTAGTCCATTACATACAGCAAACATGTACTGCACCCAGTATAGATCTTCATTCATATAGAATATTCCAACAACCCACGAAATTCCCATGACTGGAATTAATACACAAAGTGACCATATACTGGTTCTGTAAAAGAGTGATAATTTCATTAAAACATCTTATCGTATATAGAATAGTTACACAACAAGATAATGATATTGAAACCAATTCCTTGTGATCTTCCATGAAACAATTTTGCGATGATTTGCCTTGTTATAAAACAAGAGGGCCATGATGGCCCTATATCGCTCACCTGAGTACCGAACACTTACATCAGGAAGTCACTGGTTGCTATGGAAAGTCAGTGATTGCTAAAAGGAATCACTGGTAAGTACGGGAAAGTCAGTGATTGCCAAACACAACTGTTGCTAGTTGCTAAGGACGCCAATATTTGCTAAGGAAGTCACTAGTGGTAAGATGATGCTAAAGGTTATTAAGGAATTCACTTGTTGCTAGGGGAAGCTATTGGTTGCTAGGGGAAGTCATTGCTGGCTAGGGGACTAAATTGTTGCTACGGAAGTCAGTAGTTTCTATGGAAGTTACTTGTTGCTATGGGAAGTCACTGGTTTCTAAGGAGGCCACTGGTTACTAGGGGAAGTCACTGGTTGCTAATGAAGTCACTGGTTGCTAAGGAAGTCACTTGTTCCAAGGGGATGTCACTGGTTACTAAGAAAGTCACTGGTTATTTGGCAAGTTGCTGGTTGCTATAAGAACTCACTGGAAGCTAGGGTTTTCCAATAACTCTACATAGAATCAAGGGACTCTCCCCTCCAGTGGGTATGGTCAATTTTGACCCCAAGGGCATGATTTGATTAACCATGTTGAGGTCCACTAGACGATCCTACGTACCAAATATCTAAGCTCTAGAGATCTGGGCCATTTGATTTGGAGAAGAAGATTTAAAAAAAATTCCTATAGTAGGTAACCCCCAGGCAGAGTCACATTTGACCCAGGGGGTATGAGTTGAAGAAGCTTGGTAGAGGTCCACTGGACGATGCCACACACTGAATATCTTAGCTCTAGGCCTTGTGGTTTCTGAGAAGAAGAATTTTAAAGTTGTTCCTATATAAATCTATAGGAAAATCAGTGACATCCTGGGGGTTGTGAATTTCAGTTTTTCCTATACATGTATAAGCCTATTTAAAATAAAGTGACACCCGAGTGGGATCAATTTTGAACAATCTTGGTAGAGGTCTACTAGGCATTGTCTAAACTCTAGGCCTTGTGGTTTCAGAGATTTACTGAAAAAGGTTTTTAACGTTTTTCCTATATAAGTCTATGTAAAATCAAATGACCCACGGCTGGGTCAATTTTGAATTTTGAATTTTTCCATATTTCAGGAAGTACTGATCCGATCAATCCCATAATAAAATACCTTATGGTAAATACACATTCTCTGTAAATATGCTTAGTGAAGAAATGAAAGTGCTAGAGAGTAAACATAGTTAAATATTGCATTTCTGTTAAATCAGGGGCCATTACTCTGGAACAACTAATCCGATCAAGCCCATTATTGAACTCATCCGAGATCTTATGGTCATACACGTTCTCAGTAAATATGCTTAGAATTAGTGAAGAAATGAAAGAAGAAATGAAGGTCCTAGAGTGTAAACATAGTTAAATGTTGCATTATTTGTTAAATCAGGGGCTACTGATCCGATCAAGTCCATAATCGAACTCATCCGAGATCTTATGGTCATACACGTTCTCAGTAAATATGCTTAGAATTACTGAAGAAATGAAAGAAGAAAGGAAGGTCCTAGAGTGTAAACATAGTTAAATGTTGCATTATTTGTTAAATCAGGGGCTACTGATCCGATCAAGTCCATAATCGAACTCGACCGAGATCTTATGGTCACACACGTTCTCAGTAAATATGCTTAGAATTAGTGAAGAAATGAAAGAAGAAATGAAGGTCCTAGAGTGTAAACATAGTTAAATGTTGCATTATTTGTTAAATCAGGGGCTACTGATCCGATCAAGTCCATAATCGAACTCATCCGAGGTCTTGTCGCCATATACATTGTGTTTAAGTTTCATTATGATTAGATGCTAGAGTGTAAACCAAGTAATTGTGGACGGACTTACGCCGGACGCCGGACATTCAACAATCCTAAAAGCTCATCATGACCACTAGATGAGCTAAAAAGGGTAAAACAAACCACTCCGAGTTATTAAACACATCAGTCAGGAACAATTTGTATTTGTGTACTCTATTTATACAAACTCAAATGACAATTATTATCAGAATACAGGCATTTTGACATTTTTTATAATCAGGTGCCCATGGAAAGGACTTGTTTGTTATTACATTTTACAGTATCAGTGATCACAGACATGTATAAAACAACTGTTCACAAAAAGAAGCTTGACTATGTGTAATTAAAGTCATTTTTACAACAAATGCACTTATTTACACAAACATCTGCTTTAAATGACCACTTTCGATGAAGTTGTATCCCTTTGTTAAGCGTTTAACAAAGGTTACACTTTCTTCTGTAGTAACAAGGTAACAAGTAGATAAAAAAAGTATACACAATTCTATAACACTTAAATCATAAAATATTTACTTTACTTGTGCCACTTTAGATTTTTGCTTCACTGCCTGTACTTGCAAGATCTTGTAAATAGCCGTGAAAATTATTACGATATTCAGCTGCAAAAATATTATAATTAATTAAACATTATATTTCACAAATACCAGTTTCCTTGTGATAATCACAACCAATCATAAACATAGTTTAAAGTAATTGATGCTAAGTTACCACTATAGTTACGTAGTGAAGCTACTGCAACACACAGATGTGACTAAAATGTTAAGATATATTGCTTTGATTTTAATTGTTAGCGTTAATTGTAAAATATTTGTTACATACAACTTTAAGAAAATAAACATCTGTTCACAAGTGTTGCAATGTACCTTTGCTGCCGGTTGAGAATGACGGTTTACTATCCGAAACGAGAAGTAACGTTCAAATAATATACATGTATATATATAGAGAAATAGTCAAATGTAGTAGTCAATATAAAAAACATATAGAGAGAGAAATAGTCAAGTCAAATGTAGTAGTAAATATAAAAAATATATCAAACTATCACTTTGATTGTCCAGATGTGAAAACAGGTACTAAACAAATGCTTACAAGAATCACGGCGGCGGCCGGTCCAACAAAGGCCCATATAAGTCCGTCGTCAATGGAAAGCCAACAACTGAAATAATTATACAACGTTTTATTTCATTAATATACAAATAAAATGCATCCAACTTTTTCTGTCATTTAAACACGACAGAAAGTAATGTAATGACATGGCTATTTCTCCTACACAAAAAAATGTACAGTTCAACTTCGTTTTTCAATGACAGAAGATGAGATATCTAGTTGTTTTGTTAAATTATTTTTATGAAGTTTCAGTTACCAACTATGAGGCGGAAATGTAACTTTTATCCCTTTTATTGAATTCTTAGCCGTCTTTCATAAATAGATGCTGTATACATTTTACGACGGTGAGTTATAAGCATTGACATACTCAATATAAAGAAAATATATTGTAAAAATTGTTGACTTACATATGATCATTCCCATAGCCCTTTGTCTTTGTAAGCCCCAGACAAATACCGACAATGACCGCAGGAAGAACTGAATAATTAAACAAATAATTAAAAAGCAAGATGTAGCAAGCTATACAAGTACAAAACATAGCCTCAGAAATGATATTTGGCGACAAACATATTAAAAAACTAAAACTGTCAATGGATATCTTAACTTAATAGAAACTCCAACTTATTGACAAACAATAGCCGAACGAATTCAGATAGTAAATGACATGAGAACACATAAAACGATCCGAGGAAAATATAAATGATAAGATTTACAAAATAATGAAAATAATATTTATGTTCCCTAATGCAGATACTGCCTTTCTAGATAATGTACGTGGAATGATCAAAATGTTACAGTCTATTAAGCAGAAAGTGTAAGTGGAAGTAATAAGGTCTATGACAGATACCCCATGCTGCACTGAGCAGAATTGTGATCCGTTTCTTTGTTGGGAATACGAAGACGACCCTGACGATAACATCGATGCCTTCAGCAAGCATTATGAAGAACACAACGAGCAAGATATAGTGGAGTACAGCTGCCACACATGTACAAACTTCCTGAAAGTGTCACAAAAAAACAACACTTTTTTGGTTCCAAGGCAGTAACTGGAAAAATCACATTAGACTGCCGTACAATCAGCACGATGATACAAACACTTTTCTAGGTTTACTTGGCATTTTTATTTTCTGACTGTTTCAGAAGTAAGTTATGAACTTCTAGTATCTCACTGGTCTCATTGGACTCACTGTAATTTTCGTGAATATGATCAACATTTAGCGTTAATAGTCATGGCATTCTAACTAGGTTTTTCATTGAGGACTTTCAGAATTTTAGACTCTGCTAATCTTACAATTTTGTGTAAATTGCTCTGAACTTTGAAAGTACATTGTAGTAAAGTTTATCAAACTTTAGTGAGGTTGCTGCCTTATGCGATGTTGCGAAGACATAAGTCAACATTTGTGACCTTACAACTTCTACCTTGATCTCCGTTCTGTCTATTCCGCCTAGGAAAACAATATATGCTAGAGTGAGGGCTACACACAGATTCATTAGGAGAGTAACACGGACACTCCGTAGGTACCTGCATTGAAAAATGTAAGAATAAATTATGGTCGATATTACAGCTTGATGAAAGTTTATGTTGCTTGTAATATCAAAGTACGTGTAGGTATCAAGTAAAGCTAAGTAAAATCAGTATGCAAAGTTTAGCTTGAAATATTTTAATTGCTCTTCGGTGATAACAAAATACCGAATCTCATTGAAAATAAATACATACCAAAGAAAAAATAAAGTGAAATAATTTTTATTGAAAAACTTGAATTTTAATGTGTAATTTTAAATACACACCAGACGCCGAATGTCCTGCAGAGAGCAGAGTTTGGTGTGCATTAGCTGGGGCTATGCATCATGTTACCTTAACTGCACATATTCACATACTATGCTTGAACTTATATCTTATCTCTTACCCAAGACAATAACAAAAGAAACAACTTATATTATAAAATATGGTATAAACGAAGAATTACTTGCCACATAAAAATACACCTATGTATATATTATCTATAGTATTAGTTCATTAGTACTGGTAAAACTAGCAGGGATTGCCAGACCATTCAAAATACATATTCGATCTTATGGAAACACCTATAACATTTATGTAAAGCATCGTCCTGATTAGAAAATATCTCAAATTTACCTCATTAAGCAAATATGCACTATAAAGGTCACTGTAAGACAAAACAATGACACCCCGATGCCAACAATGGATATAAGACGTAATACTGTAGAGTCCAAATCCGCCTGAAAGATATACCTGTCCAGTAACGGTTTAAGTCTTTTGCTCAACGAATTTGGTCATTTCTATTTAGACTTAAGTATGTAAATAGATTAATCTTTTGGCATGATACGACATAGTAATTAAGACATAATTTTGAAATGCCTCATTATCAAAATTTATTTATTTTCAATTATTCAAGTACAAAAAGTATATGCTAAGGAAACATTCGCTTAAAAGTCTGATTACAGGCAAGAACTTGATGATACTATAATACAGAAGTTATCTGAAAATAGAGAAAAGAAAGTTACCGATACAAATGGACTCATCAGAACGGCAAAGTTTGTGAGATGGTCACACTTGCACTCTGTGATACTGTCATTACTGGAGACAACACTACAACCACTGGGTGACCAGTGTCCTCTGGACTCACTGTTGGTACATGCATACAATATTACGCATCAGCGCGATGTAATTCACATACACGAAAATCATAAAAACACTCCAAATATTTACATGTATATCGAAAAGGTCGTCTCCTTTTCATCTTGTCGAAACAGTCTAATCAAGTACAAAGTAATTAAAAATGTACCGGCTTAATGTAAAACTTTTGTGGATTTTGTATAAACGTTTGCAACTTGGAAGAAACAAAATGCATTGTATCTGTAAAAGTTATTACCTCTTTACAACCCAGAAATTACATGACGGTTCAACAAATCCTTCCTGTAACATAAAATTACAACAACTGTTTAGCGACATTGCTTTATGAGACTCTGGTACATTTGGTAAGTGGTTGTTGAAGCCGATGATTGCTTGAATCCATAGAAGCATTTTCATACTTTGTGTCATTGTTGATTAACTGTTCTCCTCAAACTACCAGATAACGTTTAGAAACAACCACTTTGAAATATCATCGAAAAACAAAGGTTCTTTTCCAAAATATTATTTGATATCCACAGTCACAAACAACAACATATCCTGTGAATAGTTAATAACCCACAAAATAACAACCTAAAATTTAGTCTTACATTTACAGTATATATATATATTGTAGTGCATCCACCTCTAAGCCGGAATCATCTTTTGATGTTAATTAATTTCAAGTCGTATAAATACTTAAAGTAATGTAATGAGATCTAAAAATTTGATTAGCTTTGTTAGTTCAGATCGTTATTAAGTATGCTTCAACAAACTCTTGGTAAAAACGTAAAACATCAAAACGCACGAACTGAAGAACCGTAATCTCTGGTTTGCAAAACAAGTCGTAAGACATCATTAGCTCTTTCTTTAACTTACCACACTGTGTTCAATGACATACGTAACATTCGGTAAAAACGTGTTTGGGGGAGACACCACTGTCAACGATATCACAGGACCATTTACAATCTTCTCTGTTTCATACCTTTAATACAAAGTAACCACATCAAGTCAATTAACAAGTACTGAAAAAATTAGAACCTGCTTGAAAATGCTTAGACTGACTTCGTTTTATTTTTCTCAGCTCTCTATATATAACTGTGCAAGTGAAAAGCTTGAGGGTCGGACACATAAATGGTTGGTGTAAATGTCATCGGAAGTGGGCTATGGCTTCCATATTACTTTGTCAGGCTGGAGGAGTTGTCGCGTAAACATGATAAAAGTATTGAGATTCAATTGATCAATCGGTGTAAAATACTTTAGCAAGGCTTGTTAAAGTTTAGATATTTAAGTGTTGCCAGCTTTTTTATTCAGCACTGCTAAAACGCTGGTATCAGTACTGTTGTAGTGGCAACCTGTTTTGAAATATTTCTTTGTCATAGACAAACGACATAGCCACACACTTACAAGTTCATGAAAGTGTGATCCGAATATGACGCGTTTGTTTTACGTTTACATTTATTTTGTTGATAATGTTAATAATATCGTGACTATATAAATGATAAGAAAAACAAGGACTTACTGATCGCTCATTTCCTTTGCCGCTAAAATATCAGTCATGTTCTTATATAGAATACCATATGTGACGTGTTCGTGACCTATTATATAGAATATCATATATGTGTTCGTGACCTATTATATAGATCAGAATGTTAAAAGTATCAATTATATTCTTGTATATTTGAAATGCGATACCGGTATATTTGATAAGTCAACAGCTTAAATACGTTGGTTTTTCTAACATGTGAAAATCTTATCTTTCGTAAATTCTATTTCATTTTTGTTATGAACAATGTATAAGTAGTAGTAGCTAGTGTACTTAAGTTCTTAAATATTTAACTAAGAACGTTCACAGATATACAATCCTTTTTACCTGACAAATCCGAAGACTGGACACTAATTGTACTTTTTGTTGACTGTACCCATTCGTCAAGGTCATTAAGATTGTCCGGAAACGAAACCACACCTCCCCGTGTCTTTTTTATTTCTAATACTAGAACAAGAAGAGGGCCATCATGGCCCTATGTCAACTTGAAATATTGGTCTAGTGGTTAAGACATCCGCCTTAACCACTAGACCAATATTTCAAGTTGATATAGGGCTCTCTCTCTTCGAGGTTGATTCCATCTGGAATGAGTCTCGAGAGCGATTAATATAAGTTGTAAGAACTTGTTTCGCAATCGAGAATAAATAAATTAGTATAAACTAAGACATCCGCCTTGGGAGCGGGAGTTCGAATCCCAGCAGGGGTCCGTTCTGATATGGCCGGTTGGTGAGCCGCCAGCTAGTTAAATAATGGTTACCGTATGCCTACCTGCCTGGTGCCTGGCATTAAAAGGATAGGATATCGGTAGGTTAAATGTGCTCAAAAAGAAGGTGTCTCATAAGTCAGAAATGAGTAGGGGTGACACTATAATAAACAAACACTTTACCTTTTTGCTTTTATAAACATATAGGAAGAAATGACAAGGTGATTAAGATTTTATTCTATGCACACATATTTGATGCTTTCATATCATAGATCTGGTAAAGGGAACGTTTTGTTAATAACTGTCTTCTTAAATATGTTGGTAATACTAAAATATAATGTCAAGGTATGTACATTTGATAAAGTACAACTGCATCAAATACAATAAATCAACGAATAGTTACTGACCTATATTTGCTTTGACCATAACTTTTCTGTCCAAAGCTGGTTGTGAAGCTTCCTTCATCGCCAATGTTTCAACAGAACCCATTACTTTATCCGCACCAATGTTATCCTATAACAAAAAAGACATGATTTCAAGTTTGACGAACTATCGTTTAAGAGAATTTACAGTAAAGGACATTTTACTTTGGTAGGACATATGTATTAACGAATTAACTTATATGTATATATATCACCTTTGGCTGACCAATTTTGAAAAACAAGATGTGCTGTAAATTACAGGATAAAAATATTGATGTATATGAAATGCCATTCCTATTCCTATAGCTTCAGTATTTAACTTCCTTTCTCTAAAAGAGAAGTCTTACCAGTTCCTCAAGAGTTATCCAACTTTCTTTATTTGCTTGATCTAAAAGGCTACTCGCTGTATCTAGAATATTCTGAAATTGGATTAGTTTAATTTGTACATGTGTAACACAATGTATTTCTACATCGACAGCAATGTGCAACCATACTTTCACTTATGTTCATACGTTTTGTATGATTCTTTTCATAGTTAATCAACAATATTGATATAGATAATGAAATATAGATTAGAATTTTCATTTCTGTATGACAATTGTTTTATATGTACTAACTAGCATATCAATTACGCTTGACAATTTGTTAATGCGCGACTAAACACTTATGTCTATCAGTACTAGACTGAGTGAAAATAGTCGGTTAATTGTTGCACCTTCATCTCCATGGGGAGATTGAGTTAGAGTTTTATCAGTCCTACGTATTGAGCTATTTTTTCTGATCGATACATATCTAAGATTTCAAAACACATTTTAAATCTTTGTCATAATAGAATCAACTTTGTTTCAAACGCCCCACGTCCACAAAATACCACTTGACGATGGAAAATGTCGCGTTTGTCTTAGTCAGCTGGATGTTATGATATGCTTATTAAATAAGTATTTCCTTCTCATTTGAACACAATAGTAAAAAAATAAGGGTAATTGAATGTAGTTTTGGCTGTAAGATCAGACAATTGAAACTGTGAGGTTGACTAGTAATTGAGAATGTGTAAACTTACGTAATCTTATCATACAAATAGTACTTAACAAAAGCATGGCAGTAAGAAAATTAACTAATATCAACGAAAAAATAAACATTGGATTTTTGGAATATGTAACTTTTCGTTATTTGAAATGAAACAGTTTTACACCTACACTCGTAATATCGTCTGTATAAGCTGTTGCGTTTGGCACTACTGACGTCACAGTTTCCAGGGCAGAACTAAGTATAACGATCTCCGCGTCCGTTAGTGTGGTAGCTGGATCATTGGTAGTTGAATCATTTGCTATTGCCGATAGTTCATCAGTAACATTAAGTAGTTCTTTCTCCGTTGTCTGTTCAGTTAGTGCAGAAACCTGTTAATGTTAAATCCAAACGACTGATCAATTTGCTTGTTTTAAATGTACATAAATCCTGCAATCAAAGCACTGAAGTATGTGGTGATTATCAGCGAAAGCTAGAAGAAGTCGTATCAGCACATGCCATGTTCAGCAAGGTAATCGCTATTGGAGTTGTGTATCAATTATATGAACGTATTGTAAAAACTATTTGGCAGTTGTGGAATTGTTAGAATATTATTCAGATTGCAACTACAAGGAAGTAGTACCTCAAACTGCTTAAATGTTTCGTGTTCACACAACAGCAATTTCTGACAATAATAGCCACACAAATGCGACGAACGATTAAAATATGAACGAAAAGGACTTCTTTAAAGTTTGGTCACGTTACAACATGTTGATAGTACCTCCGTTTAAAAATGTGCGCATTTTATAACTTGCTTGGAGAAGATATTAGCGTCAGCGATATCAGAAGACTATATTAACAAATTTACCAGTTTCATACCTTTGATACGAAGTAACGGTATTAAGTCGATAAACAAGGATTGAACAAATTAGAGCTAAACTGTCCATAACAAATTACAATGGCTAGAGCGTCCGACGTAGAGTAGGCCGGTTTAAATAATGTCACGCGGCTTCAACACAATTTTGTTTTGCTAGATAATTTTCATTCAGGAATAAATATAGCACATACCTTTGTTTGTATATATTTGACGCTAGTTCTTACACAGTTATATTTGGGGCGTTTCCAATCTCCTGATAGTCCACATTCTCTAGAAACATTTCCTGAAACATATAAAGCAGCTGAAAAGTACATTGAACGAACTCGGATTGTTCAGACAATATAACAAAATGTTTGAACATCACTAATTAATTAACAGTTTCCGGTGTTAAAATTCACAATTTAACTTGACACATTACAGCAAATTCAAATTGCAAATATAATAGGCATATATGCCATATAAATTATCCTGGATTATTAACGTTCTGATGATATGTCGAAGAAATATGTATAGTTAATTATACCAACTTAAACAAATATCAGTACATGCAACATAAAAATAAACAAAAACATTATTCGTCACTAGACCACTGAAGATATCTAGATGTTTGCACAATTATCATTCTTCTTGTTTTAAAAACCTTTTGATATAATGTGGTTGTGTCTCGAATTTCTGTATACAATGATACATTTTGTAACGTATAGTCAAGTTATATTTTTATTTCCACGAACTTTAACTAACTAAAGCTTTGTAACATGATGCAAATTTCTCTACTTATTTCTTTGAACCCAACTTCTGTTGTTCAATTTTTAAATGATACGAACTTAACCACAAAAAGTTATACGGTTTCTTAAGCTATCGTTATATTAAAAACAACTTTAATTTTAGAGGCTTGTTTTTAATTGACATTAGTAACCATTGCAAGAAATATCAAAATATTTGATAAGAGTATCGCCCTTGAATGACCTAGATGATCTATGATCCACCCCCAACTGGGTAGTCTCCCTAAGACAACGACCTCATTATATTTTTTTCTGAAAAACAAAGCAAAACAAAAAAGCAAACATTGGTTTTGCATACCGATGTATTTAGTAAACGTCCCGCTATATGTGTGGCAAACATGGTATCTGAAATATTTCATATGAGAAACAGCAAACCTGTAAATTCCTCTGGACAAAACATGACCGACGTGCGACCACCGGTAAGTTCTTTCCAAACTAAACCTCTGCCGTCAGTGTCTAATGGACATATCTTTGCTGATGCGTCTGAAATTAGTAAGGTGTATTAAGTACAGCGTAAATCATTCTAACAAACCCGGGAAATAGAAACAGATAATTTAGCTCTCATCACATATTGCATACATACAAAACAACACCTGGACGACTGTCTAAGTTGTCGTATTTTACTTTGTGAGCAGCTAAGGATATGATTAAATATTTACATTATAACCATGTAACAACTTTTATTTACTCATTGATTTAAATAATATTGTAAAAACTTATTATTATAGAAATTGCCATTGATATTTTGATAAGTCTACCGTATGGTTTGCAAACAGGAGTAAAGCCACCCCATTGACCATTCTCCTGACAATATCTTGTCACGTGTTCTCCATCTATACTGTATCCAGGGGAGCACGTGTACATAGCTTTGGATCCATACACCGTACCTCCGTCTGTAGAAACATCCCCATTCTCAGGCACGTCAGGCTGAGAACAATCTTTAGAAAATAAAATAATGTTGAGGAGGTCTCTTTCATGAAATAGCTTTGCATAATATCTTTTTCGGTTGAATTACCTTACCATCTATAGTGAACGAGCGTCAGGGACTAATAAATGCAATCTCACTTACGGGGTTTCATGAATGACTCTATATTAACATGTAACTGTTCTGTATTTAAGTTTTAGCTTTTTATAAAGAGAAACTGTATCAACATGCCATATAAAGATCCTGAACGATTGACTCCATATAAAAAAGTAACCGCTTTACATGCTCCATTCTCACTTAATGTAATTAATATCAATATGTGTTTACATGTAACATTAGGAAAGGGCTGAACTATGATATAAACGATTGACTTGATATAAAGACGTAACCGTTCTATTATTTTCACCTCATATGTAAAGTGTATGACGGATACCACTGCAAACCATACCAACCTCGCAGACATACAGGCGCCGCTCCAAGCCACGTCCCATTTCTGTGGCACGTTAGTGTGAGGTTGGAGGACAATGCATAACCTTTCGTACAAGATAATATCACAGAGGATCCTACCACTGTACCGTCATATGTTGTCCAGAGAACATTGCTTGTTATATTCGGCCGTCCACAATCTTTATATAGAATAGCCAGCATTTGATTAAATAGGTGAACATGACAGTTTTACAGTGTGAATTGATGCTGTCACAGTCAGATTAATATTTATAGAACTACAAAGGCGACAAATGTGTATTCTTCTCCCAGTAGATTGTTTGCTCGCAGTTAAGTCTGTGTAATGGTTAAATAATGTGTGATGCCTTGTCTATTATCCTCAGTAGAATATGGGAAAGTCAACATAAAAAACTAGTTCAGCTGCGTGAATTGCAAATGAAAAATTAATATAAATGACTATATTTGATCAATGTGCAGCATTGAATAAGGTACTCAACTCTGATACATGATGGCAACGTGGCATTCCATTGTCCAGATGATAAACAACGAATTTTAAAGTTCCCAACTAGCTGAAAACCAGTTTTGCAATACACATACGCCACGTCTTCAGAATTCAGTGATACATCACCATTTTGTATGTTGATTGTTGGACAGTTAGCTCCCACTGAATGAGACATATAAACGTTAAAATGTCATAAAATATGACAGCTGAGCTAGAATGTAGCTTTGTATTACTTATTATTTTAACTCAGTAAGTTACAAAAATACCATCATATATTTGATAGACATGTGTGCCACGCGCTTTCTCATAACATGAACAGAATCTTCGATAACAAAGTCTGAACTGGATTCATACTGTTCATTTACATGTCTCAAGGTCATAATATTGTTGTACGAGTTATACAAATGTTAAACAAGTATGTGTGCAATGACATATAAAATAGATGACTGCAAATATGATAACATAAATATTATGGTTTGAACTAGTGACACACAGTCAATGTATGATAGTTAACGCTAAAGTAAGTTATGGAAAATTAAAATACAAAAACACTAATCATACCGTTTGGCACTCTGCTTATTAAAAGAACGCATGTTACAATCAGCATATGAAAGGAGCTTTCCATTCTCGTTTTCTCTGTATAACTAAAAAGGAAGACATTGTGGTATTTGATTATAAGACCAAATCTGTAAATCTGTAGGCAACATAGATTCTTTTGTTTTCCAATCAGATTTTAAAACGTTTTGTATTTGTTTCACTGCAGCTTTTAAAAAAAATGTTAAAAATGAAAAAAAAAATCAACAACTTCACATACAACCATAAAACTGTAACATTTCTATTAAGGCACGTATAGTCTGTCTGTTGTAGAGTAGTGTTTATTTTTTAAACAGTCCTTATGTCTATATTCGTTTTTTTTTTCAGCGGCTTGAAAAGGTCTGTTCTTTCAGAAATTTATCAAACAATGGGTCATGCTACCTTGAGAAAGAAATGCGATTACGTTTTTATACAAAAAGTAGTAGTTATCTGATATATGATATACATGGTATGTCATGTAAGTTCGTAATGATCAATCTTACTGAATAGAGAATGTACAAAATACGCCACGCGTATTCTATGTAAATAGTTTAGCTGTTACGACAAATTGTTCAGGTATGTTTGTCCTATAAATTTCCATTGCTATTTTAATTGCTTTGAACAAATAATATTTGCAGTGAATTTAGTTTTTTTGTTCAAACAGTTTTCAGAGTATGTGTTCTAAAGTCATGTATTTACCAATTGTTTCTGGTGTGCGAACATAATGAAAATATATATAAATGTGTGGTTAAAACTTATTTTCAAAAAGTATCTTACAGAAAGAATCGAAAGCACAGATTTTGTCCCGGATAAAACAAATGCTTAGCTGGTTCCCGGCATATACTTGCATACGCCAAACTTTCACCTTTCACTTTCACTGCAACAGGAATCTAAAATTTTTATCAATAAATTGACGAGTTTCAGGCACCTGTCGAATCGTTTACTATCTATGCGCATCAAAATTTACATAATAAAGTAGTTTAAACTACTCGGTATCAGGTTCCGTATATTACATCAAATTATCCACGTACAGTATAAAATAAAAGTAAGGGATATCCCGAGTCTTAATATTATGATAATTAATTGTAGATAATAAAACACTGTCATGTTGAAGTACTTTTCGATTCAAAAAGCTATGGGAATATTTTTTGTACAAATAAAGTTCGTTTCTGTAGGTAAGACATCTTTCTAGGTCACGTAAAATGAGAGCTACTTGTTATTGTGGTCCTGGGACTTAAAAGCTGCTCGTTCACAATTTCCGGTGACAAAATTAAATTTCTCAAAAATGATATACAAAATGTACTAAAACATAAAATGGAAGAGTAACGACACGTTTGATTTAGATGCAGATTTAATCAAGTTTTCTCCTTGATTAGGGTAGAGGAATTTGGCCCAGTGATACCAAAACTGTTATTCATTTCTGCAGAATGCACATTGGCATAATTTAATACAGAGTTAATTCATTTAAAAAAATTGTTCACACACAAAGAATCAACTGATTCACCGTCACTACTGCTTTAATTTTTCGTTTTTTATGCCTCATCCCTTATTTATATCACTATGCAACATTTCGGCAATATTTTGCATTAAAAATAAATCCAATTGTATTCCAATTTTTCACTGAGCTGAATTTTTTACGACTTTTTCACTCTGTATCACAATTTCTAGCGCATTAAAACGGAACAAAATATATCCATTCTAAACTTTTATATAATACACGATTGTTTTCGTACCAATAAACTGTCGTTAAAAAGCAAGTTAGTAAAACTGTTATTACTTTTGTTGATATAAATGTAACATGTATTATTCTTAACCGGTCAGGCCTACATAACAGTCCATGTAATCAATATAAATTCATTTTGCAAATAATGCTTTAATCATTTATTTGATTATCAAAACACAAATGTAGCCAGATTAAATGAAATTATAATAACTTTAAAGACATGTTACTTACTCCGAAGGAAAGGTGTGTCTAACACTGCAATAACTCACTTTTGCAATTTACATGTCGATTTAGTAGTCAATCGCCAAGGTCTGTTTTATCACATGACATGCAAGAAACCAGTAAACATTCCAGTTATATTTAGTTAAGAAACTACACACACAAATATTTGATATTGAATTTAAACAATTTGCCGAGTCGCCTTTACATATACCGGTATTATTACTGTACTGCGAAGAGTATCAGTTTCCATACTTTAAATATAATCTTTAAATCCCTTTTCTTAAATTTCTATTTCTTCTTTATGGGTTAGATTTAGATATAAACCAAAGTGACTTTTTGATATTCTATATGAACTTAGATAGTGTAAAACATATTGAAATCCATAATATATCAGAGTTCTATCAAGACCCTTACAAATAGAATCTCTTAGATATGAACAACAAAAGATTATATAATGTACTCGTATCAATTTTTGTTTAACAAAACCTATTCATAACTTCTCTGATGATATTCAGTGGAGGCTAATTTATGAATTCATATATTCGTTACAAGATAATGAATTAAGATATTTTGTTGAAATGCTGAAAGTACAATCTAATTAATTTCTTTAATAATTTATGCACAAACCCCGGTCCAACAGAAGTAAAAGCAATAAAACCCGTGTTGGTAAAACATATGTTTTCACTTCTTTTGTATACAGGACAGGGCAGGACAGAATTCTAATACTAAAATGTACATTGTCCTATGGACCGTAACCTCTCCCAATGTTCAACAGTTACAAAATGAGCCGATGTAGTATGTATAGGTTAAATTATTTACATCCGTTTGCGATCTACCTTTAGAACAGAGGAGAAGTTGCTGGCGTCGAGAGGGGTGTCAGTATCCGTTATGCCTGTGTTGCTGCAGAGGAGTGTCAGTATCATCTATGACTGTGTTGCAGGAGAGGAGTGTAAGTATCCGTTATGCCTGTGTTGGTGGAGAGGAGTGTCAGTATCCGTTATGTCTGTGTTGCTGGAGAGGAGTGTTAGTATCCGTTATGTCTATGTTGCTGGAGAGGAGTGTCGGTATCCGTTATGTCTGTGTTGCTGGAGAGGGTGTCAATATCTCTTTGACTGTGTTGCTGGAGAGGAGTGTCAGTATCTGCTATACCTGTGTTGCTGGAGAGGGGTGCCTGTATCTCCTATGACTGTGTTGCTGGGGAGGAGTGTCAGTATCTGCTATGCCTGTGTTGATGAAGAGGAGTGTCAGTATCTGCTATGCCTGTATTGCTGGAGAGGGGTGTCAGTATCTGCTATGCCTGTGTTGCTGGAGAGGGGTGTCAGTATCTCCTATGACTGTGTTGCTGGGGAGGAGTGTCAGTATACGTTATGCATGTGTTGCTGTGGAGGAGTGTCAGTATCTGCTATGCCTGTGTTGCTGAAGAGGAGTGTCAGTATCTGCTATGCCTGTGTTGCTGGAGAGGGGTGTCAGTATCTGCTATGCCTGTGTTGCTGGAGAGGAGTGTCAGAAACTGCTATGCCTGTGTTGCTGGAGATGGGTGTCAGTATCTCCTATGACTGTCTTGCTCGAGAGGAGAGTGAGTATCTGCTATGTATGTGTTGCTGGAGAGGGGTGTCAGTATCTGCTATGCTTGTGTTGCTGGAGAGGGGTGTCAGTAACTCCTATGACTGTGTTGCTGGGGAGGAGTGTCAGTATACGTTATGCATGTGCTGCTGGAGAGGGGTGTCAGTATCTCCTATGACTGTGTTGCTAGAGGGGAGTGTCAGTATACGTTATGTCTGTGTTGTTGGAGAGGGGTGTCAGTATCTCCTTTGACTGTGTTGCTGGAGAGGGGTGCCAGTATTTGTTATGGCTGTGGTGCCGGAAAGGGTGTCAGTATCCGGTATGTCTGTGGTGCTTGGGATGAGTGTCAGTATCCGGTATGTCTGTGGTCTGGGGAGGAGTGTCAGTATCCGTTATGTCTATGTTGCTGGAGAGGAGTGTCAGTATCTGTTATGTCTGTGTTGCTGGAGAGGGTGTCCGTATCTGTTATGACTGTGTTGCTGGAGAGGAGTGTCAGTATCCGTTATGCATGTGTTGCTGGAGAGGAGTGTCAGTATCTCCTATGCCTGTGTTAATGAAGAGGAGTGTCAGTATCTGCTATGCCTGTGTTGCTGGAGAGGATTGTCAGTATCTCCTATGACTGTGTTGCTGGAGAGGAGTGTCAGTATCTACTATGACTGTGTTGCTGGAGAGGATTGTCAGTATCTCCTATGACTGTGTTGCTGGGGAGGAGTGTCAGTATCTGCTATGCCTGTGTTGATGAAGAGGAGTGTCAGTATCTGCTATGCCTGTGTTGCTGGGGAGGATTGTCAGTATCTCCTATGACTGTGTTGCTGGAGAGGAGTGTCAGTATCTACTATGACTGTGTTGCTGGAGAGGATTGTCAGTATCTCCTATGACTGTGTTGCTTGGGAGGAGTGTCAGTATCTGCTATGCCTGTGTTGATGAAGAAGAGTGTCAGTTTCTGCTTTGACTGTGTTGCTGGAGAGGGGTGTCAATATCTGCTATGCCTGTGTTGCTGGAGAGGATTGTCAGAATCTGCTATGCCTGTGTTGCTGGAGAGGGGTGTCAGTATCTCCTATGACTGTGTTGCTCGAGAGGAGAGTGAGTATCTGCTATGTATGTGTTGCTGGAGAGGAGTGTCAGTATCTCCTATGCCTGTGTTGCTGGAGAGGAGTGTCGGTATCTCCTATGAGTGTGTTGCTGGGGAGGAGTGTCAGTATACGTTATGACTGTGGTGTTGGAGAGCGGTGTCAGTATCTCCTATGACTGTGTTGATAGAGAGGAGTGTCAGTATACGTTATGTCTGTGTTGTTGGAGAGGGGTGTCAGTATCTCCTTTGACTGTGTTACTGGAGAGGGGTGCCAGTATTTGTTATGACTGTGTTGCTGTAAAGGAGTGTCAGTATCCGTTATGACTGTGGTGCTGGGAGGAGTGTCAGTATCCGGTATGTCTGTGGTGCTTGGGATGAGTGTCAGTATCCAGTATGTCTGTGGTCTGGGGAGGATTGTCAGTATCCGTTATGTCTGTGTTGCTGGAGAGGAGTGTCAGTATCCGTTATGTCTGTGTTGCTGGAGAGGAGTGTCAGTAACTGTTATGTCTGTGTTGCTGGAGAGGGGTACTAGTATCCGTTATGTCCGTGTTGCTGGAGAGCAGTGTCAGTATCCGTTATGTCTGTGTTGCTGGAGAGGAGTGTCAGTATCCGTTATGTCTGTGTTGCTGGAGAGGAGTGTCAGTATCTGTTATGGCTGATGACTGATTTTACAGACTACTATTTACTACTGATGAATAAATTCTTTTAGCACCAATGTTTACTGATTTTTAATACATTTTTTTTGAATATATGTATAACTTAAGAATATGGTAGTGTGCTTGTTCAAATGACACCTGCTTGCAAAAAACAACCATGGCTTAGTAGTACATTCAATTACGACGTTGACGTTACGTTTTGACGCACAAAAATAACGTGAAAAAACTTTCAGGTTCATATTTTTTACAAATCTACTTCGATAACCTATCGATTTTATTTGTTGTTTTTTTTTAAATCATCTATTATATGGTGACAAAATATAAAAAAAATCAGGTAGGGTCACCGGACAAAATTCTGGCTAAAATGGTGAATTTACTTCTTTGTTTTATGTGTGAAAAGGAAATATGAAATCAGCTGCATAATAAATGGAATACAAGGTTACTGTGAAGGTTAAAAGTCACAAAATGTAATTGCAGTTTATTGAATAATGATAAAAACATTTTAGTCGCACACAATGGAAAAATTTTGATATGAGAATCCTCATTAACAGTTGCATAAAAACGGGACGTTCATGAACGACTTTTCAGAACAGGTCTACGGATTTGTCGACACACTGCCGATATATAGGTCAATAACCAAAAAAGGTCTGTCAGTGTCTCATGTTAATATATATGAGAGGGAGTTCGACTGCAAATACTATGCACATGATTCACGTGAAGATACTTGTGCGCTCATGCGCTTGTTTTATCACCATAATCTTGAACAAAAGGCAGCATCGTCTGTGATTAAATTGGAATTCGGTTTGAACTACTTGAGAATTGTTGGTATCGTACAACAAAATCGCAGAGAGTTAGAAGTTAAACTGTGTTCTGAAAATAAAGTAATTTCAAAATATTTGGCAAGAAAGATAGCAAACACTGGACTTTCATACCATCATTTGCAATTAGCGTATGCACGGGACTGTGTGAATGGTTTACGGTATGTGTTAGTGGAAAAGATTAATACTAAACCTAGGGTAACCGAAAAAAAAATCCATCATTCAGACAATTAATACTTACTTTGAAACAATGAAATTAACCGGATAGTGTCCACGAATATAAATTTGGACGAACCGATGTCGTAGAACATGTGTGTGTTACACTTTTCTATCCTACTAACAGGTGATCTGTTTTCGGGAGCCATATGTTTTGTTGTGAGAATATACAATTACATTTTCATGTATCGCTTTTCATATGTAATAAATATGTAAATAATACAGAACATTTTAAACTTACTTTCTGTCATCTTTAATATCGAACATAATTAGACACAAAGTCTCTTCGGAGAAGAGACTTTGTATACCTATTATTTCTGTAACTATGTACATGACACGAGCGTGTAAGTCCGCTTAAACGCTGTAGAAAACACTGCTCGCAAATTACATTTACCTATCAATTGTTTCAGATAACAAAAACACTGTCGTATTGTATGTGGATTGTAGATGCAGCAAGTTTAGGATGGTGGGTGGGGTAATTTCAATTATACTCATCCATATTAACATTTATTTTTACAAAATTGCTTCCATTTCAACGGATATTAACCTATACTTATGTAAATGAGTAAAGATATGTGTTTTACAATCATTTATACAAGATAACAGCTTTGATATTTGGTAGAAAGATAATTTTAGTGATTTTTTAGTATTTGACCTTGAAATGACATTGACCCCAACCTTGGCAGACTAAAAGTTGGAAGCAGATTTGTAGCATTGATATTGAGGTATTATGTCAAGTTAATTAGTTTACCTTTCCATGTGCGTTTAAAACACTATTTAACATTTAAGTAAAGTAAGATATTTCTTTATTTTGGTATTGAATTTGACCTTGACCTTTTCCAACTTTCCACCCAAGGTCGGCAACTCTTATCTACTGTACAATAAACAACAATGTCTCCCAAACATGTTGGTATATAACTCAGCTTGTTACTTTTTTGTGCAACCTTTCTCCTTAAATAAGTCAATTTTTAGACCTTTGCTGCTCTACTTATTATGCACAGTGTAAATTTCATGAGGAAATTCGAGAAATAAGTTTGAGGCGCATTCCACCTTAAATGAACTATTTGCATTTCTGTATGTAAATGTTTTGTATGTAAACAAAATATGTCTGTGGAATTTATTAAAATTGTTATAATTTAGAAAGCATCGTATGCATACTCTATCACGGTACTCCAAAGCCTTCAACACCAATACTGATGTGAACGAGATTTACCCCAAAATGGATATAATGCATATGATTGAAATGAATACAAAATTAGGTTTAGCAGTGAGATTTTTTTCTACAATAATACATATTTGCAATTAAGTATGAATTTTGGTAAATAACAAAAAAATATTAATAAAAATTGATTAACTTTAATACGTGTCTAAAAGATTAGCCTGTCTGAAACATTATCGTTCCCAAACATGCATTCGCGTCATGCTTTTCTAAGTTGAACAAATGTGTAAGTTATGTGCTTTTTCGGCGTACCTAGGCGTGTACATAAGATAATGAGCAAAAAACAATAATCATATTCATTTCATGCTGTTATTTACAAAGAAACGATATTAACTGAAACTTTCAAATTTTACCATGATTCTTTCGCTACACTTATCTTTGTCGGGTATATTCATACATACATTAATGATATTATTTTTTGTTACATTAAATACTACTATAGTCTAATATGTTAAATAAGAAAGATAATAACCTGCTATTTAAACATTCAGTTGTTGTTTAAGACTGGTTATGAATATTTAATACAGTATGGTAGAGAGGCTAGTACCACTCATAGACCGTACAGATATTTAGGTCAAAAGTCAAGGTCAACCTCGAGTCAACAAAACAAAGTTTATGCTTAGGAAGTACAATCTTAGAAGGGGTGGTGACCATGGAAATTGAATGACAGTTATGTATGTTTGGATTAGAGGTCATGATGACTGTGAATAGAAAAATGACGGACAATATTTGGGTATACCGTTGGGCATTTGCACGGTAACGACCACTGGGACAATGTTGATGAAACTTGGCAGGGATCTTCTATGAATCTCTATCAAAATTGTTCAAAGAATCCCATTCCATGCAGAACTCTGGATGCTATGGCAACAAATAGGAAAAACTTTTAAAATCTTCTTCTTTGAAACCACAAAGCTTATAGCTTAGATATTTAGCATGTAGCATAGCCTAGTAGACCTCTATCATTGTTGTTCAAATTATGACACCGTGTCAAAATTGACCCCGCCCGGGGTGTCACTTGATTTTACAGAGGATCATATACGGAAAACTTTTAGAATCTCTCCTCTGAAACCACAAGGCCTAGAGCTCAGATATTTAGGATGCAGCATTGCCCAATGGAACTCTGTCAGGGTGTTAAAATCATGACCCTCGGGTCAATATTTCCCGTCGATAAGATTACTTGTTTTACATAGACATCTATAGGAAAACGTTTAAAAATCTTCTCCGGTCAAACAAAGTCTAGAGCTTAGATATTAAGAGTGTAACAGTGTCTAGTAGACATCTTCAAAGTTTGTTCGAATTATTCCATCGGGATCAAAAGTTACCTTGCCCGGGGGTCACTTGGTCACATGATAGGAAAAACTTTAAAAACCTTCTTTTCCAAAAGCACAACAAAGTCTAGAGCTTAGAAATTTGGTATGTCCCCTACCAACTGTGTTCAAACCATACCCCTGGGGTCAAAATTGACCACATCCGCGCGGGGGTGTCTTTATATAGAGTTATAGGAAAAATCTGGCTTATCATGGTCACCATGAGAGTTCCAACTAAAATCAATATAAAACGTTTATGCCAAGATGATACGATGCCTTTTTTTATTTTCTGGTTAAAATTAAAGGGCAGTATTTTTTGGGTATTGACCGTAATCAATATCACATATATACCGATTAAAGCACGGTTGAGGAGCGTGTTTGACTCGGGATTTGGGTGGCCCGGGTTCGATCCCCACCAGTGCCACGGCGGTAGTGTCCTTAGGCAACACACAGGTGTGTTCACATTACCTCTCTCTATCGTCGAATACAACTGGAGTGAGTATTAATAGTTGTAAATCAAAAAAATTGTAACAGAATCATTTGCTTTTCAAGTTTCTTTGCGAAAAGTAATACATCTGAATGTATTAATAATTATGCTGACTTTGAAATTCAGTCTCCAACATGCCATACTTGTTTTAATTTCCGCTTTAAGAAGGTGAGAGCTCATCAAACCCACTTTGATTTGAGACACACACAAATTCAGTGATTTCCGCGCTTTGATAATTATAATAAGCCATGTTAGTCACACCCAAAACTACTATTCAATTCTTCTCATTCCCTTTCACATTCAAGTCTGAACTTTCTTACAGTTCACGGTTATTTGGCCTTTTTCAGTTCAAAATTCTACTGTGATATATTTTCATTTGTTTCGCTGCTTGACCATCATTCAACCAGTGAATTAAGGTTTGGTATTTAGAGTTTTATCGGTTGTACCGGTTGTCAATCTGCATGGAGAACGGTCCTAGAAAAAATTATTTTACATTAAGGGGATATAGTAAGATGTAGACAATGTCCTAATTCAAGAGACATTCCTGATTATTTTACGAGCCAGGCCTAATAGCTGTAAGGCTACATCCGAATGACCATTAGTTATGTTGATGGTGGAACAGGGGATCAAACTGGCGACACCTAGATTATTAGTCCAACGCATTACCACTAGTTCAAAGACATGCTTCCAGAGACATCCGATGGGTCTGGTTTATGTCTCCAATACACGAGGCATCGGTTAAAGGTTCCATCCGAAAGACCATTGCTTTTTAACGGAGAAGCGGAGGATCGAACAGGCGATCCTTGGATTACCGATCCAGGGCGTTAATAAAATAGACTCCGGATCTGCTCTTCAATAAAGGTGCCAATAAACCATCTTGATATATCGGTATCTGGATTTCTCTGATCCGGATGTGCGTCATAAGATAATGAATTCGTTCATCATAACGTTGAACATTGCCCTGCATTTCGCAACAGGGACAATGCATTTTGTGGATGAATCTCGACGCAAGTTTCTATGACAACTATCCATAATTATTTGAATATCTACTGAAAAACCTACTTACAGCATCGATGGAATTTTGAAATTGTTTTAAACATCTTCTCATCCTTTGCTATATCAATAAAGATAGCAAGTTTATACATTTCTTGATTAATTCACAGAAATTTCGTCCATCAAAAATTGCATCATATTTGTTTATATTGACTGGAGACTACGTGCTATATGCTACACAATTAGGGGATAAGATAACCGAGTCAAGTCGTCGTGCATTGGTCCGTGCGCATGGTATGTAACGTAAAATTGTTTTGTTCAAAAAGACCAAGACGCGGATTTTGGCCATCACAACATGCAAATGTAATGTACAATTATTTTTTATTATCAACGCAGTAAACGCTGGTCCAGGCACATCGTGCACTGACCCATGTGTATGGTATATAGGGCTCAATTGTCTTGTTAAAGACACGTAGTCTAGACATTAAAACTTGCAAACGAGCAGTACAATAATTTATTAGATATAATTCCAATCAGATCTACACTTTAGTTCATATGTATAAAAGACTGAAAGTATACAACAATACCACATATAAAACATAATATAGGTTCAAACATAAAAACCACTATACGGTCTAGAGGCATTGTACGGATGGGCACTCGAAACACAATTTGATTGATAAAGTAAAATCATTATTATTTTTTCTCCATTAGAACAAAGTCCGTTTATCACAGAGATATTTACTAACTTAAATTTTCTTCAGTTTTGTTAAATTATAAAGTTTTGTTAAATTATAAATTTTGCTAAAGAATTTCAATGTGAAACTTAATTAATTTAGTTTTGATAAGAACAGCTATAGAAACTAATGAAAATAAACGTTTGAAAGAAAAGGCAGCAATTTTCATTTTACTTCAACCCAACTTTATATTAAAAGTCAAAATACAACATATTTCACCACAAATGTAAATTAAAGTGTGTCAACACTTACAAACAACAAATGAGTCCCAATAAAATGTTCGCGGACATAGACGTTATAAAGCTTAGTGTCATAACTATATAAACAAGAAAATATTTCAATTCAATTCAAACATGTTATTAAAGTCTCTTTCATTTACACTACAAATTGTATCATAAAAATCATATAAATTATATGACTAACACATTTTAAATGACCACTCTATACAGAGTTATAAGAGACTATCACAGATAAATTAATTTACAATGACATATTGCACATCTAAATAACAATTAAAAGTTCATAAGTTGTATAAATATATTATATTATTATTTACATAGTAAAACAGAAGAACTGATTTTACTTCCACTGTAAGAAGTATCACAGCACTTTATGTATTAAGACTATTTATACAGTGTAAAAGTCAGGTAACCATTGCTTATCTTTAACTAAAAACTGCCATAGAATGAAACAAGAGTAAGAAACTGAACAGAAAAACTGCACTACTGCACATGTAAAAAATGGCCTAACAAAATCGGACATCCCCCTTGATCAGATCAAGGAGGAACTGATTAGTAATGATTACCTAAACTTAGTCTCATCAGTGTATATGATACAATATATGAGACCAGTGATATAAAAAAACATATACACGAATGTATTAGCTAAAATCAATTAGCTTTGTAAGGTAACATTAAAGTCATGATCTACAGAACAGTATTTTCTTTCTTTCAATTAAAATATTATGACAGGTTTTGGCAGTTATATATTTGATATATAGATGAATTTTCATCACTGCATATTTTAACAATTTTCTCTTCATCAGACATATTTTGGTTCACTATTGACAAGTTATTACAGAACAGAACAGAGCATTTCTTTTCGTCAACCAGGTATTTTAAAATCATCATGGAGTTGTAACAAAAGCAATCAACATACAATTTTTATAGGCTCCGGTACAAGAGCTAAAAACAACAGGAGGCCGCTTTATTAGCATTTGTGGAAGAGTAGACATTTGTTCGACATACATGCGCATTTTGTTGCATTAAAATATTATTTTACGTACGGTTGCCGAATAAATACATTTGGAGAGAAGGATTTGGTAGTAGTAAGCTAGTGGTAAGGTATACCTCTGTATGTTTTAAATATTCTGTGCCAAGAGAGAGAAAGTTGAAAAGACGAACTCTTACACTATACATTAAAAAGACTAACTACATGTATATAATTTATTATTAGAGATGCAATTAAAAGAAAAAATATCTTCCAGCAGTGTTTATCGTCGTATAAAAACGATGCACAGTATTTAACCATGAAGACCGGAGGCCTATTTGAGCAGTGAGCACCAGAATGCTGAAGAGTTGTTTATTAGACGATAACAACGCTGAAAATGGAGATTATATCTAACAAGACCAAATATTACAAAAGTTGAATAAACGCAATTGGCTATTTTCTACGCAGTACATCGCGGGAACGTCATGCTTCGCCATGGTTGCATAATAAAACTGAATTTTTCTACTCTTTGTATATAGTAACATAATCATGAGTGATGTTAGAATATTATATTATTATGTAAAAGCTCACGTGCATATTTATATGAGAATCATGAAGTAAAATGGCGTTTGCAATGTTGGAAACATTGAACTTACTAAGACTAAATATCGACCCATATTTCGAATTTGTCAGCAACTCCTACTTCACCTTGAACAAACCTCGTAGCGTTTCCATATTTTGCGTACAGAATTCTTTGTCCAATGTTTGAAGAATCGAAACAAGGGTAGAATTTCGATGTCGCGACGAACCATCCAATATGAGTTTTGCAGTTGCCAGTAGCGCTTTTTGAAACAAACCATCTTCTGATTTTATTCTTTCCTTGAAAACTGAACTCTTGAACAGATGTTGAATTCTGTAGGTCTGACCATGAACTTTTTATTAGGCTGTTGATAAAAAACCAAGATGTACTACTCGTTTCAGTTCCATTAAATAGCATATAGGCTACCGTCACGTTATCTGATATTACTGAGAAGTTGATTCGTTTTATGTGAAGAGTGTCCCAGTTAACAATAGTTGATTCATTGTGGTAGAAACCAGTTGTGTAATAATCATTATTTTTGTTTCTCCGATTGTCTCTAAATAGTTTCCTTATGGAGGTTTTGATGCCTTTTGGAGAGCTATATATTTTTGTCCAACCTGAAGACTCTAGTTTATCGCAGCAAATACTTTCATATCTAGCCCAAATTCCTGTCGCCTTTTCACAAAGAACATCGCCATTGTAAAATAAGCTATATCCGTCATTACATGAAACATTTAAACGGACATGGGTTGAATTGAATTCCATCAGCGTTCCAATTTGACCATTCACCAAGGTATCGGGGTTCTTACAGGCAGAGTATTCCTGTAGCGGACATATTAATGTATTCGGTGTCCATGTCCCATTAGACAAACATTCTACCGTCTCCATACGCTTTGTTCCCTTCACACGAATCTAATTTTTGACCCGATATTAAACATGTTACCGTACATATCCGCACCATCTGTACTTGGTATTGGGCATGTCTTCCTTTGGCATGACATGTGTCCTCCATCTGACCCGCAGCTATTATCTGACTTTCCCTGTGCCTTCACAATATTCTGTTTTATTATACAAATAAACTCCTGGTTCTTTCACATAATGACTGTTCGTAAATTCACATATTTTGCATATTTTGAATCATCGGATATAACGGACTGAAAAACACGTTATATCGTCATGGCAACGAATCTTACAACCGTAGAAACTGATTCCAGCTAACTGATGAAAACATTCCAGAGACATGGAAACTAAGTAGAAATTCACGCTGTACATGTATATAGTAAGTAGTGTCAAAATACCAAAACAGTCACCCATCATGACCGTTAACACAATTATGAAGACTGATTAATTTTCCTTAATTAAATTAATCATGCGCCGTTTTCCCCTACACGTACTTGCAAAAGCGATACCCAACGTTGAAATGCAAGGTTATCAAACGAGATTGAAAGTGACGAGCCCATTCATCCAATAGGACATTTCAGCTGTCGTCGAGATATCGAACTCTTAAATAATTATTTTGAAAGCAAAAAAGACATTTAGACACTATGCTCTTTTCGCTAAAACTTTATTGTTATGGATTAATTGCGAGTATAAGCATTTGCCACCTTGACCCTACTTAGTTGCCACCTTGTCCCCTACCTATGTTTGAGCAGGATTTGTTTAGAGGAACAAACCCTACAACTAGATTATTTACTCGCTGAAACGTGTATCGAAAAATGCCTCGTTTGTGTGCAATACACGTACTCTAGTATAGCGACGCTTTCATACTCTAATATATCGACCCGTTTCATACTTTACAAAATAGCGACCCGTTTCATGCTCTAATATAGCGACTCGTTTCATACTCTAGTATAGCCTAATAGCGACCCGTTTCATACTCTAGTATAGCGACCCGTTTCATACTCTGGTATAGCGACTCGTTTCAAACTGTAGTATAGCGACCCGTTTCATACTCTTGTTTAGTGAACCGTTTCAAACTCTAGTATAGCGACCCGTTTCATACTCTACAATAGCGACCCGTTTCATACTCTGGTATAGTGACCCGTTTCATACTCTGGTATAGCGGCCCGTTAATTACACGTACTCTAGTATAGCGGCCCGTTTCATACCCTGGTATAGCAACCCGTTTCATACTCTACAATAGCGACCCGTTTCATACTCTGGTATAGCGGCCCGTTTCATACTCTAGTATAGCGACCGGGTGCCAAGCGAAATAAGAATGTGTATGTTAAGGTAGCCAATGGAAAAAGACGATTTTTAGTCATGTTTACAATCCCAATGATTATTTTCAATCATATTTTTTTCCAAAACTGTTTCATATGAACTCTTTATTATATAAAACAAAATTAAACGGCAATTGTCAGGTTTGCTTGCTGTTTGAAAGAGCCGACAAAAGTATACATATTTTGAAGGTTTTGAAAGCAAAAGTGATCTAATAATCTGCCATACATTCTTCCATAATAACAAATCGCACATGATTGTGATAATTGTAAAATATTGAGAGGTGCAAGCAAAAATGAAAACTTATCCACGTAAGATTTATTAACATGCTTTGAAGGGGTTGAATTCTCTGCTTGAGATTATGTATATTTCAAGCAAATCACCGCCAAGATTATCCGTAAATGCAGTTAAAGTTGAATCGATTTTAATTCGTTATCCCAAAAATTGGACGCTCGATTTAAACACGTGAACCCTGTACAGTGAAAAAAAGATTGGCGCGTTTAACGCATCAGTGAAGTGATTTTCCGAACAAATAGTAAAAAGGGATCACAGTATGTAATTGTTTTCCTATATAAAAATGTTTTATTGTTTTGAATAAATACGGTAGGCCTTCTGCCGCTAGAAATGTTAGATAGAGGAGGGAAAGGCCGTGTTTTTATAAAGCAATAGTTTATGTAGTTCCAGGTGTTATTATTTTGCTCATCGAAAACCATTTTGTCGCAGTTTAATGTACAATGACCAAAATGTGTTTTGCGAACATCAGCCATGCCCTGTGAAATTTGGCTAGATCAATCAGTCTTCGACTCGGAAGTTGCCATAAATGGTTATGTTATTCAACGTAAAGACCGAAACCGACACGGTGGAGAAGTTTGTATTTTTATTCGTAAAGACATTGCTTTCAACAACAGAGACGATTTGAACCATCAAGAGCTTGAAGGAACTTTTATTGACATTTTACTTCCAAAATCAAAACCAATTTTATGTGGTGTATTATACAGACCCCCAAAGCAGTCTAACTTTTATGACATTTTAGAATCAGTATTTTTATCCAGTACATCTTTGATTAAATCAGAAACAGTCATTTTAGGTGATTTTAATACAGATGTGTCATCTAAAAACAGGTGTCCACTAGTCAGGAGTTTGAAATCTTTGTGTGATATGTTTAGTCTTAAACAAGTAATCAATAATTTTACAAGAACCTCACTCTCATCTTCTACAACTATTGATTTGGTTTTAGTATCAGATCCTAAAAATATTTCGCAGAGTGGTGTAATTGACTGTTGTGTTAGTGATCATATGATGACTTTTTGTACCAGAAAAGTTTCTTGTAAATTTATTGGAAAACACAATACTGCTACTGTTCGTTCTTTAAAGCACTATAATAAAGAAAGTTTTCAGCAATCTCTCCTAGGTTCAGACTGGTCATCAGTTTTATATTGTGATAATGTAAACAGTGCTTGGAACAATTTTAAATCAATTTTTGTCTCTACTTTAGATACCATTGCTCCCCTCAAATCTGTTCGCATTAAACAAAGAACTGGAGAATGGGTAGACTCTGAAGTTTTAGAATGTATCAAGGCTAGGGATAAGGCTTTTTATAATTATAAAAATGTCAAATCTGAAGAAAATTTTAATCTTTTCAAGTCCTCAAGAAACAAGGCAAATACTGTTATTAGGAATGCGAAAAAGAATTTTTTTTAAATCTTCTCTAGAAAACAATAAAAATGACTCTAAGTCTTTATGGAAAAGCCTAAAAGATCTAGGTTTACCAAGTAAGAATAATCAGTGCTCAAGTAATATTGGACTGACCATTGATGGTAACATTTGTTTTGATAAACTCATGGTGGCAGAAAAATTCAACTCATTTTACACCTCTGTTGCAGATTAACTTGTGAGCAAATGACCTAATTGTGTTAATAATTTTGGTAGGAATTTTGTTTTTAATTTTTATTCTTCTAAAGGCGTAAAGCCTGATAGTTTTACATTTTCAATTGTTTCTGAAAGTAAGGTTCTGAAGTACCTAAACAATCTTTGTCCAAATAAGGCGACAGGTTTAGATGGGATTCCCTCACGTTTTGTTAAAGACTCAGCCTCTATTATTGCTGGTCCACTTTCACATGTTATAAACCTGTCAATTATACAAGGTGTTGTCCCTGATGAACTTAAGTCTGCTCGTGTAGTGCCTTTATACAATAAGAATGATAAAACCGATGTCGGGAATTATCGTCCAGTTTCTATCCTTAGTATTGTATCTAAAGTCGTTGAGCGAGTCATTTATGATCAATTAGAACAGTACCTTGTCCAAAATAGTCTTTTGTATGAATATCAGTCAGGTTTTAGACATGGGTTTTCAACTGATACATGCCTTATTCACCTCACAGACTATATCCGTTTTCAGATGGATAAAGGTCATTTTGTGGGTATGGTTCTATTAGATCTCCAAAAAGCATTTGATACCGTCAATCACTCAATTCTTTTAATGAAACTAAGAGCATTGGGTCTCACAGAATCCTCTATCAGATGGTTCTCTTCCTATTTGTCTGATAGACGCCAGTTGGTTGAAATAGCATGTACTTTGTCTTTATCTGCCAATATAACATGTGGTGTGCCCCAGGGATCTATATTAGGTCCTCTGCTTTTTCTTATTTATGTGAATGACATGTCAGCTGTTGTAAAAAACAAACTGCTTCTCTATGCCGATGACTCAGCAATTCTTGTGTCTGCCAAAAACAAGTATGATATTGAAAATTTCTTAAGTCGGGAACTGAATATTGTCAGTCAATGGCTCATATGCAATAAACTATCTCTTCATCTCGGTAAGACTGAATCTATTTTATTTGGGTCAATGCAAAGGTTAAAAAAACAAGCAAATCTTGAAATTAATTGCAATGGTCAATCCATTGAATCTAAATCTTCAGTTAAATATCTTGGTGCAACCATTGATCAAAGTTTGTCTTTTGAGTCTATGGCTAGGTCTGTAATTAAGAAATCCAATGCTCGGTTAAAATTCCTGTACCGTAAAAGTGAATTTCTCACTCTGCATACAAAAAAACTGTTAGTTACATCACTTATACAATGTCATTTTGACTATGCCTCTTCTACCTGGTTTAATAGTTTAACACAGGAATTAAAACACAAGTTACAGGTCACACAAAATAAACTTATACGTTTTGTGTTGACTTTACAATGTCACACATTAGAATTGAGCATTTTTCACGTCTGAACTGGTTACCAGTTTCAAGTAGAGTTAATCAGATAACTCTCTGTCATGTTTTTAAAATTCATTCTAATGTTGCCCCTTCTTATTTAAGTGAACACTTTACCCCTATCAATACTGTTCATGATTATCCCACAAGGTTTAGAGCAAAGGCATATTCCTCCTTTGATGGTACAGGTTTTTCTATGTCAGATAGTAAGAGATATGCTCTCCCAGTGGTCAAAAGTTTTGGGGAAAAATCAGTTGCATACAACGGTTGTTGTGTATGGAACAGTCTGCCACAAAATGTGAGGGATGCAACTACTATGTATTCATTTAAATGTAAGGTTAAGGAACATTTTTTAAGCTTAATTTGATTTTTAGTTAGATTACATTAGATTGAATATAGATTCCTGAAATATTGTGTGCTGTGATTTTCTACTGTGATAAATTGTATCTTCCTATGTCATACAATACTATATCTTAAGGACCACAATGGAAATAAGAGTTTGTTTTAGCTATTTTTTGTGTTATCCTTAACATATAATGTTGATTGACATGGCTATATTAATTCATACATGTATGTTTATTGTTTTATTGTATGTTTTAATTATAAGTTGCCATGTAAATTATACATTTTATGTTGAAATAAATCTATCTATCTATCTGTGAAGTGTATGGGTTGCCTTCTTGGGGTCGCAAACTTGGGCGTTGATCAGAATGAAATGAGTTATTTGGTCTATACAATAGCCGTTTGAACTCGTATAGCTTATTGTCAACGTATAGCTGATCTCGCACCAACGATACCTTGTGGCCGTTTTCCCCATAATCACGTGCCACAGGATATAAATCTTCCGTCACTCCTTTATCTCTCAAGGATAGTATTCGTATATTTTGTATCTTTTTGTGACATGTTTACCTGCTTTACGGACCTTTTCCCTGTCACGAACAAACGCAGATTTTGCATTTTGGGCGTGAACGTCCGTTTCTACGCGCCGTGCTAGGGTTGCAAATACCTTATTAAAAAACCATATGTTCTATATTAACAGGGTATTAAGTATTCTCAACCAGGTTATCTTCTACATGTTCTTTGAGAAGCGAGAAGTACACTTTCAGGGGTCTTCACGTATACCATTACTAGGAGGTTGGGCCTCAGGGTCTTCACGTATCGCATCACTAGGAGGTTGGGCCTCAGGGTCTTCACGTATCCCATCACAAGGATGTTGGGCCTCAGGGTCTTCACGTATCCCATTACTAGGAGGTTGGGCCTCAGGGTCTTCACGTATCCCATCACTAGGAGGTTGGGCATCAGGGTCTTCACGTTTACCATCACTAGGATGTTGGGCATCAGGGTCTTCACGCAACCCATCACTAGGAGGTTTGGCCTCGTAAATGCTGAAGAATGGTATGTGATTGTAAAAGTAGACATTTGTTGTGCAGCTGTTTATTGGGCTGATGTAGATGATGGATTTCACCTTCAAGATACTGAATTTTTAACTTTAACATTGAGATTTCGTCGTACAATCTTCCTTTTGTTAAGACAAAGTTATCAGCTATATCTGCTACATAATGGGATGTCCTCTCAGTAAGACGCAGGTTTAAGAAATTTAAAAGCGGTAAAATGTCCGTGTAAGATGCACCCCATGCTCGCAGACTGAAAACGCAACGTCCTGTCTAATACTAGCCAAGGTGAAGCAGTAGCTGGGGATGCAAGATACGATACAAGGTAAACTACAAAGTGTGTTGACTTTTCAACAGGAGCTGTCCATACTATTCTTAAACGCCACAACTGAAAAAGAGTTGTGCAAGGTGGATTCCCAATTTGCTAGTTTTAATGTTACGTTTCCATTGACATCAGCTATTTGTGCAGTGCTGGTGCGTTCGCCTCGGGTGTTCGCCACTGAATGATTCCATTTCTTTACTCTTTAGAAACTGGTCAAGATTTGAGACTCTACATGTATTTTATCTTTTAAATACATTTTCTTTTCAATAGCATGATATTAACCATTATAAAGTATGACAAACTCGGACAAATTAGTTTAAAAAAATCATGTGGTATCGTTAAGTGTAAAACACTGAAGAAGTCTCAGCTTTGCTTAGACTTTTCCCTGTCTTACACTTTTTGTTGCCCCATGCCATGTTACCAGCTGACAAACACATGTTTTACATCCTCCATCTTCAATACTTATATTCGTATTTTAGTTCAGCTCTGACAGTAAATATTAAATGGAGGTATGTGTAATTTGGGGGAGGGGTATGGGTAATATCGGCTCAAATCGGAGAACGTGTGCTCGAATCTTACACAGGAGCCTCCCAAAATAATTTGAGTTTCAGTTGATCTAAAAGAACATTTTATCAATAACATTACGTTATGAACAGTACTTTTCTATCACGAGTTTGCATTACACGGGTCCAGTTTCAGCTGAATAAAACATGCATTTCATTTTCTGCTGGCAGCCTACACATTCACCATTTTAAACATACATAAATAATAGAAAGTACAGTGTAAACTGATTAGTTAGTTTATCCATTTCAATCATAAATAAATAATACACAGGATAATGTAAACTGATTAAACAAACTGCCATACAATGAATTATTCACCAGTCAATTTACCAATTAACAACAGCACTTCAGAATATCATATCTTTCAATTTCAACAATTTTGCGTAAACCAACCTCTGCTGCGGATTAAATGGAATTATTGAAACTATACCAACGTCAAGTCAAAATGTTTATTGGCATAAACAAATACATGTTTTTCGCCATACGCTCATTGGCGGTTTGCTTTTAACATTATTATATTGAAAAGTATGAAAATACAACATATACTAGCTTTATATTTCCTAGCTTGCCAGTAGTAAACGTGACTAAATCAATCGTAATCAAACGTTAGAATACATCATAATATTTATACAAGCAATATTTACATTACTTCTTACAGCAAAAAGAAATTAACTATTTCTACTATTTTTCTATACTAACTATACCAACACCGTGATAAGAAATACAATGTCAACAAACCAAACTTCCATTTACGTAAGCTGTAAGAATAAATATTTAAAATGAAATTTCTTTGGGCTTGGTTTTCTTTAATTTCTGATTGCCTCTTCATTTGATTCTTAAAAAAAAAACATGAAAATATAAAAAGTACTTTTGCACGAGATTTTCGAATTTTCTTTTTTCTTCGACTGTGTTCAATGATAATATTGTACCATTAGTTCATGCGTTTACCACGACATCATCACGACATGGTAACGACACGGGAACGACATGGTAACGACATGGTTACATCATGGTAACGACATGGGAACGACACATGTTCTATTCTGTACTGTCCTCTCGCCCAACTGACTGCTCAACTGGCGATGAACTTTTGTCTAAATACTTTTGTGCACTGAATGTGTTTCGCTGAAAGAGAATCAACGATAAATTGTCGGTGGACCCGTAACTGAGTTTGAAATATGAAAACTAATACAGCGTATTGATACGAACCATATTTGAAAATAGTTTACAAGACAAATTTAAGCTCATTAGATGGCTGCTTAATACGGAAGTGAACATGAAAAGTGAAGTCCCAATTTAGAATTGGTATAACATACCATAGTTGGAGTATTCATCATTGCTGCAGATCTTTTTCTTTTCTCCTTTGCTCTTTTAAAAGCTCTTCTTATCTATGAAAGAAACTAGAGCCTGTTTTGCAAAAACAAAAACAACGTATGTCTCCTACCACTTAACTCTGTAGGATAGACAAGTACAAAATGTATGTGTGAAGGGTGAGATAGAAAAAATGAGCATGTGTAAACAGTCATTGGGTATTCGTATTGTACAAACATCGTACATAAAACAAATAAAAGGCCATAACTCTAATAGAAATCACTGAAGTGGAGCATGTGAATGATATGCACACTAGGCATGGCACTGACCACCTAAAGTTTGGTGGAATTCCGCCCAATGAGAAGTAGCAAATAGTAAAATACAACAAATCAAGGGCCATAACTCCGCTGAAAATCAATGAACCGGAACATGTTGACGCTATGTATAACTAGGCGTGGCAATGATCACTTCTGTAAAGTTTGGTGTAAATCCGCCTACTGGTGTCGGAGGGGTTGCGCGGTCAAACTTTTGCGACAAACAGACATACTGACAGACAGACAGCACCAGGTGGGAGACATAATACCTCCAGACACAAGTCTTTATCAGATAAAACGTCAGTATATACAAGCTAGCTGTCAAAACAATTTCTAGTGATTTATCTCTTAATGGGGAAGACTTACTAAATATGTAAAGACTGTCAACAATCTTTATACACGAGGGTTGTCCCAGAAAATCGCGAGCATTGCTATTTGCTTAATATTGAAACTACGAAAAACACTTTAACTTCAATGGACGTTTAATACCCGTTTAACATCTTATTATAGAAATGACCAATTTTTAAAAATAACAAAGATTATGTACAAAAATCATATCTGTGTAAATATGATCGGAGCACACCGCGTTGCGTTCACATCATGTGTTTTATTCTTTTAAAAAATATTCCCTGCTGTGCGACTGACGATGTACCTATTTAATAAACATCTCAATAAACCATCCTTTAATAATAGATCTGTTAAAATTGTTCACAGTGCGTCGCAAACTTATTCCTCACATGATTGATTTCAAAGGTAGAAAACAGTCAAATTCTATATGACGGCAGTGTTATCCGTTTTAGGTCCATGCTTCTTTGCATCGTTAGCCCAACCATCTTTAAAACGCGTGTGCCAGATATAGATAAGATTCCAGCTATCACTTTTTCTCGCTTTTAACAGTTGCCATTTCCCTTTGTCTGCACAGGCGTCATACCTTGATCTACACAATACTTTATTATAACTTTCATCGCCGCGTATATATCTGACGTTTATGGTTGGCCATCGCCACCAAAAATAATTAATTCAGCCGCGGTAAAAATATTTAAGCTCCGGCATAAATATGACTTTAGCCGCGGCTAAAATCTTTCAGCTCCGGCAAAAATATGATTTTTGACTCGCCAACGTCACCAAAAATAATTGTTTTAGCCGCGGTTAAAATAGTTTAGCTCCGGTAAAAAAACGATTTTAGCTCCGACAGAAATGTTACACTTTATTTTAGGCGCGGTAAAAAACGAAATAATGTGGCCGGCCTTGTCAAAAATAAATATTAATGCCGGAGCTTAAATACTTTTACCGCGGCTAAATGAATTATTTTTGGTGGCGATGACCAACCATAGCCGGCCTTGTCAAAAATAAATATTTTAACTCCGGTGTAAATATTTTGAAGTGAGGTAAAAATAACTAGAGCTATCACTAAATGTGATTAATACCTCCGAAAGACTGCTTTATAAACTGAGGAAGTTCGTAGTAACAGAATACCTTGCAAAAAAAACAACAACTAAAGTAGAGATATTGTACTTGGTAATAACTCTGTAATTAGTGAAGATAGAGTTATGGTTCTTATACACTGCACTTCCTCTCATTGTGCTGGACTATTGTATGAAGTTGTAATGCATTCAGACCAGTAGTTTTCAAGTTATGCCCTGCGACAAGGTAAAGTCAAAAAGGGCAATAACTCAGTAAATACTCAAGATAGAGTTATGGTCCCTGTGCACTGCACTTCCTCTCATAGTGCTAGACCATTGTATGAAGTTGTGTTGAATTCCAAACAGTAATATTCAAGTTATGCTCCAGACAAGGAAATGTAACAAAGGGCAATAACTCTGTAATTACTATAGATAGAGTTATGGTTCTTGTGCACTGCACTTCCTCTTATTGTGCTTGACCATTGTATGAAGTTGTTTTGAATTCCAACCAGTAGTTTTCAAGTTATGCTCCGGACAAGGAAAAGTAACAAAGGGCAATAACTCTGTAATTAGTCAAGATGGAGTTATGATTCTTGTGCACTGCACTTCCTCTCAATGTGCTTGACCATTGTATGAAGTAGTATTGAATTCCAACTAGTGGTTTTCAAGTTATGCTCCGGACAAGGAAAATGCAACGGACCGCCTGACCGACCGCCCGACCAACCGACTGCCCGACCGACCGACCGACCAACCACCGGGTGACTCCTATATACCCCCCAAACTTCGTTTCGGGGGTATAAACACTGACCTTGTTCACAATGTGTCCACTAGGTGTCGTATTGTCAGATTATGACGTAGCCATAAGATATATATTATTGAAATGCACGAATAATGAAACATGTCATTTTTCTTATTATGAAATACTCTGTTGCGATATATGTATTGGTTGCGAATGGCTCGATTAAAGGGAGGCTGACTACCGAAAAACCCAAGCTTACCAATAACTGGATTATCTCCCATCAAATAGACGATAAGTGTACCAGTATACGTACCTCTCTATCGCATACAAACTTAAACGTTAAAAAGCCTTGGTACCGAAGAGACGACAAGCTTTCGTTATATTTTAATGAATATAACAATTTAACACACTTTATACTTTAAACTGCTCTTTTGCAAAATTTGTCTTACTATATATCTATACCACTTTATTTGTTTTGATGATGTATAGGTTAAAAGCATTGTAATTATGCTTAATACCGAATAAACTTTGAAATTGGAAAATATACCATTGCCATATTAGAATATTACTGATTATATTATGGAACCCTTGGAGCAATTAGATAGGAGTTTCCATAAACATTTATAGATATCTATACATTAAAAAAAACAGTTTAGTGTTTCAGTTATTTACGTGCAATTTATCCTTTTTTCTGTGACCAGTACTAACTTTAGACCCTTATTGTCTAAAAAAAACTGCAAACATTCTCAAATTGTGAGACATAGTCGCCAATATTTAATTAAGAAATACTATGACTTGGAGTGCTTTATCGAAACTGAAGCATTCCACAGAGGTGATGTGCCTGGCAGAATAGTTCATTATTTCAATTCTTTCAATTTATGAACACTGCCGAAACCACTACAGACCTTTTTCAGTTTGGCCATAATGTGTAATACGGCATAAATAGATCTAGTGGCTGTTGGAACTCACTCTCCTATTTAGGGCCATCATACAAGATTAGACACATATTATACATATATTTATATAATGCAAACTTATTTTTAGTTTAATCATCTACATGTGATATAGAAAGTACACGACTGTGAAAGTATGCAGAAGACGTCAGATTAAGAACCTAACAAAGTAGCAATCGATTTAAATGCGTAAAGATAAACTAAAACTTTGCAACATTTTCACATGGAGTGATGACGTCAGTGGGATGACGTAAACGCTTTCATTTGGGAATCAAAACACGTTTGATGGTCAGTCCTGAAATTTCTAAGTCTTTCAAAGAGAACAGGGTGAATTATATTCTAAGGCTTAACTATCGCAATAAAAATTTATTTTTAGTTTCTAAATCACAATTGTTTCATGCGACTGATGTATTTATACTGATATTACCAGGGGCGGATCCAGGATTTGGTCTTAAGGGATGGGGGGGCGTAACTTTTTTGCCATTTGTTGGTTCTGCTCATGCCTTATAAGACGGCAATTATGACTGTGTTTTATTCTCTGTTTTTAAGTAATCGAACACTAAATAGCGGCGGAGCGAGTGAGTGTATAATTAACATGTATAACTGAATGGCAATGAACAATGTCAGGGCCGTAGCCAGAGGTTAAAAAATAGAGAGGCACTTTCTAAAAACAATTTTTTCGAGGGTGCCATTTCGTGCATTTTCCTGCATTTCAAACGTGTTTTTGATACTTTTAAGATACCGATTTCGGAAACAGAAAATATAAATTTATACTCAGATATTTATGTCAGGTTGGGGAATTTTAGGGGGATCCGCTAGTGGTATAGAGGATCTTTCATGGCATAGGCCTACTGTGGATGACTTGGGGCAAAGCGGGGGGATCCGATGGATGACACACGTCCAGTTAACTAGATTAATGTTACGATACCAATTACACTGAGTTTATTTACTGTTTTGTTGTTATTGTTGACGTCATTAATCAAGAGAAACTGCGACGTCATTTATCTATACCCGTTACTAATATTTTTCGTAACTTGAACCGTTATTGCGTACCCTCAAAATTCGAACTATTTCTATAAATGAAATTCCTGTTACATTTACTCGAAAATTATTAAAGTTGTTTTCTTTCTTATGAAACTAGTTTACGTTGATGAAAAATGAAACACCGCGTACTATACATGTTTCATGAATTAAAGTCATATTGAAGTGTTCGCGGATGGAAACTTTAACGGCAAAATCTAGGTGCGTAGCACGCAAGTGTAAATTACGTTCGATGAAAATAGTTCTCTTATTATTTTCAAATGCTGTTTCAAATAAGTCGTGTTAGAATCGAAATAATAAGTATCCAAGTTTGGTTTGAGGTAGAATAGCCCTCGTTTGTCGTTCTCATGCGTAATTATATATCACTCAGGCCTTCGTGATATATAATTACGCATATTTCTCCAAACTCGGGTTATTCAACGATAAACCAAACATGAATACATATTATTTCTTAATTAAACCTTGTGGTGTGTAAATTGCATTAATAGTTTGCAATAGAATGAAAGTCTTATCGTTTTCAGAGAGGACAAATGAGCGTTCGCCCGATTGTGCCAACAGTTACTGTCGAGCAATATTTACGCAGTATTCATAGATCATGAAAACATGTTTATTTTTAAATTATACAATCATTTCGGCTAGTCATTGAAAAAAATTTTTTTTTTATTTTCTGCGTCGCTTATTATGGAAATAATCAACAATGTTCGCGATATTCTGGGACAACCCTCGTACTTGTTGACTTCTTAAAGACCTATATAATATTACACCGACCTCGGCATTTAGAACGCAGTGGACAACAAAAACGAAGAAGCCCTGAAAAAACAAAGAATTTTTTATCAGCCGAGAAATCTTGTTAAAAGTTATACATGTAATTATAAAAATATTAACTATGTGCTACCCATATGGAAACTTTTGACAAAGATCAAATCACATTTTAAAGTGCCTTTTTGTGCTCATGAAGGAATAATTACATTAGCGGACTGTTAAATTAATTTTAATTTACAATATACATGTCAGTTGTATAACACGCATCACATAAAGGAAAGGACTGTTAAACTGTGGTTTGGAGAAGTGCACACACACTTGATCCTGGAGACATGAAGGAACTCCATTGAATAGTTATAAAAAAAATCCAGCAAACTTTTTACATAAAGTTTTAGAACTGTATTTTAGTAGACATAGGCAGGGAGTTATTGGAAATTAATTGTAAACCATGGATTAACTTTCCATAAAATTTTACATTCCACAAAGTAGCTAAAACGGAACACTATGTATAAATCTGAATCTCAAACATATAAAGACTCAAGTCGAAAAACCTGCCTGTAGTCCATTACATACAGCAAACATGTACTGCACCCAGTATAGATCTTCATTCATATAGAATAGTCCAACAACCCACGAAATTCCCATGACTGGAATTAATACACAAAGTGACCATATACTGGTTCTGTAAACAAAGTGATAATTTCATTAAACATTTTTTTATCGTATATATAAAGAGTAATTACATAACAAGATAACGTTATTGATAACAATTCCTTGTGATCTTCCAAAAACAATTTTGCGATGATTTGCCTTGTTATAAAACAAGAGGGCCGTCATGGCCCTATATCGCTCACCTGAGTACCGACACTTACATCGGGAAGTCACTTGTTGCTATGGAAAGTTAGTGATTGCTAAAGGGAATCACTGGTAAGTGTGGGAAAGTCAGTGATTTCCAAACACAACTGTTTCTAGTTGCTAAGGATGTCAATGTTTGCTAAGGAAGTCACTAGTGATAAGATGATGCTAAAGGTTGCTAAGAATTTCACTGGTTACTAGGGAAAGTCAATGGTAGTTAATGAAGTCACTGTTTGCTAAGGAAGTCACTTGTTCCAAGGGGGTAGGGTATTCTATAATCTCAACATACAAACAAGACACTCAACCCTCCAGTGGGTATGGTCAGTGTTGACCACAAGGGCATAATTTGATTAACTATACGGATGTCCACTAGACGATGCTACATACAAAATATCTTAGCCCTAGAGATCTAGGCCATTTGATTTTGGAGAAGAAGATTTTAAAAGTTTTTTTCCTATAGCAGGTGACCCCAAGGTAGAGTCAATTTTGACCCAGGGGGCATTTTAAAAGCTCATCATGGCAATAGTTAATCATTCTGCACCTTCTAAGCCAGCTTTCTAAAATCCGGTTTATGCACGGCTGCTCAAGTTTGTTCCATTCGTCTTTAAGAGCCTTTTTAACACCAGTCATGGTATAGATCTTGCGTTTTTGTAGCCTACGTTTCAGTATGCCCCAAATACCAAAGTCCATGGGAGCTGCATCTGGGCTTTTTGGTATCAATTCTGCGGGAGTTATATAATTTACTTTGTGTTTGTTGAGAAAATCAATGGTCATTTTAGCAGTGTGACTAGAAGCCGAGTCTTGATGGAACACCATATCATTCTCTCTTCCAGGAAAACGCGCGGAATATCTTTTTTCAGAAATGGCTTTAGAACCTTGCCTATGTAATACTTTGCATTGACTTTCACCCCTTTATTGATAAAAATCAAAGATGTCTTGCCGTAGAAACTAACACCGACCCAAACCATAAACCCAAGTGCAAATGCATCTCGTTTTACGAACTTCAGTCTTTTAGGTCTGTCTCATTAGAACGAACGTAGCAAACACGACGTCGACTAACTACCGCCCATATACATAGCCTCATCAGTGGTTACTACCTTTTTCCATTTTCCACAGTTAAGACGGAGATACAGACGCCATGATCGAGCTCGTCGTTTCAGAATCTGGGCCTCACTAAGCCTATGAACACGACATTTTTTCCTGAATTTGGGTTTTATAATTTTGGCTATAATTCTTTTATCAGTGCCTAGAGACACTCCACACTTAACTGCCATTTCTCTTTGTGTGGGCGGATTCACCAATTTAATCATATCATGGATTTGCCGTACGACGTCAGCAGTAGCTGCTGTACGACGTTTGGTAAAAGTTCCACTTTTACATGTTTTGCGTACGCTATTTCGAATAACACCTTTACCATGTTGAATTCGATGCACAGAAGCAACAGAAACATTATGTCCAATCTGTTTTACTTGTTTCACAATGTTTCTGTAAGACATGTTTTGCCTCAAAAGCCCTAAATAATGCCCTCATCTAATTCATTTATTTTTGGTCTAACCATATTGAATTTTGAATTCAAATGTGTTGAGTATGTGTACGATACACTACATTACATGAATTAATCGCTTTACACGAGGTTTTGTAAGCTGAAAGATCTTATAGGTGTGTTTTGATGGTGTTTCATAATAAATTGAACACCTCTCGTATACACAATAATTATTATATAACTATTAAATCATAAAATATTTACTTCACTTGTCCCACTATAGATTGTTGCCTCACTGACTGTACTTGCAAGATCTTGTAAATAGCCGTGAAAAGTATTACGATATTCACCTGCAAAAATATTGTAATTTATGAAACATTATATTTCACAAGTACCAGTTTCCTTGTGATAATCACAACACCAATCATAAAGATAGTTTAAAGTAATTAATGCCAAGTTACCGTTATAGTTACGTACTGAAGCTACTGCAACACACAGATGTGACAAATATGTTTAGATATGTTGCTTTGATTTTAATTGTTAGCGTTAACTGTAAAATATTTGTTAAATACAACTTTAAGAAAATAAACATCTGTTCACAAGTGTTGCAATGTACCTTTGCTGCCGGTTGAGAATGACGGTTTACTATTCAAAACGAGAAGTAACTATCAAATAATATACATGTATATATATAGAGAGAAATAGTCAAGTCAAATGTAGTAGTCAATATAAAACAATATATAGAGAGAAATAGTCAAGTCAAATGTAGTAGTCAATATATAAAAATATATAGAGAGAGAAATAGTCAAGTCAAATGTAGTAGTCAATATAAAAAAATATATATATAAAGAGAAATAGTCAAGTCAAATGTAGTAGTCAATATAAAAAAATATATAGAGAGAGAAATAGTCAAGTAAAATGTAGTAGTCAATATAAAAAAATATATATAAAGAGAAATAGTCAAGTCAAATGTAGAAGTCAATATAAAAAAATATATAGAGAAAATAGTCAAGTCAAATGTAGTAGTCAATATAAAAAAATACATATAAAAGGAAATAGTCAAGTCAAATGTAGTAGTCAATATAAAAAATATATAGAGATAGAAATAGTCAAGTCAAATGTAGTAGTCAATATAAAAAAATATATAGAGAGAGAAATGGTCAAGTCAAATGTAGTAGTCAATATAAAAAATATATATAAAGAGATAGGGGGTTTTGGTGGCTTCGGGTGAGCAGTGGCCTTGGATGGTCTAAAGACCGTCGTAAGAACGCCGTTCTGTCTGGTCTGTCTATTGTTAGGAAGCTCGTCTGGTTTGAGTGGAGTCTTTTTGTAAATCTTTGATGCCGGTTTCTCCGTTGACGATGTGGGTCTGACTTAACCTTTTCAAGAAACAATTACTCATTTTTCGACAGGCGAACGTTGCCACAAACATAACTTAATCTATAAGTGTTGCACGCGGGCAACAAATACACATATCCCATTTACCTGGAGTATTTATTGGGGGGGGGGGGGGGGGTGTGGGGGCTCATGGTGGCGCCTGCTCATTTTTTAGGGGGTGTGAAAAACATGGGGCCGGCTGATTGATCAATTACGACGCCGTTCGACTCCGGAGTATTCACACTATTTTATTAATGAGCGGACAGATATCGTTCGAAAGTTCCGATTATCCGGGTTCCGATAACCTGTGAACATATTGAATTTAGAAGGAAAAAATTCGGGGCCCGAAAAGTGTTCATAATCGGGGTGTTCCATATCCGGGTCAACTTTGAGCGCTTATAGATAAAGAGAAACAGTCAAGTCAAATGTAATAGTCAATGTAAAAAATATATAGAGATAGAAATAGTCAAGTCAAATGTAGTAGTCAATATAAAAAAATATATCAAACTGTCACTTTGATTGTACAGATGTGAAAACAGGTTTTAAACAAATGCTTACAAGAATCACGGCGGCGGCCGGTCCAACAAAGGCCCATATAAGTCCGTCGTCAATGGAAAGCCAACAACTGAAATAATTATACAAAGTTTATTTCATTAATATGCAAATAAAATGCATCCAACTTTTTCTGTCATATAAAGACGACAGAAAGTAATGTAATGAAATGGCTATTTTCCTACACACCAAAAATGTTCAGTTCAACTTCGTTTTATAATGACAAAGATGAGATATCTAGTTGTTTTGCTAAAATACTTATAAGAAGTTTCAGTTACCAACTATAAGGCGGAAATATAACTTTTATCCCTTTTATTGAATTCTTAGCCGTCTTTCATAAAAAGATGCTGTATACATTTTACGACGATGAGTTATAAGCATTGACATACTCAATATAAAGAAAATATATTGTAAAAATTGTTGACTTACATATGATCATTCCCATAGCCCTTTGTCTTTGTAAGCCCCAGACTAATACCGACAATGACCGCAGGAAGAACTGAATGATTAAACAAATAAATAAAAAGCAAGATGTAGCAAGCTATACAAGTACAAAACATAGTCTCAAAAATGATATTGGGTGACAAACATATTAAAAAGTAAAACTGTCAATGGATATCTTAACTTAATAGAAACTCCAACTTATTGACAAACAATAGCCGAACGAGTTTAGATAGTAAATGGCATGAGAACACAGAAAATGATCCAAGGAAAATATAAATGATAAAGATTTACAAAATAATGAAAATAATTTGTAAGTTCCGTAATGCAGATACTGCCTTTCTAGATAATGTACGGGGAATGATCAAAAATATTACAGTCTATAAAGCTGAAAGTATAAGTGGAAGTAATAAGGTATATGAAAGATACCCCATGCTGCACTGAGCAGAATTGTGATCCGTTTCTTTGTTGGGAATACGAAGATGACCCTGACGATAACATCGATGCCTTCAGCAAGCATTAAGAAGAACACAACGAGCAAGATATAGTGGAGTACAGCTGCCACACATGTACAGACTTCCTGAAAGTGTCACAAAAAACAACACTTTTTTGTTCCAAGGCAGTAAGTGGAAAAATCACATTAGACTGCCGTACAATCAGCACGAGGAAACAAACACTTTTCTAGGTTTACTTGGCATTTTTATTTTGTGACTGTTTCAAAAGTAAGTTATGAACTTCTAGTATCTCACTGGTCTCATTGGACTTACTGTAATTTTCGTGAATATGATCAACATTTAGCGTTAATAGTCATGGCATTCTAACTAGGTTTTCATTGTAGCCTTTCAGAATATAGACTCTGCTAATCTTACAATTTTGTGTAAATTGCTCTGAACTAACATTGTAGTAACGTTTATCAAACTTTAGTGAGGTTGCTGCGTTTATGCGATGTTGCGAAGACACAAGTCAACATTTGTGACCTTACAACTTTTACCTTGATCTCCGTTCTGTCTATTCCGCCTAGGAAAACAATATATGCTAGAGTGAGGGCTACACAGAGATTCATTAGGAGAGTTACACGGGCACTTCGTAGGTACCTGCATTGAAAAATGTAAGAATAAATCATGGTCGATATTACAGCTCAATGAAAGTTTATGTTGCTTGTAATATCAAAATACGTGTAGGTATCAAGTAAGAGTAAAGCTAAGCAAACTCAGTATGCAAAGTTTAACTTGAAATATTTTAATTGCTCTTCGGTGATAACAAAGTACCGAATCTCACTGAAAATAAATACATACCAAAGAAAAAACTAGATGGGTGTTCAGTAAAACACTTGTGTCGCCCTCTTATGCTTTGTCAGTTTGTGACAAAATCTAAGTGTAAAAAGGGGCATAACTCTGTCAAATATGACCTTGACCAACAAACTTTGGCGGCATCATGACCCTTATGTCATAAGCAATATAATTTGAAAGTTTGATGAAGAAATCGTAAGAAATGGCAAAGTTATAGCCAACATTAGGTTTTCGTGACAAAATCTAAGTACAAAAAGGGGCATAACTCTGTCAAATAAGACCTTGACCTACACAATTTGGCGGCATCACAACCATTTAGACATAAGCAATGTAATTTGAAAGTTTGATAAAGAAATCTTAAGAAATGGCAAAGTTATAGCAAAAATCTAAGTATATTAAGGGGCATACCTCTGTCAAATATGACTTTGACCTACAAACTTTGGCGGCATCACGACCCTTATGTCATAAGCAATGCAATTTGAAAGTTTGATGAAGAAATCTTAAGAAATGGCAAAGTTATAGCCAACGTTAAGTTTTCGTGACAAAATCTAAATACAAAAAGGGGCATAACTCTGTCAAATATGACCTTGACATACAAAATTTGGCGGCATCATGACCCTTTTGACATAAGCAATACAATTTGAAAGTTTGGTAAAGAAATCTTAAGAAATGGCAAAGTTATAGCAAAAATCTACATATAAAAAGGAGCATAACTCTGTCAAATATGACCTTGACCTACACAATTTGGCGGCATCACGACCAATAAGCAATACAATTTGAAAGTTTGATGAAGAAATCTTAAGAAATGGCAAAGTTATAGCCAACGTTAAGTTTTCGTACAAAAAGGGGCATAACTCTGTCAAATATGACTTTGACTTACAAAATTTGATGGCATCATTACCCTATTGTCATAAACAATACAATTGTAAAGTTTGATGAAGAAATCGTAAGAAATGGCAAAGTTATAGCCAACGTTAAGTTTGTGTGACGGACGGACCGACGGACGGACGGACATATGGATACTTATGTGGCTACTCTATTGTTCTCTCCATTGTTCTTTTAGCCACGTAAGAGAAAACATAGCCACCTAAGAGCTTACGGAATGAATGACATCAAAGAGTATTTACTGTTACCTATTGTTCCTATAGCCACCTAAGTATCCAAATGTAAGGGCGGACGGACGGACCGACGGACGGACAAAGCGATCCCTATGTATCGCCTTTTCTCCGAAAGGGCGACACAATAAAGTGAAAAAAACTGAGTTTTATTGAAAAACTTGAATTATAATGTGTAATTTTAAATACACACCAGACGCCGAATGCCCATCAATAATAAAACTGCAGAGAGCATAGTTTGGTGTGCATTAGCTGAGGCTATGCATAATGTTACTTTAACTGCACATAATTATCCACAGACTATGCTTGAACTTATATCTTATATCTTACCCAAGACACTAACAAAAGAAACAACTTATATTATAAAATATGGTATAAACGAAGAATTACTTGCCAATAGAAATACACCTACGTATATATTATCTATAGTATTAGTTCATTAGTACTGGTAAAACTAGCAGGGATTGCCAGACCATTCAAAATACATATTCGATCTTACGAATACACCAACAACATTTATGTAAAGCATCGTCCTAATTAGAAAATATCTCAAATTTACCTCAGTAAGAAAATATGCACAATAAAGGTCACTGTAAGACAAAACAAGGACACCCCGATGCCAACAATGGATATAAGACGTAAAACTGTAGAGTCCAAATCCGGCTGAAAGATATACCAGTAACAATTTCAGTCTTTTTCTCAACGAATTTGGTCATTTCTATTTAGACTTGAGTATGTAAATAGATTTATCTTTTGGCATGATACG
>JAFMSR010000003.1:46789348-46839778 GCA_022818135.1 Saxidomus purpurata | reverse complement strand
AGACAGACAGGCAGGCAGGCAGGCAGGCAGGCAGGCAGACAGACAGACAGACAGACGACGGACACCAGGCGATTACAATAACTCACCTTTAGCACTCCGTGCTCAGGTGAGCTAAAAATAGACTTGCACATCTTCAAAATTGTACAACATAGCTATTTGCTGGAAAAAATGGTCGGTGAAATTAACTGACTGAACAGCGAACAACAGACATGCTGGCTTTATTCGCAAAGGCAAAATTATTTGCCGCCAGCAGGGTAAGTGCCCTATATATGCTACTGTTATCGGTCACTTTCTCTAGTGTTGCAAAAAATCCAATTAGACATTCTTTTAAGCTTGTCTCATAAACAGAGATGAGAAAATATTCCGTTTTAATACGTCTCTGTCTCAAACGGTGTAATAAAGACACGGCAGTTGGCTGATCTTTAATTCACTTTATTAACGAATGCTTATTTGCATGGCGCGAATATTGCAGAACAATATAATATTTGATGTATCCGTACAAACATTTTGCAAGCTTCGCTCCTATAGCAGCTCTCTCAGTGCATTGATACATGCAATCATTTTTTCAAAAGTTTTTTCATAAATTGAAAAAGGAACAGACACAAAATAGATGTTACTCTTTATAACATAACATAACATAACGTTATAACATAACATAACATAACATAACATAACGTTATAACATAACATAACATAACATAACATAACACAACACAACACAACACAACACAACACAACACAACACAACACAACACAACACAACACAACACAACACAACACAACACAACACAACACAACACAACACAACACAACACAACACAACACAACACAACACAACACAACACAACACAACACAACACAACATATATTTTATTTAACATAAAATTGCATACATACAATTTATAATCAAACATAGTTCAATTTATGTAAAGCATAACACATGACAGTTGTTTCAATCATTTAACTGTGAAGATTCAGTAGATTAAATCATTTAACACTATTATACAATAATTCCTGACAAAAGGGTATGAAAAGGACTTGATCATAATTTATACCTATCTTTTTCCATGACACATCTAGGTGCAATGTAAGTACCAGTAACTTTTGGCTATAATACAAAACAAGTTTCAGAGTTTGTTTCCCTTGCATTGTTCAGAGTATATGAGAGGTATTGATCCGTGAGCGCACTTTTAGCATTGTGTGATACTGAGGAGTATGAGTAATTCACGACTCAATGTTCGAAATTCAACAATATATAAATCAAATAAGTGGTAGCGAAATTACATCCTCATTACTCATTGGCATATAATAGGAAATTAGGAGCGCTATTGATGAATTATACGAGAGCATCTCAAAATATGAGATTTGCGCTAGCAGCAGTAGTCGGGGTTTAGATACGATACCTAAGTACTAGTTCCCTTGACGAAAATGTTCGTAAGTCAAGGTATGTTGATGTTATGAAAAAAAATCGCATATCATTTTCGGCGATGGACCAAGCTTCGGTCGGCCTTTCCGAAAACCGAAAATAAAAGACCAGTTTGTCGGTCTATGAAAACCAGAGTTGGGATTTACTCATCTATTGTAGTGATAGTGCTCTCGGAAGCTGATATATATTATATACATATATAGGTAGATGTGATTCGCATAAAACGAGTCTTGGTCGGTACACAATAAATAGACTCTACCGTTTAGTCATGGAAAAATAGGTAAAGAAATATCCATCTAAATCCTATCATTTAATGCGTGATATAAGTAACTTACCAGGTTATTTAATGTCTTAGTATTTGTACTTTACATAAGCGATTCAAACTTCTAGGCCATCTACAAAAGTATGGTTTGAAAAATTTCCATCGTAAGTCATAATATTTCGGACATACTAATAAAAAGTGGTATTCTGTTTCTACCAAATTTAAGGGACAATTTCTGCATTTCCTACTTTATACCTGACAACATAAAAGCTATGTGTATCCTGGGATGATAGACAGAATTACAGAAAATAACGACATTGAATTACAGAAAATAACAACATTGAATTACAGAAAATAACATAATTGAATTACAGAAAATAGCAAGACTGAATTACAGAAAATAACATAATTGAATTACAGAAAATAGCAAGACTGAATTACAGAAAATAACATAATTGAATTACAGAAAATAGCAAGACTGAATTACAGAAAATAACATAATTGAATTACAGAAAATAGCAAGACTGAATTACAGAAAATAACATAATTGAATTACAGAAAAGAACAACATTGAAGTACTGAAAACAACTGAATTAAAGAAATTTAAATAACAATACTGAATTACAGAAAACAACAGCACCGAATTACAGAAAACAACAGCACCGAATTACAGAAAATAACAACATTGAATTAAAAAAAAACAACAATAACCATTAACAGGAAATCGGAAGTATTTTTGCATAAAACATTCAAATTAACTCTTTGGCCCAAACACAGGACAAATACGACATGACCACTACCGACCAATTTGTCCATTTAATAACTTTTTTGCCCTTCTCTATATATGACTCAAAGCAGATGTGTCGACTTCGGTAACTACACACGGTTTATGAACGGACGTGGTAACAATTCGAATGAATGACAAATAAGCATCTACTTACATAAATTTCCGTCCTTGACAACAAGAACATCAACATATAACATATTTGTCTTCTCCAACATTTTGATCGAACTTGCATGGAAACCAGAGAAACATGAATTACGTCCTCTGATTGAATTGTACATGACAGTATAAAATCATAATATATTTGTCAATTTGCTTTTGAAAGCATACTATAAGCAATTTACGAAAGATTTTTATGTTATGGTACATAGAACAGTATTTAGGAATAATCGCCGTACCAGTCGCCTCAGTGCTTGTATGCACAGCGTCATGAATGTTTGATGACCGACAAGGCAATATAGTTAGGTATGAAAAGAAGTTTGGGGTTCTCACCAGTTGCCATAAACAAATTATGTAAATAAAACTTTGCGGGAATAATTTAACTTGATATGCTGACAGGCGAAATAGTATTTGTTTTGGTTTATGCATTTTTAATGCATAGATATCCAGTAAAGGTATTGTTGGGTGGTAATGTGAATATTCCAGTTGTTTCATTTCAGGAATTTATTATAAATGGCGTAGGCTGCTGAAGCAAGATAAAAAATAACACAATTCGGTGTTCAATTTATCGCTGACTAGCCTTGAAATTTCGTTCCATTTATAAAAAAAACCATTCAAAATAATATATATTGACCGTAGTCAATATCACATATACATGTATACCGATTATAGCACGGTTGAGTAGAGTGTTTGACTCGGGATTGGGGTGGCCCGGGTTCGATCCCCACCCGTGCCACGGTGGTAGTGTCCTTAGGCAATACACAGGTGTGTTCACATTACCTCTCTCTATCGTCGAAATCAACTGGAGTGAGTATCAATAGCGATTAATCTAAGTTGTGAATCACAAAAATTGTAACAGAATAATTTGCTTTTCAAGTTTCTATTGCGAAAAGTAATACATCTGAATGTATTAATAATTATCCTGACATTTAATTTGCAAATTTGTTTCAAATTCAGTCTGAAACATGCCATTCTTGTTTTAATTTCCGCTTTAAGAATTAAAAATTAATTTTAACTGAAGAAAGGTGATCTCAAACAAACAAAGGGCAAACCCCGTATTGACGTATTAATGGAGTCAGGTTGCATTGATAGGTATCGTCGTTGAGCAGCTGACACAATGTTGTTGTTGTTGTCAGCTTCAACACTGGTTCAACATTTATAGTAATTTCAGTCTTGTTAATTTGCATGACTCTCCAAATCGAAATTATATAATAAACAGGTACGAACTTCACAATTGAATATATTATGAATGTTTTGTATTACCATAATTGTGTATGAGCCTCATAGTATTGTACTATTGTAACCTCATTATTTCATTGTAATGAAATGAGTGAATAAAGGTTCTTTGACTTAACTTGACTTTAAGCAGGTGAGATCAAACCCACTTTGATTTAAGACACACACAAATTCAGTGATTTTCGCGCTTTGATACAATTAGCCATGTTATTCACACCCAAAACTACTATTCAATTCTTCTCATTCCTTTTCACACTCAAGTCTGATCTTTCTTACAGTTCACGGTTATTTGGCCTTTTTCAGTTCAAAATTCTACTGTGATATACTTTCATTTGGACCTGTTCTCGCTGCTTGACCATCATTCACACAATTGGTATTTAGAGTTTTATCGGTTGTACCGGTTGTCAGTCTGGAGAACGGTCCTAAAAAGGTAATTTTACATTTGAGGGATATAGTAAGATGTAGAAAATGTCATGATGCAAGGGACATTCCTGATAATTTTACGAGCTTTAAGGCCACATCCGAATGACCATTAGTTATGTTCATTGTGGAACAGGGGATCAAACCGGCGATCCCTAGATTATTAATCCAACGCGTTACTACTAGTGTAAAGACATCCGATGGGTCTGGTGTATATCTCCAATACACGAGGCATCGGTTTAAGGTTTCATCCGAAAGACCATTGCTTTGTAATGGAGGAGCGGAGGATCGAACAGGCGATCGTTGGATTACCGATCCAGCGCGTAAATGAAATAGACTACGGATCTGCTCCTTAATGAAGGTGTCAATAAACCATCTTGATATATCGGTTTCTGGATTTCTCTGATCCGAATGTGCGTCATAAGACAATGAATTCGTTCATCATAACGTTGAATATTTTCGTTTACATATTGCCCTACATTTCGCAACAGGGACAATGCATTTTGCGGATATATCTTGACGCATTTCTTTGACAACTTTCCGTAATTATATAAAATTTCTACTGAAAAACCTATTTACAGCATCGATGGAATTTTGAAATTGTTATAAACATCTTCTGAAACCACTGGGCCATGTTGATGATAGCCTTTGTAAAACTAAGTGACCCTCGGGCGGGGTCAAAATTGTTTAAAAAAATCAATTCCATGCAGAACTGGCAAAAAATAAGAAAAACTTTAAGCATCTTCTTTTCTGAAAGATATTTGGGATGTAGCATTATCTAGTGAACCTTTGCCAAGATTGTTCAAATTATGACCCGGGTCAAAATTTTGACCCCGCCCGAGGGTCACTTAGTTTTACATAGGCTTTATAGGAAACACTTCAAAAATCTTCTCTGAAACCACAAGGCCTAGAGCTAAGATATTTGGCATGTAGCATTGTCTAGTGGACCTCTACCAAGATTGTTCAAATTATGACCCCCGGCTCAAAAGTGACCCCGCCCGGGGGTCACTTGGTTTTACATTAGCTTATATAGGAAATCATCATACCCGGTTGAAAATTAAGGGGGATGGGGTTCATTTGATTTTGCACTTGATTTTGCATAGGCTTATATAGTGGACCTCTAGGAGTTAAGTTAAAGTCATGACCCATATTATTATTTGCAATTGATATACAGGTGAGCGATATAGGGCTGTCTTGGCCCTCTTGTTTTCATTATCAACGCAGTAAACGCTGGTCCGGGCACATCGTCCACTGACCCGTGCGTATGGTATATATGGCTCAATGGTCTTATCAAAGACGCGTAGTGTAGACATTAAAACATGAAAACGAACAGTACAATAAATTTATTAGATATAATTCCAATCAGATCTACACTTTAGTTCAGATGTTTAAAAGACTGAAAGTATATAACAATACCATATACAAAACATAATATAGGTTCAAACATAAAAACCACTATATGATCTAGAGGCATTGTACGGATGGGCATTCGAAACACAATTTGATTGATAAAGTAAACTGATCATTATTATTTTTCTCCATTAGAACAAAGCCCGTTTATCACAGAGATATTTACTAACTTAAATTTTCAAATTAAAATAAACTCTTTTTCTTCAGTTTTGTTAAATTTATAAATTTTGCTAAAAAATTTCAAAATATGAAATTTAATTAATTTATTTTTGATAAGAACAGCTACCGAAACTAATGAAAATAAACGTTTGAAAGAAAAGGCAGTAATTTCCATTTTACTTCAACCCAACTTTATATTAAAAGTCAAAATACAACATATTTCACCACAAATGCAAATGAAAGTGTGACAACACTTTCAAACAACAAATGAGTCCCAATAAAATGTTCGCGGACATAGACGTTATAAAGCTTAGTGTCATAATTATATAAACAAGAAAATATTTCAATTTAATTCAAACATGTTATTAAAGTCTCTTTCATTTACACTATACAATTATAGACTAGTTTTGAGGTCAATACATAGATTTGCGGACCTGTTAAAAGTGATATTGACCGAGGACGATATCATTCTTTTACAGGTCCGCAAAACTTTAATTTATTGACCTCAAAATTAGTCTACAATTATATAGTGAAAATCGTGCGAAAATATTACAGAAATGACGTCTTAAAATCCATGCAGGTCATCATTTTCCAGGCCACACATACTTTTGCAGACCCGGCACGTGGGCGCTATCGGCCAATCAGGATTAAGTATTTATGACAGGTATACGATATTACAAATTGTATCATAAAAATCATATGTATTATATGACACTTTAAATGACCACTCTATACAGAGTTATAAGAGACTATCACAGATACGTTAATATACAATGACATATTGCACATCTAAATTACAATTAGAAATTCATAAGATGTATGAATATATTATATTATTATTTACATAGTAAAACAGAAAAAACTGCTTTTACTTCCATTGTAAGAAGTATCACAGCACTTTAAGACTATTCAAACAGTGTATAATTCAGGTTACCTTGCTTATCTTTAACTAAAAACTGCTATAGAATGAAACAAGAGTAAGAAACTGAACAAAAAAATGGCACTACTGCGCATGTAAAAAATGGCCTTACATTACACCTTGAACAGATCAAGGATGAACTGGTAAGCAATGATTACCTAAACGTAGTCTCATCAGTGTATATGATAAGCATTTACAATATATGAGACCAGTGATATGAAAAAAAAACATATACACGAATGTACTAATTAAAATCATACTGATACATAGCTATGTAAATGTCAAACTATTGGTAACATTAAAGTCATGACCTACAGAACAGTATTTTCTTTCTTTCAATTAAAATATTATGACAGGTTTTGGCAGGTATATAGATGAGATTTTCATCACTGCATATTTTAACAATTTTCTCTATCAGACATATTTTGGTTCACTATTGACAAGTTATTACAGAACACTACATTTCTTTTCTTCACCCAGATATTTTAAAATAATCATGGGGTTATAACAAAAGCAATCAACATACAATTTTTATAGGATCCGGTACAAGATGTTTAAAAAGTATGCATTTAGATTTACACATTCATGTACATGTACATGTACACTGAATATTTTCAACTATCTTACATTGTTAATGAGTAAGGGGGGGAGGGGGGGCTTAGGTTGCAGAGTCTAGGTCTTTCCTGATATAATTGTATAATGCACAATTTAAAAGTACGTTGTACATGTTTTTCATTTTCTACAACAATGTCAAGACAGTTAAAACAGGTTCTCATATCTGCCTTTTTCTATCATCTGAGAGGCGCTACGCCACATCTAAACTTTGGAAATGCAGATCTATAATAATATAGCAATTTATTAACAAGATATTTTTCTGTACAAAATTGTGAGTTAACCGTTTTGTAAGTTCTTAGTTTGTTTATACCGTTTCCTATAAAAGCATTTTCTCTCTTTAGCATCATAATCCATTACCTACTTCTGAATATTCATTAATTTTGATTCTAGTTGTAAAATAGTTGGCTTGGCATTTGTTGTATTTTCTTCTATTAAATGAACACTATCAATGTCTTGTACAAAAATTCTTCATTCGGAAAAATACATTTTTTACATGACTTGTTTTAGACCACATATATCTATTTTTTATTAATTCTAAAATCTCCCATATTCATTTCTCTAATATACTATCTACAATCTAACAACTGATGTTTTCCATCCGCTATCCCTACTTACAACAACATTTGGCGTGTGTTTTCAACACCTAAATAGTAACGCATGGCCCTATTAGACATGTGTTGGCGGATACCTGATGTGAGGTTGGACATAACGAAGGGGTGTTTTCAAAATGATCCATTCATATTATGTAAGGCCAGTACACAAAATTAATTGTTTCTGTTATTTATTACAAACAGTTGAAATCCTGTAATTGTATAAATACAAAACAAGAGATTCATGTGCACGTGTGACGTAACGTAAAATAAATTGTTCCAACTTTTTGCAGCATAGTTTGTCTAATTGTCACAGTAAGTGACCCCACTATTCGAATACGTGATATCACTTACTACTTCTGTGACAACATGGTATCACCTACTGGTGATAGCACCTATTCAAAGCAATTATGTGAGATAACATATTCCAGTATGTGATATCTATGGAGCACTGTTTTACCATCTTATGCACTTTTGTGATATCTAACCTATTTGCATCACCTATTTATATAGGTGATATCGCCTAATGGAATGGGTGATATCACATATTCTAATAAGTGATATCAACTTTTTACAGGGAATGCAGAATTTTACCTATTAGATTTGGTGATATCATCTATTCAAAATAGTGCTATCACATTCTCGTAATCATGGTGATATTACGTATTACCTTGAATATGTGATATCACCTATTTGAATAGGTGATATCATCCATTTGAATGAGTGATATAATCTTTTCAAAGGAAAAGGGTGCTATCATCTATTTGAAAAAAAATTCGAATGGGTTTTATCACCCATTCGAGTAGGTCATATCACAAAAGCGCAACAAATAGTAAAAATGTGCCCGATAGATCACCTATTCGAAAAGGGTGACATCACCTACTTGATATTACTTATCAGGTTCGTGAAAATCATAATTTGAATTACTATATGTCACCCATTTTAAAAGGTGATACAACATTTTATAATAGGTGATATCACGTATTGACGTGGTAACAGGTGCAGGGCATGCAGTGGCTCCGGTACGCTAGCACAACCAAGCACGTGGTGGTGGCGTGGCAACAGTTGCATGGCCTGTATTGGGTCCTGTTCAACAGGAAAATCAAGCAAGCGCCAAGTCTGTTGGTCAGGTTGACATCAGAGACCTGGATGCGGCCCAGTTGTCTGAGTCATCAGACGAGGAGCAGGATGATAATGTAGGTGGACATCGTCGAAGAAGAAAGAGACCAATCGTAGAAATTATTAGAGCAAACCATGACATATACAGTCGCTTTCTGCGGAAAAAATGCCAAAATTCTAACGCGCACTAGGAACCAGCAGTGCAGATTCCGAATCGCATTGAATAGTTTTGTTACTCACCGGGACAATTAGACAAACTTTACGTCATACATGAATCAATGTGCTGTTTATCTTTACAAGTACAAAAGAACATTTTTGTTACAAATAACAGAAACATTTAATTTTGTTTATTGGCCTTACATAATATAAATGGATTATTTTGAGAACACCCCTTCGTTTTGTCCGTTCTCCGATGTCCAACCTCACATCAGGTATCCGCCAACACATGTCTATTATGAATTGCATTAATGCACGAGTAGGACCTGTCACCCCAAATAGGGGCACTATAATTAATAATGGGTCATACTATGGTACCATTCAGTTTTGTGAATGTAGAATAATGAAAACCACCAAATGCCTTACTTTTGGAGATTACAAGACCCAGAACTCTAGATGCAGACATTGTTACAGTTTTTGCAATTTCATTATAATCTATGAATTCGTTTATTACAACACCAAATTATCTGTAACTTCTAATGTACAATATGCAATATTTCAGAGTTAAAATCAAATACATGTTCTGTTTAGGCATACTTCTAGTTTTGAAATGGACTACATATGATTTGCTACAATTCACAATCATAATTTTTTACAGCACACCATTACTAAGGTATCAATCATGGACAGGAGATCTTGTGCACTTTCTGCTAGCAATACTAAGTCGTCAGCATATAACAAAATGCATATTTTTCTCTCCTTTGTCTAAACTGTTCATGTAAGTAACGAGATCATTTATGTACAGGTTAAACAGCACGGCAGATAAAGGACAGCCTTGTTTTAAACCACATTTAATATCAAACCAGTTTATGTCAAAACCGTTAAGCCGTACGCACCATTTAACATATTTCTATAATGATGAAATAGCTTGTAACAGTCTGTCATTAAGCCCCACATGCAGTTTTTTTTCAAAAGAGAACTACGGTCTATAAGATCATACGTCTTTAAAAATAGAGTTTACATTTCTAATATAACAAATGCAGCACTAACAATCCTATTAAAGCTTATCCCGACATCTGTAAATTGCATATGAAATTGAAAATCGAAAACAAAAGTATCAAAAAACAATTCATATATAGCATATAACTATATTTTTAAGTCAATCATAGTGGCACATCCTAAAAGTTGGTGACACTAATACAATTGACTTACAGAACAGTCTCCAAACATTACAGTTACAGCTACAAGTTGAATCAATTACCGTTAACATGTGCGACACGAGATGTGTAAGTGTCGGTATATCTTCATTGAGTTCATTCACAGTTGTTTTACATGCTTTGGGGGATAGCGAAAAACAAAAGGATGCCGCTTAAATTGGCATTTTGTGCTAAAGCAGACATTTTTATCGACATATATACGTATTTTTTTGCATTAATATGTTATTTTACGTACGGTTGGCCCAATGTTTGCATTTGGAGAGAAGGATTTGGTAGTAGTAAGCTAGTAGTAAGGTATACCTCTTTATGTTTTGAATACTCTGTGCCAATATAAAGTTGAAAAGACGGACTCTTACACTATACATTAAAAAGACTAACTACATGTATATAATTTATCATTAGAGATGTAATTAAAAGAAAATATCCCTTCCAGCAGTGTTCATCGTCGTATAAAAAACGATGCACAGTTTAACCATGAAGACCGGAGGCCTTTTTGATTAATAATTGAGCATCAGAATGATGAAGAGTTGTTTATTTGACGATAACAACACTGAAAATGGAGATTATATCGATTCTAACAAGACCAAATATTACAAAAGTTAAATAATGCAATTGGTTATTTTCTACGCAGTACTTCGCGGGAACGTCATGCTTTGCAATGGTTGCATAATAAAACCGAATTTTTCTACTCTTTGTATATAGTGACAAAATCATGAGTGATGTTAGAATATTATATAAGTTTCAAGTTTCAAGTTTATTTCTGCAAATTCCTTTAGGCTTAACAATAAAGGACCTAACAATAAAGATAGGATAGGATGTCAACAGGGCCTTAACAAAACAAACTAAACATAATTACTAAACATACACATGTATATGTGGAGACGGTTTCAATCTTTCACAATTATGTATATATATATGTATAATCTTAAGGCTTAAAACACTTAAATTGCCTTATAAATACATAGCGACACATATTTAATTTATAATCAGTTTCACATCAAAAATAATCAGAAAGCTACCTGTTTCATTATTAATCATATATAAACACAAGCATGTTTATGTATATAATTCTGGAAATATTTATCCAAAACAATAGTCAATCTTTAAAATAAAAGATCAACTTGTTGGTTTTTATTTCTTTATAAGGTTACACACTTACAAAATATGAACTTTTTATGTTACTCCTATCGAAACGAAATCACAGGAGTTTACATAAAATATAGCCTTAATTACTTCTTTGACACTGAAATATATAAAATTTACAAAACCATGTAAATACATTTAGTGTTTGGAACCGATCCAGAGTTTATTTACTGTAAAAATTATTTCCATCAAATTTAGTTCTTAGAAATATTTTCTTATTACTTATATATATAATAATTCAGTTCTTTTGGTAAAAGCATTTTGGACAAACATCCCTAATTTTCTTATGACATTTCTGTTTTCTGAGTTTATTAGTTCTGAATTTGAACATATTTGGTCGTTTCCAGAATTTTTTATTGATAAATTGTTTTCTCAGATCATCATATAAAGGACATTCTATAACAAAATGATATTCGTCTTCAAAGACATTGCAAATAGCACATTTTCTTTCGTTTACTGGTACCTTAGTTGGTCTAGTCCAACGACCTGCTTCAACCTGTAATCTGTGGGACGAAACTCTTAATCTGGTGAGTGACTGACAAAATTTGGTAATAGTGAAACACTTTAAATATGGTTGAAATTGAAAGGAGGCTATATGCCTTTAAAATAGTCCTCTGCTAGAATCATGTATTCTACTATGCCAGTTTTGTACAAATTGGTCATTTAATCTTTGTTTTACTAAAATAAAAAATAAATCCTCATTGCCAACATTTTGTTCTAACCAGACGTTATAAAAACCTAGTGAACATAACAGGTTCTTAAGTAAGGAACACCAATTGATTTTATTTGATGCATTTTCAAAATCTGCCTTTAACATCCTGTAAACTCGAGATACATATTTGTTTTCATATGCATGTAAAATCTTTACCCAGTACTTAATAATATTGTAATAATGAATATACTTAAACGTTGTTCTACCAAGTTCACCATATATAAAATCGTTTTGTGTAGTTTTTTTAACACCTAGTAATCTTTTGCAAAATTGTAAATGTACCCTTTCAATAGACATATCGTTTGCGAAACCACATACTTCACTAAATAATTCAAAATAGGCGCTACTAATTTATCAAATAAATCTAACTTATGTTTGGGAGTAATATATGTAAATTTGAACAAGTACTTGTTTAACATGAAAACTGCTTTTTGTGCTTGACCGGCTAATGTATTTTGCGCAGTGCTCAACGATCCACCACTGGTAAAAGCAATACCTAAATACGAGAATCACTTTACGATTTCTACAGTTTCGCCCTCGTAATAAAAGGCTAGATATTGTGGCAGTCTTCCCCCTTTTTTGAAAACCATTACCTTTGTTTTAACTGCATTAACCTTCATTTTCCATGTTTTACAGTAGTCACTTAATAAGTGAAGGCTTTGTTGAAGTTCATTTGCTGAATTTGCAAAAATAATAATATCATCTGCATAGATCAATAAAAACAACTTAAACATATTAACATCATCCCTTCCATACCACTATGTATAAATACGTAAAAGCTTACGTGAATTTTCATATCCTTTGAACTTTTTGTGAATATTCATATGAGAATCATGAAGTAAAATGGCGTTCGCAATGTTGGAAAAATTGAACTGACTTAGACTAAATATCGACCCATATTTCGAATTTGTCAGCAACTCCTACTTCACCTTGAACAAACCTCGTAGCGTTTCCATTTTTAGCGTACAGAATTCTTTGTCCAGTTTTTGAAGAAACGGAACAAGGGTAGTATCTCCATGTCACGACGAACCATCCAATATGTTTTGTGCAGTTGTCAGTAGAGTTGCCAATAGCGGTTTTTGCAACAAACCATCTTCTGTTCCTTTCATGTGTTCCTTGAAAACTGAACTCTTGAACAGATGTCGAATTCTGTAGATCTGACCATGAACTTTGTATAAGGCTGTTAATAGAAAACCAAGATATATTATTCGTTCCAGTTCCATTAAATAGCATATAGGCCACCGTCACGTTATCTGATATTACTGAGAAGTTGATTTGTTTTATGTGAAGAGTGTCCCACTTAAGAACAGTTGACATATTTCGGTAGAAGCCAGTTGTGCAATAATCATATTTGTTAGGCTGTTTGCCGCTAAATAGTTTCATTATGCTGGTGTCGATGCCTTTTGGAGAGCTGTATATTTTTGTCCAACCTGAAGACTCTAGTTTATCGCAGCAAATACTTTCATTTCTAGACCAATTTCCTGTCGCCTTTTCACAAAGAACATCGCCATTGGAAAATAAGCTATATCCGTCATTACATGAAACATTTAAACGGGCATAGGTTGAATTGAATTCCATCAGCGTTCCAATTTGACCATTCACCAAGGTACCGGGATTCTTACAGGCAGAGTATTCCAGAGGCGGACAGAATAATGTATTCGGTGTCCATGTCCCATTAGACAAACACTCGACAGTCTCCATACGCTTTGTTTCCTTGCACACGAATCTAATTTTGGACCCGATATTAAACATGTTACCGTACATATCCGCACCATCTATTCTTGGTATTGGGCATGTCTTCCTTTGACATGACAAGTGTCCTCCATCTGACCCGCAGCTATTATCTGACTTTCCCTGTGCATTCACAAGATGTTCTGGTTTATTATACACGTAAACTCCTGGTTCTTTCACATAATGACTGTTCGTAAATTCACATATTTTGCATATTTTGAACCGTCGGATATAACGGACTGAAAAACACGTTATATCGTCATGGCAACGAATCTTACAATCGTAGAAACTGATTCCAGCTAACTGATGAAAACATTCCAGAGACATGGAAACTAAGTAGACATTCACGCTGTATATAGTAAGTAGTGTTAAAATACCAAAATAGTCACCCATCATGACCATTAACACAATTATGAAGACTGATTAATTTTCCTTAATTAAATTAATCAAGCGCCGTTTTCCCCTACACGTACTTGCAAAGGCGATACCCAAAGTTGAAATGCAAGGTTATCAAACGAGATTGAAAATGACGAGCGCATTTATCCAATAGGACATGCACTACTTGCTTTCAGCTGTCGTCGAGATATCGAACTCTTAAATAATTATTTTGAAAGCAAAAAAGACATTTAGACACTATGCTCTTTTCGCTAAAACTTTATTGTTATGGATTAATTGAATATAAGCATTTGCCACCTTGATCCTACCTAGTTGCCACCTTGTCCTCTACCTATGTTTGAGCAGGATTTGTTTAGAGGGACAAACCCTACAACTAGATTATTTACTCGCTGAAACGTGTATCGAAAAATGAATCGTTTGTTTGCAATACATGTACTCTAGTATAGCGACCCGTTTCAAACTCTAAAATAGCGACCCGTTTCATACTCTACAATAGCGACCCGTTTCATGCTCTAGTATAGCGACCCGTTTCATACTCTAGTATAGCCTAATAGCGACCCGTTTCATACTCTAGTATAGCCTAATAGCGACCCGTTTCATACTCTAGTATAGCGATCCGTTTCATACTCTGGTATAGCGGCCCGTTTCATACTCTAGTATAGCGGCCCGTTTCATACTCTGGTATAGCGACCCGTTTCATACTCTACAATAGCGACCCGTTTCATACTCTGGTTTAGCGGCCCGTTTCATACTCTAGTATAGCGACCCGTTTCATACTCTACAATAGCGACCCGTTTCATACTCTGGTATAGCGGCCCGTTTTATACTCTAGTATAGCGATCCGTTTCATACTCTGGTATAGCGACCCGTTTCATAAATTGTAGTTCAGCGACCCGTTTCATACTCTAGTATAGCGACCCGTTTCATACTCTGGTATAAATTTTTCCCATGTTTAGGATATGCCTCTTTAAAACATTCAGTTCTCCTATAAATTCAAAGAACTAATTTTAATAAAATTGAAGGGATATTAAAACTAGCAACCACTCATGATTTTCAAATTTATGATGTTATTTCATTGATGCACTCTAATTCAAAACATTTTTACGAAAACGACTTATCCCTTATCAATGGTTCCTTATTAATGCCGGGTGCCAAGCGAAAGAAGAATGTGTATGTAAAGGTAGCCAATGGAAAAAGACGATTTTAGTCATGTTTACAATCCCAATGATTATTTTCAATCATATTTTGTTTCATATGAACTCTTTATTATATATTAAATAAAACGGCAATTGTCAGCTTTGCTTGCTGTTTGGAAGAGCCGACAAAAGTATACATATTTTGAAGGTTTTGAAAGCAAAAGTAATCTAATAATCTGCTATACATTCTTCCATAATTACAAATCGCACATGATTGTGAGAATTGTAAAATATTGAGAGGTGCAAGCAAAAATGAAAACTTATCCACGTAAGATTTATTTACATGCTTTGAAGGGGTTGAATTCTCTGCTTGAGATGATGTATATTTCAAGCAAATCATCGCCAAGTTTATCCGTAGTTAAAGTTAAATTGATTTAAATACGTTACCCAAAAAATTGGACGTTCGATTTAAACACGGAACAAATTTGTGTGAACCCTGTACAGTGAAAAAAATGATTGGCGCGTTTAACGCATCAATGAAGTGATTTTCCGAACAAATAGTAAAAAGGGATCACAGTATGTAATTGTTTTCCTATATAAAGATGTTTTATTGTTTTGAAAAAATACGGTAGGCCTTCTGCCGCTAGAAATGTTAGATACAGGAGGGAAATGCCGTGTTTTTACAAAGCAATAGTTTATGTAGTTCCAGGTGTTATTATTTTGCTCATTGAAAGCCATTTTGTCGCAGTTTAATATACAATGACCAAAATGTGTTTTGCGAACATCAGGCATGCCCTGTGAAGTGTATGGGTTGCCTTCTTGGGGTCGAAAACTTGGGAGTTGATCAGAATGAAATGAGTTATTTGGTCTATGCAATAGCCGTTTGGAGTCGTATAGCTTATAGTCAACGTTATAGCTGAACTCGCACCAACGATACCTTGTTGCCCTTTTCCCCATAATCACGTGCCACAGGGTATAAATCTTCCGTCGCTCCTCTATCTCTCAAGGATAGTATTCGTATATTTTGTATCTTTTTGTGACATGTTTACCTGCTTTACGGACCTTTTCCCTGTCACGTTGGGCCTCTGGGTCTTCACGTATCCCAACACAAGGAGGTAGGGACTCAGGGTCTTCACGTATCCCATCACTAGGAGGTTGGGCCTCAGGGTCTTCACGTATCCCATCACAAGGGGGTAGGGCCTCAGGGTCTTCACGTATCCCATCACTAGGAGGTTGGGCCTCAGGGTCTTCACGTATCCCATCATTAGGAGGTTGGGCCTCAGGGTCTTCACGTATCCCATCACAAGGAGGTTGGGCCTCGGGGTCTTCACGTAGCCCATCACAAGGAGGTAGGGCCTCAGGGTCTTCACGTAGCCCATCACAAGGAGGTAGGGCCTCAGGGTCTTCACGTATCCCATCACAAGGAGGTAGGGCCTCAGGGTCTTCACGTAGCCCATCACAAGGAGGTAGGGCCTCAGGGTCTTCACGTAGCCCATCACAAGGAGGTAGGGCCTCAGGGTCTTCACGTAGCCCATCACAAGGAGGTTGGGCCTCAGGGTCTTCACGTATCCCATCACTAGGAGGTTTGGTCTCAGGGTCTTCACGTAGCCCATCACTAGGAGGTTGGGTCTCAGGGTCTTCACGTAGCCCATCGCTAGGAGGTTGGGCCGCAGAGTCTTCACGTACCCCATCACTAAGAGGTTGGGTCTCAGGGTCTTCACGTACCCCATCACTAGGAGGTTGGGCCTCAGGGTCTTCACGTAGCCCATCACTAGGAGGTTGGGCCTCAGGGTTTTCACGTAGCCCATCACTAGGTCTTCACGTATCCCATCACTAGGAGGTTGGGTCTCAGGGTCTTCACGTATCCCATCACTAGGAGGTAGGGTCTCAGGGTCTTCACGTATCCCATCACTAGGAGGTTGGGTCTCAGGGTCTTCACGTATACCATCACTAGGAGGTTGGGCCTCGTAAATGCTGAAGAATGGTACGTGATTGGAAAAGTAGACATTTATTGTGCAGCTGTTTATTGGGCTGATGTAGATGATGGATTTCACCTTCAAGATACTGAATTTTTAACTTTAACATTGAGATTTCGTCGTACAATCTTCGTTTTGTTAAGACAAAGTCATCAGCTATATCTGCTACATAATGGGATGTCCTCTCAGTAACACGCAGGTTAAAGAAATTTAAAAGCGGTAAAATGTCCGTGTAAGATGCACCCCATGCTCGTAGACTGAAAACGCAACGTCCTGTCAAATACTAGCCAAGGTGAAGCAGTAGCTAGGTATGCAAGATACGCTACAAGTAAAACTACAAAGTATGTTGACTTTTCAACAGGAGCTGTCTATACTATTCTTAAACGCCACAACTGAAAAAGATATGTGTAAGGTGGATTCTCAATTTGTTAGTTTTAATGTTACGTTGCCATTGACGTCAGATATTTGTGCAGTGGTGGTGCGTTCGTCTCGGGATCGCCACCATTATCCAAGTAGCGGTAGTGTCCTTTGGCAAGACACATATAATTTCACATTGCCCCTCTCTCAACGAGATTGATGTCAACTGGAGTGAGTCTCGAGAGTGATTAATCTAAGTTGTAAGAATTTGTTTCGCTACCGAGATTAAATAAATTAGTATAAATAAAGTAATGGTGTCTGTTGGCGAATATCTTTTCTGATCCTTATCTTGATCAGTCAATGTAAATGATCATTATAAGGAATTTGTTTATATCTCCTTAAAGTTCATTTCAGTATAGGAGACATTAAACATGTAGGGCTTCTTTAAATGATGATACTTATGTCTCAAACATAGTCAGCTTCAGTGTTTACAGACTGTGAAACTGAAATAATAGTCGTTCCTGCAACCGACTAAATGCGATAAGCCCAGCTAAATTTAATATTGATATCTTGAGGTCATATAAAAGGTATAAAAGTCTAGAGTAAAATGACATTAACAGATATAATCAACCACAGCACCTGCAAGTAACAAGACCCTCAGAAAAAAACATGCATTGAAATATCAGTACTGAATTTTGAGAAAACTGTAGCAGACAACATGTTCGCAAAGTGATCATTTATAAACTTCATTGTAGGGTCTGTCGGCAACAAAGAAATTTGAAACTTTGAAATCTAATTGTTGAACATCAGTAAATTATTTATAAGTAGCATGACAACTATAAAATAAATAAAAACAAATCATGTTTCCTCTTCATAGAAATACATTTTTCATTTCTGTGAAATATATGAATTACGCTGTCATTATTTATTATTTTCGACACAACTCGTTGATTTATTAACAAGTTATTGAGTTATTTATATGATATCTATAATGGTTGAAGTGGTGATTCTCTAAACTGCTCTGATTCAAACTGCTGGAATCAGACAGATTTTACAGTCGTGTTAATAGCAGTATCAGGCCCAGCTTTTTTCCACTGAATGATTCCATTTCTTTACTCTTTAGAAACTGGTCAAGATTTGAGACTCTGGAAGGCAAACCTTTTTCATTAAAAACGTTTTGTGTGTTGTGTGCGTGCGTGCGTGCGTGAGTGGGTGCGTGCGTGCGTGCGTGAGTGCGTGCGTGCGTGCGTGTGTGTGTGTGTGTGTGCACTTCTGGGTGCTGTGGGGCTCGTTTTGGGGAGGCTGCGTTTTTGGTACGTGGCATTCCCTGTTTGATATTATTTTTTTTTTTTATTTTTTTTTTTTACATGTATTTTATCTTTTAAATACATTTTCTTTTCAATAGCATGATATTAACCGTTATAAAGTATGACAAACTCGGACAAATTAGTTTAAAAAAATCTTGTGGTAACAGTAAGTGTAAAACAGTGAAGAAGTCTCAGCTTTGCTTAGACTTTTCCCTGTCTTACACTTTTTGTTGCCCCATGCCATGTTACCAGCTGACAAACACATGTTTTACATCCTCCATCTTCAATACTTATATTCGTATTTTAGTTCAGCTCTGACAGTAAATATTAAATGGAGGTATGTGTAATTTGGGGGAGGGGGTGGGGTAATATCGGCTCAAATCGGAGAACGTGTGCTCGAATCTTACACAGGAGCCCTCCAAAATAATTTGAGTTTCAGTTGATCTAAAAGAACATTTTATCATTAACATTACTTATGAACAGTACTTTTTCTATCACGAGTTTGCATTACACGGGTCCAGTTTCAGCTGAATAAAACATACCTTTCATTTTTTGCTGGCAGCCTTCAAATTCACCATTTTAAACATACATAAATAATACAAAATAAAGTGTAAACTGGTTAGTTAGTTTATTCATTTCAATCATACATAAATAATACACAGGATAATATAAACTGATTTAACAAACTGCCATACAATGAATTATTCACCAGTCAATTTACCAATTAACAACAGCACTTCAGAATATACTATCTTTCGCCGTTTAATTTCAACAATTTTGCGTAAACCAACCTCTGCTGACTATTGAAACTATACCAACGTCAAGTCAAAATGTTTATTGGCATAAACAAATACATGTTTTTCGCCAAGCTCTCATTGGCGTTTTGTTTTTAACATTATTATATTGAAAAGTATGAAAATACAACATATACAGTACAGCACAGGCGAAACCCCACGCATATGCGTCCATGCGGCATGTAAATAAGAGTCTGAAAGCATGGAGATGCGGCGGGAAATCAAACGCGTGACGCGACATCGCAAATTGTATGCGGCATTCAATTGCCGCATCTGAAAGACAAAATAGCAATCAAGCGCATTCAAGCGCGACAACGAGTCCCGCCGAGTGATGCCGCGTGTCGCGACGTTATGCGGCATGTCATTTTCTATACAGGTAAAAGCGATGAAATGAAAAATATGTACTATATTGTATTGCACACATGTATAAAACTGTGTTTTTCAATAATGATGTACAATGTATTCCATATTGTAACCAATAAAATTTCAGTCTTAAACGTTTTTAGTAATTACATGTTTACGATGAAATAAAAAATATGTACTATATTGTATTGTACACATGTATAAAACTGTGTTTTTCAATAATGATGTACAGTGTATTCCACATTGTAACCAATAAAATTTCAGTCTTAAATGTTTTTAGTAATTACATGTTTATACCAGTAAGTTTTAGTAACCATAAAAACATGTATGTAGAAACGTGTTTTAGAACTGTGAGATGAAAAAGAAATACCTCAACCCATACGATTATTTTGAATGAATTATCTTAATGCAGCGATCGACAAATACTACATTGAATGACAGAGTTCGACCAAGAAGACAAATGTTAAGAATAATATTAAAGCATCGTGATAACTTTAAATGTTGATAATTGAAAAAAGGATGCTTAAAAGAATCACGACAGAACTAAGTATTTACTGTAAATTAACGCTGAAATACATGAGAATGGGATTTCCTTATCCACTACTTAATGGACATGGTAGATTTATTTTCACGCAAGTAAGCAGAAATAAGTGTAAATACAGAATGGGGATGAACAAATTATTAATCAGCTTTTTCTTGAATTCTACCTCAAAACTGCTATAAATGGATAGAAAATGATCTAACTAAGAAAAAGAATACCCACAACCCTATGTTTATTTTTTTAAATAGTTTTACAGTCATTTTTTCGTATGTATGTGATGTGCTTTCTGCTTTTAATTTACGTAAAAATAGCCCGGCAGCGCAGCAGTTAAGTATAAGGTTATCTATCACCGGCATTGGGTGGAAATTTGTATCTCGTAGAATAAAACGTAGTACCGGTGTACAGTAAATTCTGCTTATAACGAACTCTCCGGGATCTCTCAAATGTGTTCCTTATATCCTTGAGTTCCTTATATCCATATATCGACGTTCCTTATATATATCGAACTAAAATACATGTCGAACAAGTATTTTTATAGTCAAATCCCAACCATCAACTTACAGTTGCTTTTGATTTTTCTACCACCTTTTGAACAGTTATAAATATCTATAACTGTTATCCTTTTCTATATCCGTATGTAAAATAATTGCAAAGATTAATTAAGCATAAAAAAGACGGTTTATGTTTTCATTTGCAATACTGAAACAAAATAATTTTGTATTTGATACAATTGAATGAAGCCGATTTTCGCTCAATAGCCAAAACTTGAATATTTAACATGTTTTTTTCTCCAAAAATGGGATTTCACCCAGTCTGCATGCTTTTAAAGAAACGCTCATAATTGTTTCCGAAAAATATTATCACTTGAACATCGTACTTAGCAATTGTGTTGGTATTCTCTTTTAACTAGTTTATCAAAAGGTTATACATGTGAAATGTAGAAGACTATATCCGAAGTTTCCTTATAAACTGAGTACGATGTAACCGCATCTTTTTACATTTAACAAAAAAAAAGAGGAAAAATCGGGCCCAAAAGAACTGTTCGTTATAGCCGAAGTTACGTTATATCCGGAGTCGCTATATACGGATTTTACTGTAATAAGGTAAACTGCCCGTCTGTTAGAACGACCAAAATACGTACTTTCCTTCTTGAATTGTAATTCAGTTCAAATCAAATTTAACTGTTTTGAAACCAAACCTTAGCACGAGGTGTTAATGTTACATGTGTGTATCACAGTTGTTGATGTTACGTCACTAAATTCTACTTTCAACAGTGCGATCTTTAAAAAAAACATTTTTGTTATTTTCATGAAACATCAAACACCTAGACGTACAAAAGCCGGTTGTGATCCCGGTTCATAGCTCTTAGGTAGTTGGTAAAATGTTGGTGTCTAACTCCGAGTGTAGGAATCGATATGCATGTGCGTACAGAAACCGGTTGTGCCCCCGGTTCGAGCTCTCACAATGTAGGTGGTTGATAAGTGGACGTACAGTATTTAGGCTGTTACTTGTATTTTTGTGAAGTTTAGTTCTTACATTTATCTACTGATTGTGTGGATGCAGTCAGCGCTGAGAGATTGTTGTTTTGATAAAGTAACAATTTTCATGCTAGCAGCAATTGTTCTGCATGAATTTTCAATCAGTGCAGATCATGACCAGTTCTGAACCGTACGAAATTCACCAAATTGAAAGCTGGAAATGTCTACTTTAGAAACTTAATGTAGTACCGTACATTTAAAAGAGCTGATGTCGATTTGTTGTACATTCAGAAGGCAAATAATTTTCAGTTTTTATATTTGTAACAAACATATTGTTTTTGTCGCAAAGTATGACGAAAAAAAGGAACATACGTATACATTGTAATAATTCAAATGCAGTAAATCGACAGTTTGCGGTTATCATCTGTTTCAGTATTTATTTAAGATTATTGTGTCTTTGTAGCTCAAATCGGAGTCCAAGAACGAATACCTTATTTAGTTTACCTCGATCAGTTTCTACAATAAACTTATTAATAAAAGAGTTTTAAATACTTGATACTAAAATTATCCTGTCTCAACTACTTCGACAGTAAATTGCCAATGATATCTGTTTTAGCCGATTATCTTACTTTATTGTTCATTAAAATAAAAAACATGCTGACAGTACTGTAGACAATGGCAATCATCACCCTTTGTTAATATTAGCAATAAGTGTCTACTCAATTAAGATGTGACACTAATTATCCCCAACTTCAAGGCAAGCGTCGGAATCAATTTTGTTTAAATACATACATCAAAACGACGACAAATTATTGATAAGCAATAATATTATAATTCTTGCGACAAACAACGATATCTGTAATAAAAAGTTTAGAATAAAAGAACAAAGTCATGAAAATGTTACAACTTTTAATTATATACAATACTTATTTTTTAAACATACTCGAAAGATAGTAAACTGTAGTAACTCATGCAAAAATTCTATAAAATTATATCTTATAAAACCTTTTATAGAATTACATGTACATTTTGTACATTGTGCAAAAGGCATTAATTTTTAAAGGAAAAATTAATCCTTTACGCCGAGTCACGCGGCATGGTACTTGTCGCATATCGCAAATGACACGCGGCATATAGATGCCGCATATACAATCATATGCCGCGTGATGCGACATGGTTTTATTGCTCCCGCGTTGTAAAACCTCCCGCGCTATAGCGCGGCAAAAACGGAATCCGCCTGTGCTGTACTGTAGTAAACGTGACTAAATCAATCGTAAGCAAACGTTAAAATACATCATAATATATTACATTACTGCCATTTACGTAAGCTGTAAGAATTATTATTTAAAATGAAATTCCTTTGGGCTTGGTATGTTTCGTTTTCTTTAATTTCTGATTGCCTCTTCATTTGATACTTAAAAAAACATGAAAATATAAAAAGTACTTTTGCACGAGATTTTCGAATTTTCTTTTTTCTTCGTCTGTGTTCAATGATAATATTGTACCATTAGTGCATGCATTTACCACGACATCATCACGACATGGTAACGACATGGGAACGACATGGTAATGACATGGTTACATCATGGTAACGACATGGGAACGACACATGTTCTATTCTGTACTGTCCTCTCGCCCAACTGACTGTTCAACTGGTGATGAACTTTTGTCTAAATACTTTTGTGCACTGGATGTGTTTCGCTGAAAGAGATTCAACGATAAATTGTTGGTGGACCCGTAACTGAGTTTGAAATATGAAAACTAATACAGCGTATTGATACGAACCATTTTTTAAAATAGATTACAAGACAAATATAAGCCTAATAGATGGCTGCTTAATACGGAAGTGAACGTGAAAAGTGAAGTCCCAATTTAGAATTGGTACAACATACCATAGTGAGAGTATTCTTCATTGCTGCAGATCTTTTTCTTTTCTCCTTTGCTCTTTTAAAAGCTCTTCTTATCTATGAAAAGAAACTAGAGCCTGTTTTGCAAAAAACAAAAACGTATGTCTCCTACCACTTAACTCTGTAGGATAGACAAGTACAAAATGTATGTGTGAAGGGTGAGATAGAAAAAATGAGCATGTGTAAACAGTCATTGGGTATTCGTATTGTACAAATATCGTAAATAAAACAAATAAAAGGCCATAACTCTAATAGAAATCACTGAAGTGGAGCATGTGAATGATATGCACACTAGGCATGGCACTGACCATTCACGTAAAGTTTAGTGAAATTCCGCCAAATAGTATATAGTAAAATACTACAAATCAAGGGCCATAACTTCGCTGAAAATCAATGAACTGGAACAAGTTGACGATATGTATAACTAGGCGTGGCAATGGCCACTTTTGTTAAGTTTGGTGTAAATCCGCCTGCTGGTGTTGGGGGAGTTGCGCGGACTGACAGACAGAAAGCATCAGGTGAGAGACATAATACATCCAGACACAAGTCCTTATCAGTTTTAAACGTCAATATATACAAGTTAGCAGTCAACAGAACTGAACAATTTCTAGTGATTTATCTCTTAATGGGAGGTAAACTTACTGAATTTGTTAAGTAATATATCTTTATACTGTGAAAATATCTTTATACTTAAACGAGGGTTGTCCCAAAAAATGTTGCTTAATATTAAAACTACGAAAACACTTTAACTTCAATCGACGTTTAAGATAACATCTTATTATAGAAATGACCGAGGATAACAAAGATTATATACAATAATCATATCTGGGTATACATAATCGGAGCAAATCGCGTTGCGTCGTCCACATCACGTGTTTTATTCTTTTTCAAAACATTCCCTTCTGTGCGAGATGCATCTCGTGACGCTGTACCCATTTACTAGATAAGTTAAACATGTGTACAGTGCGTTCGATGTCTTTATCACTTGCAAACTTATCCCTCGCATAATTGATTTCAAAAGTAGATATGACGATAATGTTATTTTTCTTAGCTCCCGTTAGCCAAACCATCTGTAGAACGCTTGTGGCAGATATAGACAAGATTCCAGCTATCACTTTTCTCGTTTTCAACAGTTTCCATTTCCTTTTGTCTACACAGGCGTCAAACCCTGATCTACACAATACTTTATAATAACTTCCATCGCCGCATATATATCTGGCGTTGCCATTTACTGAAAGTGCGAGTGTCCCGTGCTCTCAGAATTACGTCACTGGTTTGCTGTCAGTATTGTCAAACATTTGAAACGCGACACACTTCCACTCCAAACGTTGCTGTTAGTCTTGTGGTGTGTAAATTGAATTAAGTGTATGCAATATAATGAAAGTCTTATCTTTTTCAGAGAGGAAAAATGAGCGTGCGCCCGCTTGTGCCAACTCGACAATATTTACGCAGTATTCATAGATCATGAAAACATGTATACAATGTTGTCGACTAGTCATTGAAAACAAATCTGTTATTTTGTTATTTGTTGGTCATTTAATAATTATGGAGGTAATCAACAATGATCACGATTTTTCTTGGACAACCCTCGTACATGTTTACTTCTTAAAGACTTATATAATTTTACACCGACCTGGGCATTTAGAACGCAGTGGACAACAAAAACGAAGAAGCCCTGAAAAAAACAAAGAATTCTTTATCATCCAAGAAATCCAAATCTTGTTAAAAGTTCTACTCATAAAAATATCAACTATGTGCTGGAAATATGGCAATTTTTGACAAAGATCAAATCACATTTTAAAGTGCATTTTTGTTCTCCGAAGTGAGGGAATAATTACATTAGTGGACTGATAAATTTAATTTTAATGTACAATATACATGTCAGTAGTATAACACGCATCAAATGAAGGAAAGAACTGTAAAACTGTGGCTAGGAGAAGTGCACACACACTTGATCCTGGACACATGAAGGAACTCCACTGAACAGTTATATACAATCAAAATAATCAAGCAAAACTTTTACATAGTTTTAGAATTGCATTTTGGCAGGAAATTATTGGGAATGAATTGTAAACCATGGATTAACTTACCATAAAATTTTACATTCCACAGAGAAGCTAAAACGGTACACTATGTATAAATCTGAATCTCAAACATATAAAAAGTAGAAAAACCTGCCTGTAGTCCATTACATACAGCAAACACGTACTGCACCCAGTATAGATCTTCATTTATATAGAATATTCCAACAACCCAAGAAATTCCCATGACTGGAATTAATACACAAAGTGACCATATACTGGTTCTGTAAAAAAGTGATAATTTCATTTAAAAAAAAAATCTTATCGTATTTAAAGTAATTACACAACAAGATAACATTATTGATACCAATTCCTTGTGATCTTCCATGAAACAATTTGCGATGATTTGCCTTGTTATAAAACAAGAGGGCCATAATGGCCTTATATCGCTAACCTGAATACCGAACACTTACATCGGGAAGTCACTGGTTGCTAGGGAAAGCCATTGGTTGCTGAGGGGGGGGGGGGGGGGGGGGGGGGGGGGGGGGGCGGGGGGGGGGGGGGGGGGGGGGGGGGGGGGGGGGGGGGGGGGGGGGGGGGGGGGGGGGGGGGGGGGGGGGGGGGGGGGGTTTAATGGTGGGGGGGGAAAATTAAAGGTGCTAGGGGGGAGGGAAGTCATTGGTGGCTAGGGGTCTAAATTGTTGCTACGGAAGTCAATGGTTTATATGGAAGATATTTGTTGCTATGGGAAGTCACTGGATTCTAAGGAAGTCACTGGTTACTAGGAGATGTCACTGGTGGCTAATGAAGTCACTGTTTGCTAAGGAAGTCACCTGTTCCAAGGGGGAATCACTGGTTGCTAGGGGAAGTCACTGGTTACTAAAGAAGTCACTTGTTGCTTGGTAAGTTGCTGGTTGCTATCAGAACTCACTGGAAGCTAGGGCTTTCTATAAAATCAAAATACAGACAAAGGACTCACCTCTCCAGTGGGTATGGTCAATTTGACCACAAGGGCATGATTTGATTAACTATATAGAGGTCCACTAGACGATGCTACATAAAAAAATATCTAAGCCTTAGAGATCTAGGGCATTTGATTTTGGAGAAGAAGATTTTAAAAGTTTTTTCCTATAGCAGCTAGGTGACCCCAAGGCAGAGCCAATTTTGACCCAGGGGGCATTCTAAAAGCTCATCATGACCACTAGGTGAGCTAAAAAGGGTTAAAAAAACCACCCCGAGTTATTAAACACATTAGTCGAGAACAATTTGTATCTGTTTACTCTATTTATACAAACTCAAATGACAATTATTATCAGAATACAAAGAACTTGTTTGTAATTACATTTTACTGTATTCATCAGTGATCACACACATGTATAAAACAACTGTTCACAAAAAGAAGCCTAATCATGTGTAATTAAAAAGTCATTTTTACAACAAAGTAACAAGTACACAAAAAGAAAGTACATGTATACACAATTCTATAAATATTAAACATAAAATATTTACTTTACTTGTCCCACTTTAGATTTTTGCTTCACTGACTGTACTTGCAAGATCTTGTAAATAGCCGTGATAAGTATTACGATATTCAACTGCAAAAATATTGTAATTTATGAAACATTATATTTCACAAATACAAGTTTCCTTGTGATAATTACAACCAATCATAAAGATAGTTTAAAGTAATTAATACTAAGTTACCACTATAGTTACGCACTGAAGCTACTGCAACACACAAACGTGACAAAAATGTTTAGATATATTGCTTTGATTTAAATTATTAGCGTTAACTTTAAAATATTCATTTTATACAACTTTAAGAAAATAAACACATTTTCACAAGTGTATTTTTGCTGACGGTTGAGAATGACGGTTTACTATTCGAAACGAAAAGTAACTGTCAAAATTATATGCATAATATATATAAAGAGAAATAGTCAAGTCAATTATCATAGTCAATATAAAAATATCAAATTATCACTTTTATTATGCAGATGAGAAAACATGTTTTAAAACAAATGCTTACAAGAATCACGACGGCGGCCGGTCCAACAAATGCCCATATAAGTCCGTCGTCAATGGAAAGCCAACAACTGAAATTATTATACAAATAAAATGTATCCATCTTTTTCTGTCCTTTAAACACGATAGAAAGTAATATAATGGTATGGCTTTTTCACATACAAGAAAAAAATGGACAGTTCAACTTCGCTTTTCAATGACAGAAGATGAGATATCTAGTTGTTCTGCTAAAATACTTATAATATGTTTTAGTTACCAACTATGAGATGGAAATATAACTTTTTCCCCCTTTTATTGAATTATTAGCCGTCTTTCCTAAATAAATGCTGGATACGTTTTACGAAGATCATTTATAAGCATTCCAATACTCATCATAAAGAAAATATATTGTAAACAAATGTTTACTTACAAATGATCATTCCCATAGCCCTTTGTCTTTGTAAGCCCAAGACAAATACCGACAATGACCGCAGGAAGAACTGAATTCATGTAATTAAAACATATAAATAAAAAACAAGATGAAGTAAGCGATACAAGTACAAAACATAGCCTCAAAAATGTTATTGAGTGACAGGCACACTGTCAATGGATATTTTATCTTAATAGAAACTCCAACTTATTGACAAACAACAGCTGAACGAATTCAGTTAGTAAATGACTTGTGAACACAGAAAATGTTCCTAGGAAAATATGAGTGATAAGATTAACAAAATAATGAAACAATTTTTTAGTTCCCTAACACACTAGATAACGTACGTTGAATGATCAAAATGTTACAATCTAAGCTGAAAGTATAAGTAGAAGTAATAAAGTCTACGAAAGATACCCCATGCTGCACTGAGCAGAATTGTGATCCGTTTCTTTGTTGGGAATACGAAGACGACCCTGACGATAACATCGATGCCTTCAGCAAGCATTATGAAGAACACAACGAGCAAGATATAGTGGAGTACAGCTGCCACACATGTACAGACTTCCTGAAAGTGTAACAAAAAAAACAACACTTTTTTGTTCCAAAAGGCAGTAAGTGGAAAATCACATTAGACTGCCGTACAATCAGCACAAGGAAACAAACACTTTTCTAGGTTTACTTGGCATTTTTTTTTTCTGAATGTTTCAGATGTAAGTTATGAACTACTACTTTCTCCCAGGTCTCATTGGACCCGATGTAATTTTCGTGAATATGATCAACATTTAGCGTTAATATTCATGGCATTCTAACTAGGTTTTCATTGAGGACTTTCAGAATTTAGACTCTGCTAATCTTACAATTTTGTGTAAATTGCTCTGAACTATGAAAGTACATTGTAGTAACGTTTATCAAATTTTAGTGAGGTTGCTGCGTTTATGCGATGTTGCGAGGACATAAGTCAACATTTGTGACCTAACAACTTTTACCTTGATCTCCGTTCTGTCTATTCCGCCTAGGAAAACAATATATGCTAGAGTGAGGGCTACACATAGATTCATTAGGAGAGTAACACGGGCACTCCGTAGGTACCTGCATTGAAAAATGTAAGAATGAATTATGGTCGATATTACAGCTTAATGAAAGTTTATGTTGCTTGTAATATCAAAATATGTGTAGGTATCAAGTAAGAGTAAAACTAAGCAAACTCAGTATGCAAAGTTTAGCTTGAAATATTTTAATTGCTCTTCGGTGATAACAAAATACCGAATCTCACCGAAAATAAATACATACCAAAGAAAAAAATAAAGTGAAAAAACTGAGTTTTATTGAAAACTTGAATTATAATGTGTAATTTTAAATACACACCAGACGCCGAATGTCCATAAATAATAAAACTGCAGAGAGCAGAGTTTGGTGTGCATTAGCTGGGGCTATGCATCATGTAACCTTAACTGCACATACCCACAGACTATGCTTGAACTTAAATCTTATCTCTTACCCAAGACATTAACAAAAGAAACAACAAAAATACACCTACGTATATATTATCTATAGTATTAGTGCATTAGTACTGGTAAAACTAGCAGGGATTGCCAGACCATTCAAAATACATATTCGATCTTATGGATACACCTATAACATTTATGTAAAGCATCGTCCTGATTAGAAAATATCTCAATTTTACCTCAGTAAGCAAATATGCACAATAAAGGTCACTGTAAGACAAAACAATGACACCCCAATGCCAACAATGGATATAAGACGTAATACTGCAGAGTCCAAATCCGCCTGAAAGATATACCAGTAACGGTTTCAATCTTTTGCTCAACGAATTTGGTCATTTCTATGTATGTCTATGTATTTAGTATGTAAATAGATTAATCTTTTGGCATGATAAGACATAGTAATTAAGGCATAATTTTGAAATGCCTCATTATCAAAATTTATTTATTTTCAATTATTCAAGTACAAAAAGTAAATGCTAAGGAAATATTCGCTTAAAAGTCTGATTACAGGCAAGAACTTGATGATACTATAATACAGAAGTTATCTGAAAATAGAGAAAAGAAAATTACCGATACAAAAGGACTCATTAGAACGGCAAAGTTTGTAAGATGGTCACACTTGCACTCTGTGATACTGTCATTACTGGAGACAACACTACAACCACTGGGTGACCAGTGTCCTCTGGACTCACTGTTGGTACATGCATACAATATTACGCATCAGCGCGATGTAATTCACATACACGAAAATCATAAAAACACTTCAAATATTTGCATGTATATCGAAAAGGTCGTCTCCTTTTCATCTAGTCGAAACAGTCTAATCAAGTACAAAGTAATTAAAAATGTACCGGTTTAATGTAAAACTTTTGTGGAAATTGTATAAACGTTTGCAACTTGGAAGAAACAAAATGCATTGTATCTGTAAAAGTTATTACCTCTTTACAACCCAGAAATTACATGACGGTTCAACAAATCCTTCCTGTAACATAAAATTACAACAACTGTTTAGCGACATTGCTTTATGAGACTCTGGTACATTTGGTAAGTGGCTGTTGAAGCCAATGATTGCTTGAATCCATAGAAGCATTTTCATACTTTGTTCCATTGTTGATATGTTATCCTCAAAATACCAGATAATGTTTAGAAACAACCACTTTGAAATATCATCGAAAAACAAAGGTTCTTTTCCAAAATATTATTTGATATCCACAGTTACAAACAACAACATATCCTGTGAATAGTTAATAACCCACAAAATAACAACCTAAACTTTAGTCTTACATTTACAGCACACATATATTGTAGTGCATCCACCTCTGAACCGGAATCATCTTTTGATGTTAATTAATTTCAAGTCGTATAAATACTTAAAGCAATGTAATGAGATTTAAAAATTTGATTAGCTTTGTTAGTTCAGATCTTTATTAAGTATGCTTCAACAAACTCTTGGTAAAAACGTAAAACATCAAAACGCACGAACTGAAGAACCGTAATCTCTGGTCTGCAAAAGAAGTCGTAACAAGTCATTAGCTCTTTCTTTAACTTACCACACTGTGTTCAATGACATACGTAACATTTGGTGAAAACGTGTTTGGGGGAGACACCACTGTCAACGATATCACAGGACCATTTACAATCTTCTCTGTTTCATACCTTTAATACAAAGTAACGACATTAAGTCAATTAACAAGTCCTGAAAAAATTAGAACCTGCTTGAAAATGCTTAGAATGACTTCGTTTTTTTTCTCAGCTGTCTATATATAACTGTGCAAGTGAAAAGCTTGAGGGTCGGACACAGAAATGGTTGGTGTAAATGTCATCGGAAGTGGGCTATGGCTTCCATATTACTTTGTCAGACTGGAGGAGTTGTCGAGTAAACATGATAAAAGTATTGAGATTCAATTGATCAATCGGTCTAAAATACTTTAGCAAGGCTTGTTAAAGATTAGATATTTAAGTGTTGCCAGCTTTTTTATTCAGCACTGCTAAAACGCTGGTATCAGTACTGTTGTAGTGGCAACCTGTTTTGAAATATTTCTTTGTCATAGACAAACGACATAGCCACACACTTACAAGTTCATGCAAGTGTGATCCGAATATGACGCGTTTGTTTTACGTTTACATTTATTTTGTTGATAATGTTAATAATATCGTGACTATATAAATGATAAGAAAAACAACGACTTACTGATCGCTCATTTCCTTTGCCGCTAAAATATCAGTCATGTTCTTATATAGAATACCATATGTGACGTGTTCGTGACCTATTATATAGAATATCATATATGTGTTCGTGACCTATTATATAGATCCGAATGTTAAAAGTATCAATTATATTCTTGTATATTTGAAATGTGATACCGGTATATTTGATAAGTCAACAGCTTAAATACGTTGATTTTTTAACATGTGAAAATCTTATCTTTCGTAAATTCTATTTCATTTTTGTTATGAACAATGTATTTGTAGTAGTAGCTAGTGCACTTAAGTTCTTAAATATTTAACTAAGAACGTTCACAGATATACAATCCTTATTACCTGACAAATCCGAAGACTGGACACTAATTGTACTTTTTGTTGACTGTACCCATTCGTCAAGGTTATTAAGATTGTCCGGAAACGAAACCACACCTCCCCGTGTCTTTTTTATTTCTAATACTAGAACAAGAAGAGGGCCATCATGGCCCTATATCAACTTGAAATATTGGTCTAGTGGTTAAGACATCCGCCTTGGGAGCGGGAGTTCGAATCCCAGCAGAGGTCCGTTCTGATATGGCCGGTTGGTGAGCCGCCAGCTAGTTAAATAATGGTTACCGTATGCCTACCTGCCTGGTGCCTGGCATTAAAAGGATAGAATATCGGTAGGTTAAATGTGCTCAAAAAGAAGGTGTCTCATAAGTCAGAAATGCGTAGGGGTGACACTATAATAAACAAACACTTTACCTTTTTGCTTTTATAAACATATAAACATATAGGAAGAAATGACAAGGTGATTAAGATTTTATTCTATACACACATATTTGATGCTTTCATCTCATAGATCTGGTAAAGGGAACGTTTTGTTAATAACTGTCTTCTTAAATATGTTGGTAATACTAAAATGTAATGTCAAGGTATGTACATTTGATAAAGTACAACAGCATCAAATACAATAAATCAACGAATAGTTACTGACCTATATTTGCTTTGACCATAACTTTTCTGTCCAAAGCTGGTTGTGAAGCTTCCTTCATAGCCAATGTTTCAACAGAACCCATTACTTTATCCGCACCAATGTTATCCTATAACAAAAAAGACATGATTTCAAGGTAGGACATATGTATTAACGAATTAACTTATATGTATATATATCACCTTTGGCTGACCAATTTTGAAAAACAAGATGTGCTATAAATTACAGGATAAAAATATTGATGTATATGAAATGCCATTCCTAATCCTATAGCTTCAGTATTTAACTTCCTTTCTCTAAAAGAGAAGTCTTACCAGTTCCTCAAGAGTTATCCAACTTTCTTTATTTGCTTGATCTATAAGGCTACTCGCTGTATCTAGAATATTCTGAAATTGGATTAGTTTAATTTGTACATGTGTAAACACAATGTATTTCTACATCGACAGCAATGTGCAGCCATACTTTCACTTATGTTCATACGTTTTGTATGATTCTTTTCATAGTTAATCAACAATATTAATAGTTTCTTTCATGAGCACGCGGTTCAGATCGAAATATCCGCACCGAGGGTCACTGTTTTGGCGGGAACGAGGCTCTGCCGAGAACCTGCGCAAATGACGCAGTTTCCCGAGGTGACGGATATTTCCATCTTAACCAAGTGTCTCATGCTAGAAACTTTTTCTTGCACACCGTCTTGCACTTTAAACACATTTCTAAATGTTAACTTATTGAAATAATACATTATAGTATAAAAACAAGCGATATTCAGATTCTTTATTTGGGAAAGTGACGTCACAATGTTTATAACGTTACGTCACAAGTAACTCACGCGAGTCATATTACATGGGGGTATGTAATATAAGATTTTCCAGCACTGGTGAAAACTGCGGATACCCCGATCCGGTATGCAAGAATAATATAGATAATGAAATATAGATTAGATTTTTCATTTCTGTATGACAATTTTTTTATATGTACTAACTAGCATATCAATTACGCTTGACAATTTGTTAATGCGCGACTTAACACTTATGTCTATCAGTACTAGACTGAGTGAAAATAGTCGGTTAATTGTTGCACCTTCATCTCCATGGGGAGATTGAGTTAGAGTTTTATCAGTCCTACGTATTGAGCTATTTTTCTGATCGATACATATCTAAGATTTCAAAACACATTTTAAATCTTTGTCATAATAGAATCAACTTTGTTTCAAACGCCCCACGTCCACAAAATACCACTTGACGATTGAAAATGTCGCGGTTGTCTTAGTCAGCTTGATGTTATGATATGCTTATTTAATAAGTATTTCCTTCTCGTGTGAACACAATAGTAAAAAAATAAGGGTAATTGAATGTAGTTTTGGCTGTAAGATCAGACAATTGAAACTGTAAGGTTGACTAGTAATTGAGAATGTGTAAACTTACGTTATCTTATCATACAAATAGTACTTAACAAAAGCATGGCAGTAAGAAAATTAATATCAACGAAAAAATAAACATTGGATTTTTGGAATATGCAACTTTTCGTTATTTGAAATGAAAGAGTTTTACACCTACACTTGTAATACCGTCTGTATAAGTTGCGTCTGGCACTACTGACGTCACAGTTTCCAGGGCCGAACTAAGTATAACGATCTCCTCGTCCGTTAGTGTGGTAGCTGGGTCATTGGTAGTTGAATCATTTGCTATTGCCGATAGTTCATCAGTAACAGCAAGTAGTTCCTCCTCCGTTGTCTGTTCAGTTAGTGCAGAAACCTGTTTATGTTAAATCCAAACGACTGATGAATTTGCTTGTTTTAAATGTACATAAATCCTGAAATCAAAGCACTGAAGTATGTTGTGATTATCAGCGAAAGCTAGAAGAAGTCGTATCAGCACATACCATGTTCAGCAAGGTAATCGCTATTCGGAGTTGTGTATCAACTATTTGAACGTATTGTAAAAACTATTTGGCAGTTGTGGAATTGTTAGAAGATTATTTAGATTGCAACTACAAGCAAGTAGTACCTCAAACTGCTTAAATGTTTCGTGTTCACACAACAGCAATTTCTGCCAATAATTGCCACAAAAATGCGACGAACGATTAAAATATTAACAAAAAGGACTTCTTTAAAGTTTGGTCACGTTACAACATGTAGATAGTACCTCCGTTTAAAAATGTGCGTATTTTATAACTTGCTTGGAGAAGATATTAGTGTCAGTGATATCAGAAGACTATATTAACAAATTTACCAGTTTCATACCTTTGATACGAAGTAACGGTATTAAGTCAATAAACACGGATTGAACAAATTAGAGCTAAACTGTCCATAACAAATTACAATGGCTAGAGCGTCCGACGTAGAGTTGGTCGGTTTAAATAATGTCACGGAAGTAGACACAATTTTGTTTTGCTAGATAATTTTCATTTAGGAATAAATATAGCACATACCTTTGTTTGTATATCTTTGACGCTAGTTCTTACACAGTTATATTTGGGGCGTTTCCAATCTCCTGATAGTCCACATTCTCTAGAAACATTTCCTGAAACATATAAAGCAGCTGAAAAGTACATTGAACGAACTCGGATTGTTCAGACAATATAATAAAATGTTTGAACATCACTAATTAATTAACAGTTTAGTCGTTCAAGACAACAACATGTTTCCGGTGTTAAAATTCACAATTTAACTTGACACATTACAGAAAATTCAAATTGCAAATATGATAGGCATATATGCCATATAAATTATCCTGGATTATTAACGTTCTGATGATATGTCAAAGAAATATGTATAGTTGATTATACAAACTTAAACAAATATCAGTACACGCAACATAAAAAGAAACAAAAACATAATTCGTCACTAGACCACTGAAGATATCTAGATGTTTGCACAATTATCATTCTTCTTTTTTTAAAAACCTTTTGATATAATGTGGTTGTGTCTGGAATTTCTGTATACAATGACACATTTTGTAACGCAGAGTCAAGTTATATCTTTATTTCAACTAACGTTAACTAACTAAAGCTTTGTTACATAATGCAAATTTCTCTACTTATTTCTTTGAACCCAACTACTGTAGTTCAATTTTTAAATGATACGAACTTAACCACAAAAAGTTATTCGGTTTCTTAAGCTATCGTTATATTAAAAACAACTTTAATTTGAGAGGCTTGTTTTTAATTGACATTAGTAACCATTGCAAGAAATGTTAAAATATTTGATAAGACTATCGCCCTTGAATTACCTAGATTATCTATTGATCCATCCCTTATTGGGTAGTCTCCCTAAGACAACGACCTCATTTTATTTTTTTCAGGAAAACAAAGCAAAACAAAAAAGGAAACATTGGTTTTGCATACCGATGTATTTAGTAAACGTCCCGCTATAGGTGGGGCAAACATGGTATCTGAAATATTTCATATGAGAAACAGCAAACCTGTAAATTCATCTGGACAAAACATGACCGACGTGCGCCCACCGGTAAGTTCTTTCCAAACTATACCTCTGCCGTCAGTGTCTAATGGACATATCTTTGCTGATGCATCTGAAATTAGTAAGGCGTATTAAGTACAGCGTAAATCATTCTAACGAACCCGGGAAATAGAAACAGATAATTTAGCACTCATCACATATTGCATACAACAAAACAACACCTGGAGGACTGTTTAATTTGTCGTATTTTTTATAATCTTTACCATCTTTATATTAAAATAGCCAGCATTTGATTAAATAGGTGAACATGACAGTTCTACAGTGTGAATGGATGCTGTCACAGTCAATTCAATATTTATAGAACTACAAAGTAGATTGTTTGCTCGCAGTTAAGTCTGTGTAATGATTAAATAATGTGTGATGCCTGGTCTATTATCCTCAGTAGAATATGGGAAAGTCAACATAATAACTAGTTCAGCTGCGTGAGTTGCAAATTAAAAATGAATATAAATGACTATATTTGATCAATGTGCAATACAGATAATTTAGCACTCATAACATATTGCATACATATAAAACAACACCTGGATCGGTGTGTTTAAGTTGTCGTATTTTACTTTGTGAGCAGCTAAGGATATTATTAAATATTTACATTATAACCATGTAACAACTTTTATTTACTCCTTGATTTAAATAATATTGTAAAAACTTATTATTATAGAATTTTGATAAGTCTACCGTATGGTTTGCAAACAGGAGTAAAGCCACTCCATTGACCATTCTCCTGACAATATCTTGTCACGTGTTCTCCATCTATTCTGTATCCAGGGGAGCACGTGTAGATAGCTTTGGATCCATACACCGTACCTCCGTCTGTAGAAACATCCCCATTCTCAGGTACGTCAGGCTGAGAACAATCTTTAGAAAATAAAATAATGTTGAGGAGGTCTCTTTTATGTTATAGCTTTGCATAATATCTTTTTTGGTTGAATTACCTTTACATCTATAGTGAACGAGCGTCAGGGAATAATAAATGAAATCTCACTTTCAGGATTTCATAAATCACTCTATATAAACATGTGACCGTTCTGTTTTTAAGTTTTTATCTTTTATAAAGAGAAACTGTATCAACATGCCATATAAAGATTCTGAACGATTGCTCCATATAAAAAAGTAACCGTTGTACATGTTATATTCTTACTTTATATAAACAGTATCAATATCATGTGTTAAATGTCACATAAGGAATGGGCTGAAATTGACTTGATATTATGATGAAACAGTTCTATATGTAAAGTGTATGATGAATACCACTGCAGTCCATAGATACCAACCTGGCAGACATACAGGCGCCGCTCCAAGCCACGTTCCATTTCTGTGGCACGTTAGTGTGAGGTTGGAGGACAATGCATAACCTTTCATACAAGAAAATATCACAGATGATCCTTCCACTGTACCGTTATATGTTGTCCAGAGAAGAACATTACTTGTTACTAGTATATTCGGCCGTCCACAATCTTTATGTAGAATAGACAAGCATTTAATTAAAAAGGTGAGCATGGAAACTTTACAATGTGAATGGATGCCGTCACAGTCAGTTTAATAATCACAGAACTACACATGTGTATTCTTCTTCCATTATATGGTTTGCTCGCGGTGGTTAAATAATGTATGATGCCTTAACAATGGTCTATTATCCTCAGTTAAATATGGGTCAGTAAACATTTAAACGTAGTCCTGCTGCGTGAGTTGCAAATGAAAAATGAATGTAAATGACTATATTTGATCAATATGCAGCGTTGGATAAGGTACTTAACTCTGATGCATGATGGCAATGAAGCATTCCATTTTCCAGATGATAAACAAGGTATTGTAAAGTTTCCAACCAACTGAAAACCAAGGTTACAATACACAAACGCATCGCCTGCAGAATTCAGTGTTACGTTGCCATTTTCTATCTTGATTGTTGGACAGTTTGCTCCCCCTGAATGAGACATACAAACGTTAGAATGTCATCGAATATGGCTGCTGAGCTAGAATCTGGCTTTGTGTTTACTTATTATTTTAACTTAGTTACGAAAATACCACGATAAATTTGATAGACATATGTGTCACATGCTTTCTCAAAACGCTAACAGAATCTTCGATAACTGAGTAGATTGTTCGACAGCCGATGTTTCAGAAGATGTTAGTTCCTATTGCTTATAAAATTGTAATATTTAACTATCACTGAATCATCTAGGTTGTCTAGTCTGAACTGGATTCATACTGTTCATTTACATGTCTCTAGGTCACAATGTTGTTGTACGAGTTATACAAATGTTAAACATGTATATATGTGCAATGACATATAAAATAGATGACTGCAAATATGATAACATAATATATTATGGTTTGAACTAGTGACACACAGTCAATGTATGATAGTGAACGCTAAAGTAAGTTATGGAAAATTAAAATAAAAAATACTAATCATACCGTTTGGCACTCTGCTTATTAGAAGAACGCATGTTACAATCAGCATACGAAAAGAGCTTTCCATTCTCGTTTTTTCTGTCTAACTAAAAATGAAGACATTGTGGTATAAAGGATTATAAGATCAAATCTGTAAATCTTTAGGCAACATAGATTCTTTTGTTTTCCAATCAGATTTTAAAACGTTTTGTATTTGTTTCATTGCAGCTTTTATAAAAAAAATTGTTAAAAATGAAAAACAAAAAGAGTAGTGTTTATTTTTTTAAACAGTCCTTATGTCTATATTCGTTTTTTTTCAGCGGCTTGAAAAGGTCTGTTCTTTCAGAAAATTATGTTTAAAAATCTCAAACAATGGGTCATGCTACCTTGAGAAAGAAATGCGATTACGTTTTTTATACAACTGATATATGATACACATGAAATGTTATGTAAGTTCGTAATGATCAATCTTACTGAATAGAGAATGTACAAAAGACGCCACGCGTATTTAATGTAAATAGTTTAGCTGTTACGACAAATTGTTCAGGTATGTAAAAGAAATCGGCTCTTGTCCTATAAATTTTAATTGCTATTTTAATTGCCCTGAACAAATAATATTTGCAGTGAATTTTGATTTTTTGTTCAAATGTGTTCTAAAGCAATGTATTTACCAATTGTTCCTGGTGTGCGAACATAATGAAAATATATATAAACTTGTGGTTAAAACTTGTTTTCAAAAAGTATATAAAAAGAAAGAATCGAAAGGACAGATTTTGTCCCGGATGAAACAAATGTTTACCTGGTTCCCGGCGTATACCGGCATACGCCGAACTTTCACCTGATCCACTGCAACAGGAATCTAACATTTTCGTGCACCTGTCGAATCGTTTACTATCTATGCGCATAATAAAGTAGTTTAAAATACTCGGTATCAGGTTCCGTATATTACATCAAATTATCCATGTACAATATAAAATAAAAGTAATGGATATCCCGAGTCTTAACATTATGATAATTAATTGTAGATGATATAACACAGTAATGTTGAACAAGATTTAGTATATACGATCCCTGTGTTTTGACATGATAATGATAGAACCATGTTTACATGTTCCTGTTTTCGTATTCAAGTCGCTTAGTCATGAGAAATAGTTGTCAGAAAGCCTTTCTTATTTTTTGCAATAGCATCGAAAAAAATACTGTGTTATATTTCTTACATGTACTTTTCGATGCAAAAAGCTAAGGGAATCTTTTTTGTACAAAGAAAGTTCGTTTCTGTAGGTAAGACATCTTTCTAGGTCACGTAAAATGAGAGCTACTTGTTATTAGTGGTTCTAGGACTTCAAAGCTGCTCGTTCACAATTTTCGGTGACAAAATTTGATTTCTCAAAAATGATATGCTAAAACATAAAATGGAAAAGTAACGACACGTTTGATTTAGATGCAGTTTTAATCAAGTTTTCTCCTTGATAAGGGTAGAGGAATTTTGCCCAGTAATAGCAAAACTGTTAATTCAGTTCTGTAGAATCCACAATGGCATCATTTAATACAGAGTTAATTCATTTAAAAAAATGTGTTCACACACAAAGTATCAACTGATTCACTGTCACTTCTGCTTTAATTTTTACGTTTTTTATGTTTCAGCCCTCATTTGTATCACTATGCAACATTTTGGCAATATTTTGCATTAAAAATAAATCCGATTGTAATCCAATTTTTCACTGAGCTGAATTTTTTACGACTTTTTCACTCTATATCACATTGGATATTTTCTTGCGCATTAAAACGGAACAAAATATATCCATTCTAAACTTTTATATAAAACAAGATTGTTTTCGTACCAATAAACTGAAGTTAATAAGCAAGTTAGTAAAACTGTTATTACTTTTGTTGATATAAATGTTCGTTGTATTATTTTTACCTAGTCAGGCCTACATAACAGTCCATGTTATCAATATAAATTCATTTTGCAAATTATGCTTTAATCATGTATTTGATAAACAAAACATAAAAGTAGCCCGACTAAATATACTTATAATAAGATTAAAGACATGTTACTTACTCCAAAAGAAAGGTTTGTCTAACAATAACTCATATTTGCAATTTCCATGTCGATTTAGTAGTCAATCGCCAACGTCTGTTTTATCACATGACATGCAAGAAACCAATACACATTCCAGTTATATTTGGTTAAAAAACTACACACACAAATATCTGATATTCAATTTAAACAATTTGCCGAGTCACCTTTACATATACCGGTATTATTACTGTACTGCGACGAGTATCAATTTCCATACTTTAAATATAATTTGTAAATCCTTTTCTTAAGTAACTAAATCTTCTTTATTTGTTAGATTTAGATATAATCAAAAGTGACTTTTTATATTCTATATGAACTTAGATAGTGTAAAACATATTGAAATCCATAATATATCAGAGTTCTATCAAGACCCTGTTAAAATATGATTAAAAAATATAAAAACAACGTTATAATTATGCATGCAAGGACTTCGCAGAAATGAGAAAAGAATATGAAAAAAATTGATGAATAAGAACAAAACAATTGTTTTTTGTTACCAAAATGGATTCAATCGGGAATCTTGTTTATAAATGTCGTGGTAACATTAATTATGAATAAATAGAATAAAAGCTCATAGATAGAATTAACTGGAATGTAGAATTAAACATTCTAGTTAATCCTATACCCAAAGAGTGGCAGTAGATTTAAAACAACATTTTCACGCTCAATATATTTTAAAACTAACTTACAAACAGAAATTGGCAATACAGATGTCTTAGATATGAACAACAAAAGATTATATAATGTACTGGTATCAAATTTTTTTTAACAAAACCTATTCACAACTACTCTGATGATATTCAGTGGAGGCTAATTTATGAATTCATATATTCGTTACAAGATAATGAATTAAGATATTTTGTTGAAATGCTGAAAGTACAATCTAATTAATTTCTTTAATAATTTATGCACAAAACCCGGTCCAAAAGAAGTAAAAGCAATAAAACCCGTGTTGGTTAAACATATGTTTTCACTTCTTTTGTATACAGGACAGGGCAGGACAGAATTCTAATACTAAAATGTACATTGTCCTATGGACCGTAACCTCTCCCAATGTTCAACAGTTACAAAATGAGCCGACGTAGTATGTATAGGTTAAATTATTTACATCCGTTTGCGATCTACCTTTAGAACAGAGGAGTAGTTGCTGGCATCGAGAGGGGTGTCAGTATCCGTTATGCCTGTGTTGCTGGAGAGGGGTGTCAGTATCATCTATGACTGTCTTGCTGGAGAGGAGTGTCAGTATCCGTTATGCCTGTGTTGGTGGAGAGGAGTGTCAGTATCAGTTATGTCTGTGTTGCTGGAGAGGAGTGTCAGTATCCGTTATGTCTTTGTTGCTGGAGAGGAGTGTCATTATCCGTTATGACTGTGTTGCTGGAGAGGTGTGTCAGTATCTGTTATGTCTATGTTGCTGGAGAGGGTGTCAGTATCTCTTTGACTGTGTTGCTGGAGAGGAGTGTCAGTATTTGCTATACCTGTGATGCCGGAGAGGGGTGTCAGTATCACCTATGACTGTGTTGCTGGGGAGGAGTGTCAGTATCTGCTATGCTTGTGTTAATGAAGAGGAGTGTCAGTATCTGCTAAGCCTGTGTTGCTGGAGAGGGGTGTCAGTATCGCTATGCCTGTGTTGTTGGAGAGGGGTGTCAGTATCTCCTATGACTGTGTTGCTGGGGAGGAGTGTCAGTATACGTTATGCATGTGTTGCTGGGGAGGAGTGTCAGTATCTGCTATGCCTGCCTGTGTTGCTGGAGAGGGGTGTCAGTTACTGCTATGCCTGTGTTGCTGGAGAGGAGTGTCAGAATCTGCTATGCCTGTGTTGCTGGACAGGGGTGTCAGTATCTCCTATGACTGTGTTGCTCGAGAGGAGAGTGAGTATCTGCTATGTATGTGTTGTTGGAGAGGAGTGTCAGTATCTACTATGCCTGTGTTGCTGGAGAGGGGTGTCAGTAAATCCTATGACTGTGTTGCTGTAAAGGAGTGTCAGTATCTCCTATGACTGTGTTGCTGTAAAGGAGTGTCAGTATACGTTATGTCTGTGTTGTTGGAGAGGGGTGTCAGTATCTCCTTTGACTGTGTTGCTAGAGAGGGGTGCCAGTATTTGTTATGACTGTGTTGCTGTGAAGGAGTGTCAGTATCCGTTATGACTGTGGTGCTGGGAGGAGTGTCAGTATCAGGTATGTCTGTGGTCTGGGGAGAAGTGTCAGTATCCGGTATGTCTGTGGTCTAGGGAGGAGTGTCAGTATCCGTTATGTCTGTGTTGCTGGAGAGGAGTGTCAGTATCCGTTATGTCTGTGTTGCTGGAGAGGAGTGTCAGTATCTGTTATGTCTGTGTTGCTGGAGAGGGTGTCCGTATCTGTTATGACTGTGTTGCTGTAGAGGAGTGTCAGTATCCGTTATGCATGTGTTGCTGGAGAGGAGTGTCAGTATCTCCTATGCTTATGTTAATGAAGAGGAGTGTCAGTATCTGCTATGCCTGTGTTGCTGGGGAGGATTGTCAGTATCTCCTATGCCTGTGTTCATGAAGAGGAGTGCCAGTATCTGTTATGCCTTTGTTGCTGGAGAGGATTGTAAGTATCTCCTATGCTTGTGTTAATGAAGAGGAGTGCCAGTATCTGCTATGCATGTGTTGCTGAAGAGGAGTGTCAGTATCTGCTATGACTGTGTTGCTGGAGAGGAGTGTCAGAATCTGCTATGCCTGTGTTGCTGGAGAGGTGTGTCAGTATCTCCTATGACTGTGTTGCTCGAGAGGAGAGTGAGTATCTGCAATGTATGTGTTGCTGGAGAGGAGTGTCAGTATCTGCTATGCCTGTGTTGCTGGGAAGGAGTGTCAGTATACGTTATTACTGTGGTGCTGGACAGGGGTGTCAGTATCTCCTATGACTGTGTTGCTAGAGAGGAGTGTCAGTATCTGCTATACCTGTGTTGCCGGAGAGGGGTGTCAGTATCACCTATGACTGTGTTGCTGGGGAGGAGTGTCAGTATACGTTAGTATCTGCTATGCTTGTGTTGATGAAGAGGAGTGTCAGTATCTGTTATGCTTGTGTTGCTGGAGAGGGGTGTCAGTATCTGCTATGCCTGTGTTGCTGGAGAGGAGTGTCAGAATCTGCTATGCCTGTGTTGCTGGACAGGGCTGTCAGTATCTCCTATGACTGTGTTGCTCGAGAGGAGAGTGAGTATATGCTATGTATGTGTTGTTGGAGAGAAGTGTCAGTATCTACTATGCCTGTGTTGCTGGAGAGGAGTGTCAGTAAATCCTATGACTGTGTTGCTGGGGAGGAGTGTCAGTATACGTTATGCATGTGTTGCTGGAGAGGGGTGTCAGTATCTCCTATGACTGTGTTGCTGTAAAGGAGTGTCAGTATACGTTATGTCTGTGTTGTTAGAGAGGGGTGTCAGTATCTCCTTTGACTGTGTTGCTAGAGAGGGGTGCCAGTATTTGTTATGACTGTGTTGCTGTAAAGGAGTGTCAGTATCCGTTATGACTGTGGTGCTGGGAGGAGTGTCAGTATCAGGTATGTCTGTGGTCTGGGGAGGAGTGTCAGTATCCGGTATGTCTGTGGTCTGGGGAGGAGTGTCAGTATCCGTTATGTCTGTGTTGCTGGAGAGGAGTGTCAGTATCCGTTATGTCTGTGTTGCTGGAGAGGAGTGTCAGTATCTGTTATGTCTGTGTTGCTGGAGAGGGTGTCCGTATCTGTTATGACTGTGTTGCTGTAGAGGAGTGTCAGTATCCGTTATGCATGTGTTGCTGGAGAGGAGTGTCAGTATCTCCTATGCTTGTGTTAATGAAGAGGAGTGTCAGTATCTGCTATGCCTGTGTTGCTGGGGAGGATTGTCAGTATCTCCTATGCCTGTGTTCATGAAGAGGAGTGCCAGTATCTGTTATGCCTGTGTTGCTGGAGAGGATTGTAAGTATGTCCTATGCCAGTGTTTATGAAGAGGAGTGCCAGTATCTGCTATGCATGTGTTGCTGAAGAGGAGTGTCAGTATCTGCTATGACTGTGTTGCTGGAGAGGAGTGTCAGAATATCCTATGACTGTGTTGCTGGAGAGGATTGTCAGTATCTCCTATGACTGTTTTGCTGGGGAGGAGTGTCAGTATCTGCTATGCCTGTGTTGATGAAGAGGAGTGTCAGTATCTGCTGTGCCTGTGTTGCTGGAGAGGGATGTCAATATCTGCTATGCCTGTGTTGCTGGAGAGGAGTGTCAGAATCTGCTATGCCTGTGTTGCTGGAGAGGGGTGTCAGTATCTCCTATGACTGTGTTGCTCGAGAGGAGAGTGAGTATCTGCTATGTATGTGTTGCTGGAGAGGAGTGTCAGTATCTGCTATGCCTGTGTTGCTGGGGAGGAGTGTCAGTATACGTTATGACTGTGGTGCTGGACAGGGGTGTCAGTATCTCCTATGACTGTGTTGCTAGAGAGGATTGTCAGTATACGCTATGTCTGTGTTGTTGGAGAGGGGTGTCAGTATGTCCTTTGACTGTGTTGCTGGAGAGGGGTGCCAGTATTTGTTATGACTGTGTTGCTGGGAGGAGTGTCAGTATCCGGTATCTTCCTGGTGCTTGGGATGAGTGTCGGTATCCGGTATGTCTGTGGTCTGGGGAGGATTGTCAGTATCAGTTATGTCTCTGTTGCTTGAGAGGAGTGTCAGTATCCGTTATGTCTGTGTTGCTGGAGAGGAGTGTCAGTATCTGTTATGTCTGTGTTGCTGGGGAGGGGTGTCAGTATCTGTTATGATTGTGTTGCTGGAGAGAAGTGTCAGTATCCGTAATGTCTGTGTTGCTGGAGAGGAGTGTCAGTATATGTTATGTCTGTGTTGCTGGAGAGGAGTGTCAGTATCTGTTATGTCTGTGTTGCTGGAGAGGAGTGTCAGTATCTGTTATGTCTGTGTTGCTGGAGAGAAATTTTAGTATCCGTTATGTCTGTGTTGCTGGAGAGGAGTGTCAGTATTCGTTATGCATGTGTTGCTGGAGAGGAGTGTCAGTATCCGTTATGTCTGTGTTGCTGGAGAGGAGTGTCAATATCCGTTATGTCTGTGTTGCTGGAGAGGAGTGTCAGTATCCGTTGTCAGTGTTGCTGGAGAGGAGTGTCAGTATCTGTTATGGCTGATGACTGATTTTACAAACTACTTTTTACTACTGATGAATAAATTCTTTTAGCACCAATGTTTACTTATTTTTAATACATTTTGTTTTTGAATATATGTATAACTTGTATGAATGTGTATAAACAACCATGGCTTAGTAGTACATTCAAATACGACGTTGACGTTACGTTTTGACGCACAAAAATAACGTGAAAAACTTTCAGTTTCATATTTTTTTACAAATCTGCTTCGATAACCTATCGATTTTTTTTTAAATCATCTTTTATATGGTGACAAAATATTTAAAAAATCAAGTAGGGTCACCGGACAAAATTCTGGCTAAAATGGTGAATTTACTTCTTTGTTTTATGTGTGAAAAAGAAATATGAAATCAGCTGCGTAAAAAATGGAATACAAGGTTACTGTCAAGGTTAAAAGTCACAAAATGTAATTGCAGTTTATTGAATGATGATAAAAACATTTTAGTCGCACACAATGGAAAAATTTTGATATGAGAATCCTCATTAACAGTTGCGTTTGAACGACTTTTCAGAACAGGTCTACGGATTTGACGACACACTGCCGATATATAGGTCAATAACCAAAAAAGGTCTGTCAGTGTCTCAGGTTAATATATATGAGAGGGAGTTCGACTGCAAATACTATGCACATGATTCACGTGAAGATACTTGTGCGCTCATGCGCTTGTTTTATCACCATAATCTTGAACAAAAGGCAGCATCGTCCGTGATTAAATTGGAGTTTGCTTTGAACTACTTGAGAAATGTTGGTATCGTACAACAAAATCGCAGAGAGTTAGAAGTTAAACTGTGGTCTGAAAATAAAGTAATTTCAAAATATTTGGCAAGAAAGATAGCAAACACTGGACTTTCATACCATCATTTGCAATTAGCGTATGCACGGGACTGTGTGAATGGTTTACGGTATGCGTTAGCGGAAAAGATTAATACTAAACCTAGGGTAACCGAAAAAAAATCCATCATTCAGACAATTAATACTTACTTTGAAACAATGAAATTAACCGGATAGTGTCCACGAATATAAATTTGGACGAACCGATGTCGTAGAACATGTGTGTGTTACACTTTTCTATCCAACTAACAGGTGATCTGTTTTCGGGAGCAACATGTTTTGTTGTGAGAATGTACAATTACATTTTCATGTATCGCTTTTCATATGTAATAAATTTGTAAATAATACAGAACATTTTAAACTTACTTTCTGTCATCTTTAATATCGAACATAATTAGACACAAAGTCTCTTCGGAGAAGGTATACCTATTACTTCTGTAACTATGTGCATGACACGAGCGTGTAAGTCCGCTTAAACGCTGTAGAAAATACTGCTCGCAAATTACATTTACCTATCAATTGTTTCAGAAAGAAAAACATGTGTAGCTTTTATCAAATCAAAACTTTATATATTAAATTAACTTTTCCGCAAATGATCTTGTCCTTAAAATAAAAAGAAACGTTACGTGCAGCTTCCAAATTCATCACAGCATTAAAACAATGTTTGGGGTAGGGGTAAAACTTGGTGAAATCGTAAATTAACGAAGTCGGTGACCTATCTTTTTTATTGTTTCAAAAAAACGTAAAATGATTTTTACATACCATATCAAAATTATAAGTTTTTTCATCGAGCAGATTTTGAATAAAAAAACTTTTAAGGCAAAATTTATAGCAAGACTGTTGTAGAATTTTGCCGTTCTGACGTTACAAAAATGCGACTAACGTCGAAAACGTCAAAACGTTTCCATTGAATTTTACACCATTATGTAGGACGTTTTAAATGCAATGATCATATTATTTCATATTGTTATTTCATTTTAAATCTAAAGCGCGATGAAGGAAAAACATAGAAATGACATGAAATAGCGTGCTGTGCAAAAAGTGACGTCAGTGGCCATGTTTGAAGCATAATAGCATAGAAACCATAAGAGCTATCAAACAAATGGAAGCGGGGTTCAATCAGAAATGTCCTTAATTATGCACAGTGTAAATTTCATGAGTATATTCGAGAAATAAGTTTGAGGCGCATTCCACCTTAAATGAACTATTTGCATTTCTGTATGTAAATGTTTTGTATGTAAACAAAATATGTCTGTGGAATTTATTAAAATTGTTATAATTTAGAAAGCATCGTATGCATACTCTATCACGGCACTCCAAACCCTACAACACCAATACTGATGTGAACGAGATTTACCCCAAAATGGATATAATGCATATGATTGAAATGAATACAAAATTAGGTTTAGCAGTGAGATTTTTTTCTACAATAATACATATTTGCAATTAAGTATGAATTTTGGTAAATAACAAAAAAATATTAATAAAAATTGATTAACTTTAATACGTGTCTAAAAGATTAGCCTGTCTGAAACATGTCGACTGCGCATTATCGTTCCCAAACATGCATTCGCGTCATGCTTTTCTAAGTTGAACAAATGTGTAAGTTATGTGCTTTTTCGGCGTACCTAGGCGTGTACAAAAGATAATGAGCAAAAAACAATAATCATATTCATTTCATGCTGTTATTTACAAAGAAAAGATATTAACTGAAACTTTCAAATTTTACCATGATTCTTTCGCTACACTTATCTTTGTCGGGTATATTCATACATACATTAATGATATTATTTTTGGTTACATTAAATACTACTATAGTCTAATATGTTAAATAAGAAAGATAATAACCTGCTATTTAAACATTCAGTTGTTGTTTAAGACTGGTTATGAATATTTAATACAGTATGGTAGAGAGGCTAGTACCACTCATAGACCGTACAGATATTTAGGTCAAAAGTCAAGGTCAACCTCGAGTCAACAAAACAAAGTTTATGCTTAGGAAGTACAATCTTAGAAGGGGTGGTGACCATGGAAATTGAATGACAGTTATGTATGTTTGGATTAGAGGTCATGATGACTGTGAATAGAAAAATGACGGACAATATTTGGGTATACCGTTGGGCATTTGCACGGTAACGACCACTGGGACAATGTTGATGAAACTTGACAGGGATCTTCTATGAATCTCTATCAAAATTGTTCAAAGAATCCCATTCCATGCAGAACTCTGGATGCTATGGCAACAAATAGGAAAAACTTTTAAAATCTTCTTCTTTGAAACTACAAAGCTTATAGCTTAGATATTTAGCATGTAGCATAGCCTAGTAGACCTCTATCATTGTTGTTCAAATTATGACACCGTGTCAAAATTGACCCCGCCCGGGGTGTCACTTGATTTTACAGAGGATCATATACGGAAAACTTTTAGAATCTCTCCTCTGAAACCACAAGGCCTAGAGCTCAGATATTTAGGATGCAGCATTGCCCAATGGAACTCTGTCAGGGTGTTAAAATCATGACCCTCGGGTCAATATTTCCCGTCGATAAGATTACTTGTTTTACATAGACATCTATAGGAAAACGTTTAAAAATCTTCTCCGGCCAAACAAAGTCTAGAGCTTAGATATTAAGAGTGTAACAGTGTCTAGTAGACATCTTCAAAGTTTGTTCGAATTATTCCGTCGGGATCAAAAGTTACCTTGCCCGGGGTCACTTGGTCACATGATAAGAAAAACTTTAAAAACCTTCTTTTCCAAAAGCACAAAGTCTAGAGCTTAGAAATTTGGTATGTAACATTGTTTAGTGGTCCCCTACCAACTGTGTTCAAACCATACCCCTGGGGTCAAAATTGACCACATCCGCGCGGGGGTGTCTTTATATAGAGTTATAGGAAAAATCTAGCTTATCATGGTCACCATGAGAGTTCCAACTAAAATCAATATAAAACATTTATGCCAAGATGATACGATGCCTTTTTTTATTTTCTGGTTAAAATTAAAGGGCAGTATTTTTTGGGTATTGACCGTAATCAATATCACATATATACCGATTAAAGCACGGTTGAGGAG